>JAGDYQ010000007.1:11062934-11076894 GCA_021962125.1 Bulinus truncatus
GTGTACTTCGTTCAGTTACGTATTGCTGACCGAATGTAAAACGTGCAACCGATATTACAAACATCAAAAGCATCATATACATAAGACCTCAGGTTAATTGAAAAAATATATATTTATTTCAAAGGCGATAATCTAAAACAAAAGTTTTTTTTTAATGCATTTCAAAGACAAACAGATTTGGTAAACACTCTGTATTTCATATCGGCTCTTTGACATATAAAAATTGCTTAGTTTTATTGTACAGTTTGAATTAACTTATACCTAAAGCAAGATGTGAACGTTCTCCAATTCAAAGAACTTTGTAAATATTTAAATGACGTGGTGTACAACTTCATTTGTTTTTAAATGCCTTATAAACAACTTCATTCACTTTCATTACTTGGAATCTAAAACTTTCATTAGACTTTCAAGTTTAATTTCATTTCTGTGGAAATAAAATAGATACGAGTTATCTAAAGTGTGAAATAAAATGTATATCTATATACTTTGTCTAGGTATTATACAGTAACAATCTTAGGTAACGTTAAAATGTTATATACATATATATATATATATTAGGGTGCCACTCAATGCAATGAGAAAGTTTTTTTTTAAGTTTCATTATCCAACCCCTATTTTTTTTCCTTTTGTTATGTTAAGTAATTTTACCAAGTTTCATGAAGATGCAGTGATATTTAGAGGTAGCTCAATGGACTCAATGTTTTGTATTATATGCGAAAATGCCTGTATTTGACATAAAAAGCAAACCGGAGGCAATTTCTGTTACTTATTTATATTTTCTTGTCAGCTGCATCATTGACGACTTTCAAACTCGCAACTTTCTTCTGGCCAACAATGTAATTATCAGTGGCCCATTTGTCTGGATTTGTGGTCAGGAAATCTTGTGGTATGTTCAAAGCTGTGAAAAGTTTCGTGGTGTTTTGCGATACAAAATCAGAAAGTTTATTTTGTTGTAATATCGGACAGAGGGCTATTCTGCGAGGATGATCTGTTGTTATTTTATCGAGTGCTTCAACCATTTCAGACGAAACATCATTGTCAAAAAATGCAAAACCTACCAGAATTTCACACAAGTACCACAAGTGTCCAGAAAAAGATTTTATTGCTGTTTTGTCAACGGTGTCATTTATTTTTTGTAGTCCTCTAATTGTTGAAGTAGCTGCAGATCTCTACGGGAAGCAGATGTAGCACATGGTGATGTAAACCACGAATTCAGGTAGACTAAGTATGAAAGTGTAGAAGTGTTATTGGCCATAGAGTTGAAACACATGAACTTGATGTTATCAGCAATGTTCCATTCTTGAATAAGATTAAACACAGCAGTTGCCTCGGCCTCTCCAGTTCCATTTGGCAATTTTGGTACTCCCACCAACTTCATTATTCCATCAACGGATTTCAGAACAGCAAGACGATCAACTAACTCATTTGATGTTAATGCAGGCAACATTTTCCATCCATGCTTTGAAGCGAATATGATGATAATGACACTTACGTTATTGTCCAATGGTAGCTGTACTGTACAACAGTAGTTTTCTTAATACAATAGAATTAACTATAAATAACAAAATTAGTGATAAAGCAGAAAACAGAGAAGCAAAGAATATATATATTGCACTGACATGAAAATATAAATAAGAAACAGAAATTATATACATTAGTAACAGAAATTGCTTCCGGTTTGCCTCGTAGGTCAAATACAGGCATTTTCGCATATAATATAAAACATCGAGTCCATTGAGCTACCTCTAAATATCATTGTATCTTCATGAAACTTGAAAAAATTACTTAAAATAACAAAAGGAAAAAAATTAGGGGGTGGGACAATGAAACTTAAAAAAAAAAATTTCCACATTGCATTGAGTGGCACCCTAATATATATATATATATATATATATATATATATATATATATATATATATATATATATATATTTATATATATAACGATTGGTGATGGTTTTGTGCGTTACAGCTTCTGTTATAATCTATACATTAGTATGGGAGGTGGTAATTGAATACATCTGTGTAATATAATCAGAGAAGTTAGGATCTGATTTTGTACATAATGTTATGTGGGGTGGGGGATTTTGTAATCATTTCCCCCCCCCCCAATCCCCCATCTATATACGCCATGGCCCGGAATTGCCCCTAACAACGAGAAATGTTATTTAGTGAAACAAACCAGTCCGCAGACCAAGTAGTTGTTAAGTGTCGTTACATGTCAACAAACCTGATCATCCAATGAGATCAAAGCATCCAATGTATCAAATAAATAATAAGCATGACAGAACTTACCGTCTCAATTCCAAAACTTTTTCATTGCTCTCTGAAATTTTATTTATGCCACCTATTCCAGAAGACAATGCTGATAGAAAGTAAATCACTTTTTAAAGATTTGTTGGTTTTTTTGTTTGTAAAATACATAAGAAATATATATATATATATATATATATATATATATATATATATATATATATATATATATAGGTTACATTAGAAACGGATGTATTCCGACACATCACAAAGACAAGAAACGCAGCATAAAACATATTAACATGTTAGTGTGAGGTTTTTTTTAAATGATTACAAGAAAAGTTAAAATCAAAAGTTACAAATATTTGTGACAATTTAACTATTTAAGGCGTCAAGCAGATCCAATAGCAACCCCTGGGGGTGCAATTGACCCATTAACTTGTATTGCTGAACAGATTAAATGAGTTAATTAGAAAGCAGCATTTCGGCCAGTAGGCTAAATAGCCAAAGCGGTGCATGTGGTGGTAGCTAAAATAAAAATTAAATTATAAAAAATATTTTATAAAAAAACATCTTTTTTATTGCGTACTAAAAAGCAGAAAATAATTTCTGAATAAATTGGTCACATGGTAATAAAATTTATAAGAGCTTCTGATTTTTATAAAAACGAAAAACGTTAGGCGCATGAACACAAACAGACAACAAGAAGTGACCCCGGAAAGACAAACAAGAAGTGACCCCGGAAAGACAAACAAGAAGTGAAGTTAATAAAAACGTTGTTTTCGAAAAATACTTAAGAAACTCATCAAATCATACTGCTATATTGAAAGTATCAGAGCTATCGCTTATCGGAAAGTGGTCTAAAATTGGATTGCCAAATTCCGGACAGACAAACAAGAAATGACCCCCGAAAGACAAACAAGAGTGACCCCGGGAAAGACAAACAAGAAGTAAAGTAAATAAAAACGTTGTAAAAACCCGCGCCTTGCTGGTGGTGACCGTTAGGGACAGCCCCCCCACCCCACTCGCCCCCCCCCCCTTCTTTAGTAAAACAAAAGCTTTCGACGCCTTTTTATTATTTTTATTTAAGTTGAACTAGACCAATAATATTTGGAATTATATAACAAAGTAATTTAAAAAAAAATATTAAACAACTAAAAATATGCGAAAATAAATACATCTCATCGATCATTCAACTGTGTTAACTGCTTCCATTTGAGCGTGTGGCTCATCTTCACCAATTATACCCACCATTGCAGCTTCTTCTTTTGATTAACACACCAAAGTTTTTGTCCTTGACTAATCAGGTGGATATCGTCTAGGATTCTTTCGGTAGACGTTATGGAGAATGAAGCTCCACTTTGATCACAGCGTCGACGTAATCGCTGTGGAAGCCGGGATCTTGCCGGAGACATGTGTGCGAGGAGTCGCTTGACGTCCGGCGGGTGTTTCGTACACCGCCATCTCGAGCTGGTAGCACTAACGAATCCTGGATAGGTCTTTATGAAACTCTGTGTAGTTGATACTAAAAGTTTCGAAAGCTGTGAAAGAGGTATGTATCTGCATTAGCTGCTAGGACAGTAAATGCACATCTGCATTTGCTGATAGAGCAGTAAATACACATCTGTATTAGCTGATAGAGCAGTTAATACACATATGAATTAGCTAATAGAGCAGTTAATACAAATCTGTATTACCTGATAGGGTAGTAAATACACATCTGTATTAGCTGATAGAGAAGTAAATACACATCTGTATTAGCTGATAGAGAAGTAAATACACATCTGTATTAGCTGATAGAGCAGTAAATACACATCTGTATTAGCTGATAGAGAAGTAAATACACATCTGTTTTAGCTGATAGAGCAGTAAGAATAACTGGTTTTATTAACGTTATCCCATGATGTCCCGTCTAGTTTGAAATGCCATCACGTGACCTAATCAACTTAAAAAAATCAAGTATTGGGTTAATTGTCATATATTTGATAAACATTTTTGCTTTAATGTCATATTTTTGTCCCTTTTACAGAGAATTACCACGTACTCAAAGCGCTAGCACATAGCCTTTTTTGAGCCATAGCATGACATTGTATCTAAACTATCAAGAATTTAACTGAACTATCTAGAATGTAACTGAACTATCTAGAATGTAACTGAACTATCTAGAATGTAACTGACCTATCTAGAATGTAACTGAACTATCTAGAATGTTACTGAACTATCTAGAATGTAACTGAACTATCCAGAATATAAATGAATAGTGAAAGTAAATTAATCCGGAACGGATGGTCGTACATAAAACTAAACTCCTGGACCCTTACTCAGCTGTCCATAGATTAGACGTCGTATTTGGTCATGAACGAATTTTAGATACACCCCTCTTGCCTAATCCGCATCCCCATTCGAAACCGACGGATTTATATTAGCCAAATCCGAATCCGACAGATGAGGATTTTCATCAGCTTCGTCACATCCCTAGTAATTAAGACTATAAATAAACATCTAATATGCTTACATGTGGAAAGCTAAAGTCTTAGGAAAATGGTAACCATATGGCTGTACCTAGGAAGCAGACAGATTATGATGATAAATGGCCTGGGAGATGGGGGAAGGAAGGGTCGTGCATTGCTCCGTGGCTATCGATCTCAAAGGGAGTCCACTCACCCACTACGTTCCCGAACTTTACATGAAACATTTTCAACACAAATGGCTCTGATCCTCATACATTCTGCGATTTTCGACCTACTAAGAAACATGCTCAGTTTTTGCGACCTACTAAGAAACATGCTCAGTTTTTGCGACCTACTAAGAAACATGCTCAGTTTTTGCGACCTACTAAGAAACATGCTCAGTTTTTGCGACCTACTAAGAAACATGCTCAGTTTTTGCGACCTCTAAGAAACATGCTCAGTTTTTGCGACCTACTAAGAAACATGCTCAGTTTTTGCGACCTACTACATGAAGCTTGTTCTAGCCATCAAAAAATGAAGCTATTTTCATCTCTTCTTTCAACTTCAGATAATGTAATAAAACAACTTTCCTGACCCGAATGTTTACGTTTTGAACTAGTTGATACATTATCACGTTACACTTTGTTGTTGTTGATTTTTTATGATGTGATAAAACCGAAACAGGAGATCCGCTACAGGTATCATTCTTTACTTTAACACACACACACACAAACACACACGCACGCAAAGACAAAAAGTAAATAATTTAATCTACAACAGACCAGCGCAAGTGGCCAGCATTTGAGAATAACATGTGAAAAATTATAGAGTAGGCAGAATGCCAACATTTTCAGTAAACTACACTAGTGAGAGAATTCAACTGTCTTTTTATTTCCCTTGACAAGTTAAGTAAATATTTTTAGGTTCATTTCGTGTTTTCATATTTCAGAAAATAACTTTTATTCCTGATTATCTTTGAAATTTGAAGTCTAAGAAGTACACTTTGAAATGTGAGGTCTAACTAATACAGAAGGAAAATGTGAGCGAGAAATAAAAGGTAAAACAGGTGTTGGTTGTATCCTGATTCAACTAAAGGTAAAACAGGTGTTTGTTATAGCCTGATTCAACTAAAGGTAAAACAGGTGTTTGTTATAGCCTGATTCAACTTAAGGTAAAACAGGTGTTGGTTGTATCCTGATTCAACTAAAGGTAAAACTGGTGTTGGTTGTATCCTGATTCAACTAAAGGTAAAACAGGTGTTGGTTGTATCCTGATGAAATTTTGTTGTCAAAAGGGTCAACTCAACTTTGAATGTAACATTACTTGATAAATGTATACATGTAGATTCAAAGTTAGATTTTTTTTAAAAATTAAAATCTTTATGAACCTTTACAAAAAAAAAATAAAGTTAACAAAAGATGATAGTCTATAGCCGTCGCTAGAAGGCAGGGGTGACAGTGTGCCCAACTCGTACGATGCCGGTTAGAAGTTTCAAACCCAGAGTTGCAATAAGCAGCCTCGAGGGAGAAAGTAGTACCTGACTCATTGGTACGTCTACAGCCAATTATTATTATGGTATTCATATTATACATAGCTATTACTGCTGCCAACTAAGATGACGATATTATCCATAGATATTGCCACTTCAACTATGGTGATGATATTATCTACATCTATCGCTGCTTTTTATCCTTAGCTATTGCTGCTGCCAACTATAGCAGTGATAATACATAAAAAAAACCTCGCCACAAAAAAGCCGTATGTTTTGGAAATAGAATATCACAGCTCTAGGTACAAGCATCGAGAGAAATGTATGGCACCATTGCAAGAGTTATGAGCCCTTTCAAAATCTCAATGAGTCGATTGATTATATCATGTTATAACCAGATTTGAAATTAAACGAAAATTGTGTGTATGTGTGTGTGAGGAGGGGGGGAGGGTCCAAGGCAGATGATGGATCCTATTGCGACCCTCAGTGCATCCTCTTTTTGTATGGACAACATTTAAAAAAAAATCTGAGAATTTAAGCTTTGAAAATAAATATTTTTTAAACAGCATAAAAAAAAGTTCTTGGAAAAAAAACCGAAGTATGCCATTAGAGATAACCAACCACTGATAGAGTTTTCAGTAAGCACATCATCACTCGGCAGTTGGAGCCACACACACACACAAACACTGGTAGACTCCGGGAAATTATTTCATTTATAAATACATTGGCACAGCACGTCACGTCTATGTTTGGGGTAATGGAGTGATTAAAATACCGTAAACACTCTTGTAGTAGTTAACAACAAACTTAGTGAAAGTAAATTCTAGCTCGTTTTGTGTAAAGAATATTGACCGGTGATTCTCAAGCCAATGGCCACTGGGAGAATGATTGATTGTATATTGATAGAGTGGGATCGCGGTGGATCAATAAACAATCATATCAACTAAACAGAATAGCAGATCGATAGATTGATAAATAAACAAATGAAATTAGTTTTTTAATAGCTCAATATGTAAACAAATAAATAAGTTAGTCGATTAACATAGATGTGTATGGATCAATAGACAGAAATATAAAATTTATAGATGGATAACACAGCTGTTTTATGTGAATAAATAGAAATGTCGGCACAGACAAATACAAATCGATACGGATACAAGCACACAGACAAAGAAATCTTCATACACCGTTCTACCCACAGACATCTGACAGTAAATATAACTTCTAAATAAGCAAAACGAAAACAGACAAAAAAAAATACACGAAGATTTTAAAAATAAAATATATAGGTAAAATAAAATAGGTCTGGCTTCATCTGTGTTTATAAATAAAAGTACAGTCCCGTAGCATGAAAATTCTACAACAGGGGTCCAGGCATTCTACAGCCAGGGGGCCGGGCCAATAGCGTGGGGGTGGGGGGCAGGAATAAAATGTTACTAAGTAGAGCAAACAAGCAGAGGGGGCCAGACAAAACGCATGGTGGGGCCCGGCCCCCACTGGCCCCCGCACGCTATGGGCCTGAAGAAGTATTAGCATAGTCTAATATTGAGACGTGACACTAATTATATGTTTGATTTGGGCACGTCCACAAGGTAAGTGACATTAATTCGACCACCTGGATGGAATCCGTATCATTAGTGTATTATTATTTTAAGATAGGCTAATGAATGTCAACACTCAACAGCATGCCAACCTGTATTGTTAATTACTGTCACAGCAGGGCTGTGACTTTTGTGTCTGTGTGTGTGTGTGTGTGTGTGTGTGTGTGCGTGTCTGGGTGAATTCTAATATCACGTGACCAACCAATAACAAATGTCACTTGAATGGCGAGACATCCGTCGGACATAAATAACTTCCCCTTTTCTCTAAATGCAAATACGCGCATGACATTGCTGCCTGAGAAATTATTTTATTTTTTATGTGACATATTTCAGACATAAAAAGGGGACATAACGAAATGGTTGCAGGTGTGTGAAGAATAACAGAACTACCTCCCTTACACATAACCCAATTCCTGTTCAATGGACCTGCTAACTGTAATACCGTCAACCCAGAAGGTCATGTTTTGATACAAATGCAAATGAATTCCATTGAATGTGTTTCTGCTGCGCACACATTTCTGGCAAGGACATATTGGACTTTGACATTACTGGAATCCAGGCAGTTTACGGCTTATCTACCTCTCCCCACCCCCCTACAAAACACCCAGTCCCCACCCTACGCCCACACTAGTGCTACAAAGTCGTTGGTGCACACTGTATATTGATGTGTAACACAGTGTTTGCTTCATAAGAAATTCTCCATACAACTAGCGTATGGCCTCACTAATCTCATATATAAATAACGATAATTTATGATTTAGGTTATTTCAAGCAATAAGTAAAGAATGCAATATACACAAAGAGTGGAATTGACTTTAGGGGTGGGGGGGGGGAAGGGGGGGTCACTCTGTCGTTGTTTTAAGAGAGAGAGTCAGTTCATGAGTTGTTTATCTGTTCACTAATGTATTCATTTATACAATTCGACGTGCGACGAATGATATTTCAACTCAACAGTTTAAAAGAGACAGATATAATTGTTCTAAATTGTAAATTTAATCTATCCGTTTTAAATGTATTTTATTTTTAATATGCGTACTCATCAAATAGTTTCATAACGTAATGTCAACTTCTTTTTTTTTTCCATAATCTCCAAATCTAAACAACTGTTGAGAGATTATAACTTCTCCCTCCCCTCCACCACTACCACTCCATAAATTTAAACTTAAGGTAAGCAAACGTATGAAAATAAATTAATATGACTCCTTCAAACACCACCCCCCTCCCCCCCGCAACGCGTGTACTTGCGTGCGGTGCGTATGTGTGTGGAGGCTTTGTTGTGTATGTGTCACGTTGTATGTTGTTTTTTTTTTTTAAATTTAATCAAGTGTGTCCCCCTGCCTGGGTCCCAGTCTAATAGCCGCCTCCAACCCCCCCCCACCCTCAGCCTCACGAGACCCTCTGATGTAAATATAGCACAGTGGGGAGGCATACACATTCTACCCCCCCCCCCCCCCCCCAAAAAAAAAGGAAGTCTGGGAACCACTGATGAAATCTGAAGGTAAACACTGTTGTGTTTTTGGGGGGGGGGGGGAGAGACACATGGGCGTATTCATAGGGGGGTGGGGGGCAAGGGGGGCATTTGCCCCCCCCCTGTAAAAATTCCTAGCGACGCCCATGGATAGACATAGACATCCTACGAAGGATACGGAGGGTCATGTACCCTAAAAAAATAAGTCTGGGAACCACTGATGAAATCTGAAGGTAAACACCAGAAAACCTGTGAGTGGTATGTAGAATATTATTCTAATTGTTTATCAACATGTGGCATTGCAATCGCTCAGTTTAATTAAGTCGAACTAAACCAGCCCGTGACATATGTTGTGACCCTGGTGTACAACGTTAGTTCGACTAAGCACAATACACAACATCCAGTCTCAAATAGTTTTTAGTCACCTGCAACTGCAGGTCAATTATAAAAAAAAGAAAATTATCCATCGTCGTACGATCGAATGAGTTTTTTTATGTGTTTGTTTGTTTGCAAGTATGTACTGCGGAAGTTGTATGTGGTATGTAGGAAGTACACACTCTTCGTCCCACACTCACGTTTACAGTTCATTCATTCTACGTGTATGTGTGTGTGTGTGTGTGTGTGTCTGTTTGTACATGCGTTTTGTTGTACTGTCGAGTGTGTACATGTCAGGGTGAATGTGTGTGTGTGTGTGTGTGTTCTGTATGTTTATTAGTAGGTGTTGAATAGGTTGAAGGTCTGTGTGTGTGTATGTACTTGTATATGTTTGTGTGAGTGTGGCCTATATTATTGAATTGATATGCGAGTGTATGTTTGTCTGTGTGTTTGTTCATGCATACGCCTCTTGTCGTATTTGTGTGCGTATGTGTATGTGTGTGTGTCTTTCAAAAAAATTAATGTATGGGTGCGACGTGCCCTTGATATTGTATTTGCATATATTTCTTTCTCAAGTGTCAACATGAACTAAAAATTGTCATTTATACATATCAGTATGAACACACATATCATAAATCATTATTTAAAAAAAAAAAGTCCTGTTGAGGTGTAGCTAAGCTGTCAATTATCAAACCTATGACTCGTCCTATTTTTAAAAGTACTTGTATGGTGGCGCTTCATATTGAATGGTTTTAGGAAATAATCAACAATAATAAATGAGAACAATAATGTGATAAATTACACGTAGTAGTCATCAACTAAGTACAGCGTCTTACCGACGTTCAATGTGTCCGACATTGTTGTATGTATCTCCAGTACTCCCGACTTGCCCTCGATCTGCGATAGCCACACACAAAAAATGTCGAGTGCAGTCTGCCCGTGACTGAATGTATCTGAAAATATAATAATATTTTTTTTTGCATTCAAGGGGGGTGGGGGTTGGGGATGGGAAATCATTCAGGTAAAGAGTGGAGGTAAAGAGTGGAGGTAAGTCGCACCTCAAAGAGGAGGGCGGTGGGGGAGTGGTGAGACCGGCCATGCATAAACCTGTTGATAATTTTGTAGGTGTATGCCCGGCGGTAGTTCAATTTTTAAGTTGAAATTTTTTTTTTTTAAATGACCTGATAATACTTATTACTATATCGACATTATTTTACTTTCTACACACATATTATACAATGTATGAAACACTAACTGGCTACAAGATATGACGGTCAATTATTTCTTTCTTTCCTTTTTTTTTTTTTACATTTTTTTTATATATTTCATGTGTGTGAAATGTTTATTTATAAATTCCAATCGAAGAGAAACAAATCTAGGTCAAAGTGTTACCGTAATATTCCAAATAAACGAGCCGTCAGTGTTTATACTCATGTTCGCTAATATAAACATCATAATTTGGTTCAGAGCGAAACATTTCCTTCTTTACCACCATGACTTACCTGACGACAAGCCTAATATAGTCAAGACTAAACTGGGACAGGTATGCTTCAGTCACTAAGTAGCCCTACGCTTTGCCAGGTAAGTAGTTTGGGGCATGGGGGGGGGAGGGGACCGTGGTATGTCCCCAGGGGTTAAGTCAATAGACGAATGACAGAGATAATCAGTTAAACACGACCAAGTTGTGTCCCTTTACTCATAAGTTCTGTTAATCTCGTCTTCATAAATAACACGGCACATTGCTAAGCTGTTGTAACAAAAATTATGACACGATGTCAACATGGGAATTGGTGGGATTCAAGTTTGCCGCACAGGAGTCTGGGGCTCCTAAAAAAATCTCCGCCGACTGGGGGCCATTACGATCACACACACACTCACACATTACTGTCGTTTTACATCAGTTTACATCGTTTTACATCAGTTTACATCAGTTTACATCGTTTTACATCAGTTTACATCAGTTTACATCGTTTTACATCAGTTTACATCATTTTATATCAGTTTACATCACTTTACATCAGTTTACATTATTTTACATCAGCTTACATCAGCTTACATCATTTAACATCAGCTTACATCATTTTACATCAGTTTACATCATTTTACACCAGTTTACACCAGCTTACATCAGCTTACATCGTTTTACATCAGTTTACATCAGTCTACATCAGTTTACATCATTTTACATCGGTTTACATCAGTTTACATCATTTTACATCATTTTACACCAGTTTATATCAGCTTACATCAGTTTACATCGTTTTACATCAGTTTACATCAGCTTACATCAGTTTACATCAGCTTACATCAATTTACATCAGGTTATATCAGTTTACATCGTTTTACATCAGTTTACATCAGCTTACATCAGTTTACATCAGCTTACATCAGTTTGCATCAGTTTATATCAGTTTACTGTGCTCGACGGGCCCTTTATTTGTCTTTGTATCGCTTCCCTGTCACTTAAAAAATAAAAATTATGAACAAAACAAGATTATGTTTATTTTATCACATACACTTAAACAGACAATTATTTAAAAAAATCTATCCCATATTACATCTAGTCTGTCGTACATCTAAAGTGACGATTATTTTGGTAAATATTTTATGTAGATCTTCATATGTCGTTGAAAATTGCAGACACGACCACAATATCAAAGGAAAGGGGGGGGGGGGTCAAATATTTGCATGTTCTCAACGAGCTTTCCTATCCGCTGGACCCTGGTGTCGGTACTCTTCAATATTGGTTACTACATGTTTGATTGTCACAAGTCTAATAATAGCAGCAGTCTTAGTTGATTGTCCCCTCCGATAATATGTTTTTTCAGTAAGAAACAATTTCACTGACTGATGTATTTTTCTGTAAGTTTACAAGCATACATATTTCATCATTAAAAAATATTTTAATGCCTAGAGACAGATTTACAATTTTCAAACGTGGGGATCGGTTGAGTGGTAGGCAGTGCTCGACAGTCGACCTGATAGTCCCGGCTTCGATTCTAAGATGAGAACCAAAGGAATTTTTTTTTCAGGTGAAATTTGGTGTTAAGTTTCTACCCAGCTTTAAATGGGTACTTGACATAAGTTTGGGAAGTAAAGGCGGCTAGGCGTTTTTTTTTTTCATTGTTGTAAAATGTTTGTGTTGAATTTATCACCCGCTGTAAGGATGAGATGAAATCTCTTAGATCCTATAATCCACTAGTGGTACGATTTTTTGGCAGTGCCCTTCTTTCATCCCCCATCAATAGTGCAATGACCATGGAGGCACCACGGGAGATATAGCATGGGGGTACTTTAACGGTGACCTGAAATATTCATTGGTCCTACACGGAGATTGAACCAGGGACCATCAGGTCGACAGCCGAACGTTTTACCGCACGACCACCCGTCGTAGATCGCCATGTCCTGTGACGACTGACCGGAGACTGTGATATTAAAGTTTTTATTATTACTTTTCAAACCAAAGTAGGTTAGAAAGTATTTTGTGTTAGGTGATTATGAAGAAATATTATTAAACAACTTAGCAGGACGGTTCAAATCTACCAAGTCTCGTCAGTGCAATGTTTATTTGTGCAGGGGTGAGTTAACCTATACATCTATCACATGACCTAGACGTCACGGTGAAAGAAAGAACTGATATTTCTTCAAACGGTGATTCCCAAACCATGTCACTAAAAGTATTCACCGATGTACTAACCTGATAAAACTCGATACATATATTGTTCAACAATGAACTAAAAAACCATTTTTCAAATGAATCTGGGAAGGGCGTGTGGGGGAATAGTGGGTTACTTTGGGCTATATATGGGAGTGTGGGGGAATAAGGGGTTACTTTTGGGTTATATATGTGCGTGTGGGGGAATAAGGGGTTACTTTTGGGTTGTATATGGGCGTGTGGGGGAATAAGGGGTTACTTTTGGGTTATATATGGGCATGTGAGGGAATAGTGGGTTACTTTTGGTTATATATGGGCGTGTGAGGGAGTAGTGGGTTACTTTTGGTTATATATGGGAGTGTGAGGGAATAGTGGGTTACTTTTGGTTATATATGGGCGTGTGAGGGAATAGTGGGTTACTTTTGGGCTATATATGGGAGTGTGGGGGAATAAGGGGTTACTTTTGGGTTATATATGTGCGTGTGGGGGAATAAGGGGTTACTTTTGGGTTGTATATGGGCGTGTGGGGGAATAAGGGGTTACTTTTGGGTTATATATGGGCATGTGAGGGAATAGTGGGTTACTTTTGGTTATATATGGGCGTGTGAGGGAGTAGTGGGTTACTTTTGGTTATATATGGGCGTGTGAGGGAGTAGTGGGTTACTTTTGG
>JAGDYQ010000007.1:11077394-11128587 GCA_021962125.1 Bulinus truncatus
ACCTCATCAAATTAGACGGCTGTGTTGTTATTCTCACGTCGCTTATGTTACGTTCATGACATGATCATTGTTTAGGTCTCCCTGTGTAAGAATGGTGTCAGAGCAGCTCTTTGGTCTTTAGGTTGGGACTGGTGGGGGTCGGGGACTCTTAAAGACATCCAGAGATTGTTTGTAGGTACTAAATATACAAATATGCGATGCATCTTTTACAGGGTGGTATGTTTAGATACCTTCTTGTTAGGTCCTGTCATTTTATTTACTCTTTATAATAAAATCCTGGCCACGGTTATATTTAAATATCTGAGGTCTGGGCAGTAACACCATAAGTTACGTCAACAGTTACATCAGCAGTTACAACAACAGTTACACCAAGAGTTACACCAGCAATAACACCATCAGTTACACAAACAGTAACACCATCAGTTACATAAACAGTTACATCAGCAGTTACACCAAGAGTTACACCAAGAGTTACACCAACAGATACACCATCAGTTACACCAACAGTTACACCAGCAGTAACACCGTTAGTCACGTCAACAGTTAAACCATCAGTTACACCAACAGTTACACCAGGAGTATCACCATTAGTTACGTCAACAGTTACACCATCAGTTACACCATCAGTTACACCAGCAGTTACACCAACAGTTACAACAACACTAACACCATCCGTAACACCTCGTGTTGATCGCCAAACGTTACAACCCATTCACTCATTGTGTACAGTTGCCACTCCAGAATGATAAGGATATTTTTGCTTGCTCCTGTTCACAATTAAATAGTCCAATAGTCACTTCTATCAGGATGGGCCAGGGGCGGCCTGTTCAACCATAATTGTACAAGATAATATATTGCAGTGCATAGCAGTATATAACAAGATCTATTAGTGGTTAGCAGGATAGCTTGTTTAACGTTGTATTATGATATATAACAGTGTATAGCAGTATATGTAACATTTTATAGCATTATTAAGGTGTACTAAGCAGTATAAAGCTGTATAACTGTATACAGCAGTTTATATATATATATATTTATATATATATATATATATATACGTAAACGTAATGTTTATAGCTTTTGTCGAATGATTGTCAGATTGATATTGACATTCAAGGTAGACATATTGACAGTAAGATGAACGCACAAGCAGACAAACAGACAGACATGCATAGCACAGATATATAGATATATAGATAGTTATACCATGTTTAAATGACACAATATCATGCCGTGACAAGGGAGTCGGGGTAAAAAACTGCAATAAAATCACACCGGCGTAGAGACAGACACACAGACAGACATGTTTTCATGCATACATTTAAATAAAGAATGATCTAATGATACAATATTATCAGCGAACCAGTGTTAAGTTGCATTAAAAACATTTGCACGGTGACAGAGCTCGGCCATGTTGGCATTCGAAACCAATATTTTCTATTTTAAGTTTTGAAAGTATCCGTTCAGCGAACACCAAAGACAATTTGAATGTGTGTAAGTTTGTGGATGTGTGTGTGTATGAGACACACGACAAGTCAACCGTGACTATTGACGTAAAAAAGGTGTATAGAAATATACATTGAGCCAACACGATCCACTTATATTAGGCTGTCACATTTTACATTTTCATGTTTCATTTCTTTAGAAACACAAACTGCTTGATATGTGTCTGTTTACGTCAGATTCTAGCAGTGCCGAACCTAGGGATTTGGAGGCCCGGGGGGCTTGGCCTCTTTGGGGGCCCACTGCATTTCGACATTCGACACCATGACATGAGATAATGTACTTAATATTTAATGTGAAAAAATGTGGGGTTCCCCTCAAGCTGGGGTCCGAGGGACTTTCGATTTTGGACACCCCCTTCACTAGGTACGCCTCTGGATTCTAGATCGGTGGTTCTCAAACTGTTAACGTTGCCGAAATCCCATTTATAGCCCAAAGTAACCCACTATTCCCCCACACTCCCATATATAACCCAAAAGTAACCCACTATTCCCCCACACTCCCATATATAACCCAAAAGTAACCCACTATTCCTCCACACTCCCATATATAACCCAAAAGTAACCCACTATTCCCCCACACTCCCATATATAACCCAAAAGTAACCCACTATTCCCCCACACTCCCATATATAACCCAAAAGTAGCCCACTATTCCCCCACACTCCCATATATAACCCAAAAGTAACCCCTTATTCCCTCACACTCCCATATATAACCCAAAAGTAACCCACTATTCCCTCACACTCCCATATATAAGCCAAAAGTAACCCCTTATTTCCCCACACTCCCATATATAACCAAAAGTAACCCCTTATTCCCCCACACTCCCATATATAACCAAAAGTAACCCACTATTCCTCCACACGCCCTTCCCAGATTCATTTAAAAAAGGTTTTTTAGTTCATTGTTGAACAATATATGTATCGAGTTTTATCAGGTTAGTACATCGGTGAATACTTTTAGTGACATGGTTTGGGAATTACCGTTTGAAGAAATATCAGTTCTTTCTTTCACCGTGACGTCTAGGTCATGTGATAGATGTATAAGTTAACTCACCCCTGCCCAAATAAACATTGCACTGACGAGACTTGGTAGATTTGAACCGTCCTGCTAAGTTGTTTAAAAATATTCCTTCATAATCACCTAACACAAAATACTTTCTAACCTACTTTGATTTGAAAAGTAATAATAAAAACTATAATATCACAGTCTCCGGTCAGTTGTCACAGGACATGGCGATCTACGACGGGTGGTCGTGCGGTAAAACGTTGGGCTGTCGCCCTGATGGTCCCTGGTTCAATCTTCGTGTGGGACCAATGGATATTTCAGGTCACCGTTAAAGTACCCCCTGCTATATCTCCAGTTTTGCCTCCATGGTCATTGCACTATTGACTAGGATGGGGAATGAAAGAAGGGCACTGCAAAAAATCGTCCCACTAGTGGATTATAGGATATAAGAGATTTCATCTCATCCTTACAGGGACTTCACAAACGAAAGCAGCGGGTGATAAATTCAATACAAACATTTTACAACAATGAAAAAAAAACCGCACAGCAGCCTTTACTTCCCAAACTTATGTCAAGTACCCATTTAACGCTGGGTAGAAACTTAACACCAAATATCACCTGAAAAAAAAATTCCTTTGGTTCTCATCTTAGAATCGAAGCCGGGACTATCAGGTCGACTGTCGAGCACTGCCTACCACTCAACCAATCCCCACGTTTGAAAATAGTAAATGTGTCTCTAGGCATTAAAATATTTTTTAATGATGAAATATGTATGCTTGTAAACTTACAGAAAAATACATCAGTCAGTGATATTGTTTCTTACTGAAAAACATATCATCTGTGAGGACGATCAACTCAGACTGTTGCTATTATTAGACCTGTGACGATCAAACATGTAGTTACCAATATCGAAGAGTACCGTCTCCAGGGTCCAGCGGTTAGGAAAGCTCGTTGAGAACATGCAAATATTTGCCCCCCCCCCTTTCCTTTGTTGTTTTGGTCGTGTCTGCAATTTTCAACGACATATGAAGATCTACTTAAAATATTTACCCAAATAATCGTCACTTTAGATGTACGACAGACTAGATGCAATATGGGATATATTTTTTTAAATAATTGTCTGTTTAAGTGTATGTGATAAAATAAACATAATCTTGTTTTGTTCATAATTTTTATTTTTTAAGTGACAGGAAAGCGATACAAAGACAAATAAAGAGCCCGTCGAGCACAGTAAACTGATATAAACTGATGCAAACTGATGTAAGCTGATGTAAACTGGTGTAAAATGATGTAAAATGATGTAAACTAATGTAAACTGATGTAAACCGATGTAAACCGATGTAAAACGATGTAAGCTGATGTAAGCTGATGTAAATTGATGTAAGCTGATGTAAACTGATGTAAACTGATGTAAACTGATGTAAGCTGATGTAAGCTGATGTAAGCTGATGTAAGCTGATGTAAACTGATGTAAAACGAGTTTACGTAAGCTGATGTAAACTGGTGTAAAATGATGTAAACTAATGTAAACTGATGTAAACCGATGTAAAATTATGTAAGCTGATGTAAGCTGATGTAAAATGATTTAAACTGATGCAAGCTGATGTAAACTGGTGTAAAACGATGTAAACTGATGTAAACTGATGTAAAACGACAGTAATGTGTGAGTATGTGTGTGATCGTAATGGCCCCCGTTGTTGGAGATTTTGTTACGAGCCCCAGACTCTTGTGTGACAAACTTGAATCACACCAATGCCCATGTTGACATTGTGTCATAATTTTTGTTACAACAGCTTAGCGATGTGCCATGTTATTTATGAAGACGAGATTAACAGAACTTATCAGTAAAGGGACGCAACTTGGGCGTGTTTAACTGATTATCTCTATCATTCGTCTATTGACTTATCCCCTGGGGACATACCACGGTCCCCTCCCCCCAGGCCCCAAACTACTTACCTGGCAAAGCGTAGGGCTACTTAGTGACTGAAGCATACCTGGCCCAGTTTAGTCATGACTATATTAGACTTGTCGTCAGGTAAGTCATGGTGGTAAAGAAGGAAATGTTTCGCTCTGAACCAAATTATGATGTTTATATTAGCGAACATGAGTATAAACACTGACGGCTCGTTTATTTGGAATATTACGGTAACGCTTTGACCTAGATTTGTTTCTCTTCGATTGGAATTTATAAATAAACATTTCACGCACATGAAATATTAAAAAAATGTAAAAAAAAAGGAAAGAAAGAAATAATTGACCGTCATATCTTGTAGCCAGTTAGTGTTTCATACATTGTATTATATTGTGTAGAAATTAAAATAATGTCGATATAGTAACAAGTATTATCAGGTCATTTAAAAAAATAAAATAAATTTTAACTTAAAAGTTGAACTACCGCCGGGCCTACACCTACAAAATGATCAACAGGTTTATGCATGGCCGGTCTCACCACTCCCTTACCGCCCTTCCCTTTGAGGTGAGACTTACCTCCACTCTTTACCTCCAACTCTTTACCTGAATGATTCCCCCCCCCCCCCCCGAATGCAAAAAAAAAATATTATTATATGTTCAGATACATTGAGACCAGAGCCACGGGCAGACTGCACTCGACATTTTTTGTGTGTGGCTATCGCAGATTGAGGGCAAGTCGAGAGTACTGGAGATACATACAACAATGTCGGACACATTGAATGTCGGTAAGATGCTGTATTTAGTTGATAACTACTACGTGTAATTTATCACATTATTGTTCTCATTTATTATTGTTGATTATTTCCTAAAATCATTCAATATGAAGCGCCACTATACAAGTACTTTAAAAATAGGATGAGTTATAGGTTTGATAATTGATTGCTTAGCTACACCTCAACAGGACTTTTTTTTTAAATAATGATTTATGATATGTGTGTTCATACTGATATGTATAAATGACAATTTTTAAGTTCATGTTGACACTCGAGAAAGAAATATATGCAAATACAAAATCAAGGACACGTCGCACCCATACATTAATTTTTGTTTTTCAAAGATACACACAAATACGCCAAGAAACGTATGCATGAACAAACACACAGACAAACATACACTCGCATATCAATTCAATAATGTAGGTCACACACGAGTCACAAACACATACAAGTACATACACACACATAGAACTTCAACGTATTCAGCACCTACTAATAAACATACAGAACACACACACACACACACACACACATTCACCCAGACACGTACACACACGGCAGTACAACAAAACGCATTTCCAAATAGACACACACACATACACACACACACACATACACGTAGAATGAATGAACTGTAAACGTGAGTGTGGGACGAAAGGTGTGTACTTCCTACATACCACATAAAACTTCCGCAGTATATACTTGCAAACAAACAAACAACTGAAGAACTCATTCGATCATACGACGATGGAAAACTTTCTTTTTTTTATAATTGACCTACAGTTGCAGGTGACTAAAAACTATTTGAGACTGGATGTTGTGTATTGTGCTTAGTCGAACTAACGTTGTACACCAGGGTCACAACATATGTCACGGGCTGGTTTAGTTCGACTTAATTAAACTGAGCGATTACAATGTCACATGTTGATAAACAATTGGAATAATATTCTACATACCACTCACTGGTTTTCTGGTGTTTACCTTCAGATTTCATCAGTGGTTCCCAAACTTCCTTTTTTTGGGGTACATGACCCTCCGTATCCTTTGTAGAATGTCTATGTCCCCCCCCCCCCACCCAAAAAAAAAACACAACAGTGTTTACCTTCTGATTTCATCAGTGGTTCCCAGACTTCATTTTTTTGGGTACAATGTGTATGCCTCCCCACTGTGCTATATTTACATCAGAGGGTCTCGTGAGGCTGAAGAGGGAAGGCGGCTATTAGACTGGGACCCAGGCAGGGGACACACTTGATTACATTAAAAAAAAAACAACAACATACAACGTGACACATACACAACAAAGCATCCACACATATACGCACCGCACGCAAGTACACGCGTTGCGGGGAGATGGGGGTGTTTGAAGGAGTCATATTAATTTATTTTTATAAGTTTGCTTACCTTAAGTTTAAATTTATGGGGTGGTATTGGTGGAGGAGGGGAATGGAGGGGGAGGGGGGGAGTTATAATCTCTCAACAGTTGTTTAGATTTGGAGATTATGAAAAAAAAAAGTTGACATTACTTTATGAAACTATTTGATGAGTACGCATATTAAAAAAAAATACATTTAAAACGAATATATTATATTTACAATTTAGAACAATTATATCTGTCTCCTTTAAACTGTTGAGTTGAAATATCATTTGTCGCACGTCAAATTGTATAAATGAATACATTAGTGAACAGATAAACAACTCAGGAACTGACTCTCTCTCTAAAAACAACGACAGAGTGACTCTCCCCCCCCCTTCCCCCCACCCCTAAAGTCAATTCCACTCTTTGTGTATATTGCATTCTTTACTTATTCCTTGAAATAACCTAAATCATAAATTATCGTTATTTATATATGAGATTAATGAGGCTATACGCTAGTTTTCTTATGAAGCAAACACTGTGTTGCACACATCAATTTACAGTGTGCACCAACTACTTTGTAGCACTAATTAGGGCGTAGGGTGGGGACTGGGTGTTTTTGTAGGTGGGGGGGGGAGAGGTAGATAAGCCGTAAACTGCCTGGATTCCAGTAATGTCAAAGTCCAATATGTCCTTGCCAGAAATGTGTGCGCAGCAGAAACACATTCAATGGAATTCATTTGCATTTGTATCAAACATGACCTTCTGGGTTGACGGTATTACAGTTAGTAGGTCCATTGAACAGGAATTGGGTTATGTGTAAGGGAGGTAGTTCTGTTATTCTTCACACACCTGCAACCATTTCGTTATGTCCCCTTTTTATGTCTGAAATATGTCACACACACACAAAAATAATTAGCAGACAGTAATGTCATGCGCGTATTTGCATTTAGAGAAAAGGGGAAGTTATTTATGTCCGACGGATGTCTTGCCATTTAAGTGACATTTGTTATTTGTTGGTCACATGATATTAGAATTCACACAGACACGCACGCACGCACACACACACACATAGACACAAAAGTCACAGTCCTGTTGTGACAGTAATTAACAATACAGGTTGGCATGCTGTTAAGTGTTGACATTCATTAACCTATCTTAAAAAAATAATACACTAATGATACGGATTCCATCGAATAAATGTCACTTACCTTGTGGACGTGCACAAATCAAACATCTAATTAGTGTCACGTCTCAATATTAGACTATGCTAATACTTCTTCAGGCCCATAGCGTGCGGGGGCCAGTGTGGGCCGCCCCCTCCCTGCGCTTTGTCTGGCCTCCTCTGCTTGTTTGCTCTACTTAGTAACATTTTATTCCTGCCCCCCCCTTGCTATTGGCCTTGGCCCCTGGCTGTAGAATGCCTGACCCCTGCTGTAGAATTTTCATGCTACGGGACTGTACTTCTTTATTTATGTAAACACAGATGAAGCCAGACCTATTTTATTTTACCTATATATTTTATTTTTAAAATCTTCGTGTATTTTTTTTTGTCTGTTTTCGTTTTGCTTATTTAGAAGTTATATTTACTGTCAGATGTCTGTGGGTAGAACGGTGCATGAACATTTCTTTGTCTGTGTGCTTATATCAGTATCGATTTCCAATATATATATATATATATATATATATATATATATATATATATATATATATATAATTGTATTTGTCTGTGCCGACATTTCTATTAATTCGCATAAAACAGCTGTGTTATCCATCTATAAATTTTATATTTCTGTCTATTAATCCATACACATCTATGTTAATCGACTAACTTATTTATTTGTTTACATATTGAGCTATTTTAAAAATAATTTCATTTGTTTATTTATCAAACTATCGATCTGTTATTCTGTTTAGTTGATATGATTGTTTATTGATCCACCGCGATCCCACTCTATCAATATACAATCAATCATTCTCCCAGTGGCCATTGACTTGAGAATCACCGGTCAATGTTCTTTACACAACACAAGAAGCTAGAATTTACTTTCACTAAGTTTGTTGTTAACTACTACAAGAGTGTTTACGGTATTTTAATCACTCCATTAACCCAAACATAGACGTGACGTGCTGGGCAATGTATTTATAAATGAAATAATTTTCCCGAAGTCTACCAGTGTGTGTGTGTGTGTGTGTGTGTGGCTCCAACAGCCGAGTGATGATGTGCTTACAGAAAACTCTATCAGTGGTTGGTTATCTCTAATGGCATACTTCGGCTTTTTTCCCAAAAAAATTCCAATTTTTTATGCTGTTTAAAAAATATTTATTTTCAAAGCTAAAATTCTCAGATTTTTTAAAATGTTGTCCATACAAAAAGAGGTTGCACTAAGGATCTCAATAGGATCCATCATCTGCCTTGGACCCTCCCGCCCCTCCTCACACACACCTACACACAATTTTCGTTTAATTTAAAATCCGGTTATAACATAATATAATCAATTTACACATTGATATTTTGAAGGGGCTCATAACTCTTGCAATGGTGTCATACAGCAGCAATAGCTAAGGATAAAAGCAGCGATAGATATAGATAATATCATCACCATAGTTGAAGTGGCAATATCTATGGATAATATCGTCATCTTAGTTGGCAGCAGTATTAGCTATGTATAATATGAATACCATAATAATAATTGGCTGGAGACGCACCAATGAGTCGGGTACTACTTTCTCCCTCGAGGCTGCTTATGGCAACTCTGGGTTTGAAACCAGCATCGTACGAGTTGGGCACACGGTCACCCCTGCCTTCTAGCGACGGCTATAGACTATCATCTTTTGTTAACTTTAATTTTTTTTTTTGTATAGGTTCGCACGTTTCACAAAGATTTTAATTTTCAAAAAAAATCTAACTTTGAATCTACATTTATACTAGTGTTGTTTTAGTCCCAGGTCATATTTTAGTTTCAGTTTTTATTTCGTTTTTTCTGTAATAATTTTAGTTTTCGTCTAGTTTTAGTCTTGCTTCTAATTTTAGTTTTAGTTTTAGTTCTCGTTGACGAAAAGTCAACATTTTCGTCAACGAAGGTTTTAGTTTTAGTTTTCGTCAACGAAAACAACACTAATTTATACTTGTATCAAGAAAAATTACATTCAAAGTTGAGTTGACCCTTTTAACAACAAAATTTCATCAGGATACAACCAACACCAGTTTTACCTTTAGTTGAATCAGGATACAACCAACACCAGTTTTACCTTTAGTTGAATCAGGATACAACCAACACCAGTTTTACCTTTAGTTGAATCAGGATACAACCAACACATGTTTTACCTTTTATTTCTCGCTCACATTTTCCTTCTGTATTAGTTAGACCTCACATTTCAAAGTGTACTTCTTAGACTTCAAATTTCAAAGTGTGATAATCAGGAATAAAAGTTATTTTCTGAAATATGAAAGCACGAAATGAACCTAAAAATATTGTCAATGGAAATAAAAAGACAGTTGAATTCTCTCACTAGTGTAGTTTACTGAAAATGTTGGCATTCTGCCTACGCTATAATTTTTCACATGTTATTTTCAAATGCTGGCCACTTGCGCTGGTCTGTTGTAGATTAAATTATTTACTTTTTGTCTTTGTGTGCGTGTGTGTGTGTGTGTGTGTGTGTTAAAGTTAAGAACGATACCCGTAGCGGATCTCCTGTTTCGGTTTTATCACACCATAAAAATCAACAACAACAAAGTGTAACGTGATAATGTATCAACTAGTTCAAAACGTAAACAATCGGGTCAGGAAAGTTGTTTTATTACATTATCTGAAGCTGAAAGAAGAGATGAAAATAGCTTCATGTTTTGATGACTAGAACAAGCTTCATGTTTTGATGACTAGAACAAGCTTCATGTTTTGATGACTAGAACAAGCTTCATGTTTTGATGACTAGAACAAGCTTCAGGTTTTGATGACTAGAACAAGCTTCATGTTTTGATGACTAGAACAAGCTTCAGGTTTTGATGACTAGAACAAGCTTCATGTTTTGATGACTAGAACAAGCTTCATGTTTTGATGACTAGAACAAGCTTCATGTTTTGATGACTAGAACAAGCTTCATGTTTTGATGACTAGAACAAGCTTCATGTTTTGATGACTAGAACAAGCTTCATGTTTTGATGACTAGAACAAGCTTCATGTTTTGATGACTAGAACAAGCTTCATGTTTTGATGACTAGAACAAGCTTCATGTTTTAATGTCTAGAACAAGCTTTATGTTTTGATGACTAGAACAAGCTTATTGCATAAATTATTTTAAAAAAACTGTAGTTCAGTGTACCTGGACAGATGGTCGGGAGCACAAGATGGATTGTCTGGTACTCGAGATAGATTTTCTGGATAGATTGTGTGGAAAAAGATTACATGACAAGTTATGAGTGTTGCAGAGATATAAAAACTTTTAAAACTTAAATGTGAAAAGGAAATGAAACTTTTTTTCTGTGTGTAGAACGATGCAACGTTTAGATTTTCACTCTTGAAAAAGTACAACGAATGCGTGTGGATGTAGCTCGACCCCCTCCCCACCCCCCTCCCCCAGGCCAAACAAGATAACAATAACATTTATCACCTAATAAATAAAGGTGTTTTCCATTGAAACTCTAAATCACTAAATCATAATTAAAGCTTTTGTTATTTCAGAGTGAGTCATTTTTAATAGTCTATGCTCAGTACTGACTCTGTACAAGTCTTGCTTATGATTTTAAACAGTGTAGAACATCGGTCCTCAAAGTTTGGGGAACGAGCTTCGTTGAAATATGGCGTCAAACATATTATTTGAATATATAAAATTACTTTAAAATTTCCTTTCTTTTTTTCCCCCTTTATTCTTTCTGTATAAATGGGTCGCAAAAACTGAGCATGTTTCTTAGTAGGTCGCAAAAACTGAGCTTGTTTCTTAGTAGGTCGCAAAAACTGAGCATGTTTCTTAGTAGGTCGAAAATCGCAAAAAAGTATGTGGATCAGAGCCATTTGTGTTGAAAATATTTCATGTAAAGTTCGGGAACTTAGGGGGTGAGTGGACTCCCTTTGAGATCGATAGGCACGGAGCAATGCACGACCCTTCCTTCCTTCCCCCATCTCCCGGGCCAGGTTTAGTACCATCACATAGTTATCATCATAATCTGTCTGCTTCCTAGGTGCAACCATATGGTTACCATCTTCCTAGGTACAACCATATGGTTACCATCTTCCTAGGTACAACCATATGGTTACCATCTTCCTAGGTACAACCATAAGGTTACCATCTTCCTAAGACTTTAGCTTTCCACATGTAAGCATATTACCTGTATTTATTTATAGTCTTAATTACTAGGGATGTGACGGAGTTGATGAAAATCCGCATCTGTCGGATTCGGATTTGGCTAATATAAATCCGTCGGATTCGAATGCGGATGCGGATTTGGCAAGAGGGGTGTATCTAAAATACGTTCATTACCAAATACGACGTCTAATCTATGGATATCTGAGTAAGGGTCCAGGAGTTTAGTTTTATGTACGACCATCTGTTCCGGATCAATTTACTTTCACTATCCATTCTAAATAGTTCAGTTAAATACTAGATAGTTCAGTTACATTCTAAATAGTTCAGTTACATACTAGATAGTTCAGTTACAATGTCATGCTATGGCCCAAAAAAAGGCTATGTGCTAGCGCTTTGAGTACTTGGTAATTCTCTGTAAAAGGGACAAAAATATGACATTAAAGCAAGTATGATAATCAAATATATGACAATTAACCCAATACTTGTTTTTTTTAAGTTGATTAGGTCACGTGATGGCATTTCAAACTAGAGGGGACATCATGGGGATAACGTTAATAAAAACCAGTTATTCTCACTGCTCTATCAGCTAATACAGATGTGTATTTACTGCTCTATCAGTTAATGCAGATGTGTATTAACTGCTCTATCAGCTAATGCAGATGTGTATTAACTGTTCTGTTAGCTAATTCATATGTGTATTATCTGCTCAATCAGCTAATACAGATGTGTATTAACTGCTCTATCAGCTAATACAGATGTGTATTTACTGCTCTATCAGCTAATACAGATGTGTATTAACTGCTCTATCAGCTAATACAGATGTGTATTTACTGCTCTATCAGCTAATGCAGATGTGTATTTACTGCCCTAGTAGCTAATGTAGATACATACCTCTTTCACAGCTTTCGAAACTTTTAGCATCAACTACACAGAGTTTCATAAAGACCTATCCAGGTTCGTTGACCAGCTCGTAGATGTGGCGCCGAGAGAGCTGCCCGACGTCAAGCGACTCCCTGCACACATGTCTCCCCAAGATCCCGACTTCCACAGCGATTACGTCGACGCTGTGATCAAAAAGTGGAGCTTCATTCTCAACGTCACCGAAAGAATCCTAGACAAAATCCACCTAATTGTCAAGGACAAAAACTGGTGTGACAATCAAAAAAAGAAGCTGCAGTGGTGGATATCATTGGTGAAGATGAGCGCCAACACGCTCAAAATGGAAGCAGCAAACACAGTTAAATATAGATGTAAGAGATGTATTTATTTTCGCATATTTTCAGTTGTTTAATATTTTTAAAAAAAAATTACTTTGTTATTTAATTCCAAATATTATTGGTCTAGTTCAACTTAAATAAAAATAACAAAAAGGCGTCGAAAGCTTTTGTTTTACTAAAGAGGGGGGGGGGCGAGTGGGGGGAGGCTGTCCCTAACGGTCACCACCAGCAAGGAGCGGGTTTTTACAACGTTTTTATTTACTTTACTTCTTGTTTGTCTTTCTCGGGGTCACTCTTGTTTGTCTTTCGGGGTCATTTGTTGTTTGTCTGTCCGGAATTGGGCAATCCAATTTTAGACCACTTTCCGATAAGCTATAGCTCTGATACTTTCAATATAGCAGTATGATTTGATGAGTTTCTTAAGTATTATTCGAAAACAACGTTTTTATTAACTTCACTTCTTGTTTGTCTTTCCAGGGTCACTTCTTGTTGTCTGTTTGTGTTCATGCGCCTAACGTTTTTCGTTTTTATAAAAATCAGAAGGTCTTATAAAGTTTATTACCATGTGACCAATTTATTCAGAAATTATTTTCTGCTTTTTAGTACGCAATAAAAAAGATGTTTTTTATAAAATATTTTTTTATAATGTAATTTTTATTATGGCTACCACCACATGCACCGCTTTGGCTATTTAGCCTATTGGCCGAAATGCTGCTTTCTAATTAATCCATTTAATCTGTTCAGCAATACAAGTTAATGGGTCAATTGCACTCCCAGGGGTTGCTATTGGATCTGCTTGACGCCTTAAATAGTTAAATTGTTACAAATATTTGTAACTTTTGATTTTAACTTTTCTTGTAATCATTTAAAAAAGCCTCACACTAACATGTTAATATGTTTTATGCTGCGTTTCTTGTCTTTGTGTTGTGTCGGAATACATCCGTTTCTAATGTAGCCTATATATATATATATATATATATATATATATATATATATATATATTTCTTATGTATTTTACAAACAAAAAAACCAACAAATCTTTAAAAAGTGATTTACTTTCTATCAGCATTGTCTTCTGGAATATGGTGGCATAAATAAAATTTCAGAGAGCAATGAAAAAAGTTTTGGAATTGAGACGGTAAGTTCTGTCATGCTTATTATTTATTTGATACATTGGATGCTTTGATCTCATTTGATGATCAGGTTTGTTGACATGGGACGACACTTAACAACTACTTGGTCTGCGGACTGGTTTGTTTCACTAAATAACATTTCTCGATGTTAGGGGCAATTCCATGCCATGGCGTATATAGGTGGGGATTGGGGGCGGGGGGGTCAGAAATGATTACAAAATCCCCCTCCCCACATAACATTATGTACAAAATCAGATCCTAACTTCTCTGATTATATTACACAGATGTATTCAATTACCACCTCCCATACTAATGTATAGATTATAACAGAAGCTGTAACGCACAAAACCATCACCCATCATTATATATATATATACTAATTGCAAGTACCCGGCTTTGCCCGGGTTTAAAATAAGGTTTTCTGTTTACCTTTTGTTTTCTCAATTCCCCCTCTCTCCCTCCCTCCCCCTCCCTCTCCCTCTTTACCCCTCTCTCTCTCTCTCTTTCCCTCCCTCCCTCTCCCTCCCTCCCTCCCTCCTCTCTCTCTAATCTCTCCCATCTCCCTCTCCCTCTCCCTCTCTCCCCTCTCCCCCTCCTTCTCTCCCCCTGTCCATCCCCCTCCCTCCCTCTCTCCCCCTTCCTCCTTCCCTCTCTCTCCCTCCCTGCCCCCCTCTCTTTCTTTATCTCTTCCTCACATTACTCCCATCCTCTCTCTCCCTCTCTCCTTCCCTTCCTCTCTCTCCCTCCCTAACCCCTCTCTCCCTCCCTCCTTTCCCCTCCTTTCCCCTCCCTCCCCTCTCCACCTCTCTC
This sequence comes from Bulinus truncatus, assembly GCA_021962125.1. Lineage (NCBI taxonomy): Eukaryota > Metazoa > Mollusca > Gastropoda > Planorbidae > Bulinus > Bulinus truncatus. Next base: position 11,092,413 of record JAGDYQ010000007.1, read on the forward strand.
TCCCACCCCCTCTCTCCCCTTCCTCCCTCCCTCATTCCCTCTCTCTCCTTGCCCCCCTCACTCTTTATCTCTCCCTCCCTCTCTCCCACCCTCTCTCCCTCCCTCCCCTATCTCCCTCCCTACCCCCTCTCTCCCCTTCGTTCCTTTCTCTTTCCTTACCCCCTTTCTCTCTCCCCTCCCTCCCTCTCTACCCCTCCCTCCCTCCATCCCTCCTTTCCTCTCTCTCCCCACCTGCCCCCCCTCTGTCTCTTTATCTCTCTCTCCCTCCCTCTCTCTCTCTCTCTGGGAACAGACAGACAGACAGACAACAAATGCGTCTTATAAGTATAGAGATTATTCTGAAAAAAAAATGTAAAAAAAAAAAAAATTGAAAAAAAAATAAATTTCACTGTCGGAGTTTGAACCCACACATAGTCGGCCAAATTTGAGTCACGGCCAAGAGAGTAATCGACTGTGCTAGCGAGCCACACAAACATAATCTCAATTTTTAATAGGTTATGCGCGCAAGTTCTATTCGGGAAATGACATCACAGAGGAATTTTATTTATGGCGCCGTCGAGATTACTTTAATATAGTAAAATACTAAAATAAAAAAAAATTAATTACAATTAAACTACACATCGAGATGAAACGAAACCTGTCCTATAACCTTCCTCGTGTATGTGTAACAAATTTCACATTATTTGGTTATCTGGATCTTGAGTTATAAGGGAACAGACAGACAGACAGACAGACAGACAACAAATGCCTCTTATAAATATATATATACTAGTTGCAAGTACCCGGCTTTGCCCGGGTTTAAAATAAGGTTTTCTGTTTACCTTCTGTTTTCTCCCTACCCCCTCTCTCCCTTCCTCTCTCTCTCCCTCCCTCCCTCCCCCTCTCTCCCTTTCTCTCCCTTCCTTTCTCCCTCCCTCTCTCCCATCTCTCTCCGTCCTTCTCCCATCTCCCTCTCTCCCCTCTCCCCTCCTTCTCTCCCCCCGCCCATCCTCCTCCCTCCTCCTTCTCTCTCTCTCCATCCCTGCCCCCTCTTTCTCTTTATCTCTCCCATCCTCTCCCTCTCTCCTTCCCCTCCTCCCTCTCTCTCCCTCCCTAACCTCCTCCTCCTTTCTCCTTTTCTCCCTCCCTCCCCCTTTCCACCTCTCTCTCTCTCTCCCCCTCTCTCCCCCTTCCTCCCTCCCTCATCCCCTCTCTCCCTCCCTCCCTCCCCCTCACTCTTTATCTCTCTCTCTCTCCCTCCCTCTCTCCCACCCTCTCTCTCCCTTCCTCCCCTCTCTCCCTCCCTACCCCCTCTCTCTCCCTCCCTTCCTCACTCCTCTCCCCCTACTTCCTCTCCCCCTGCTCCCCTCCCCTGCTCCCTCTCCCCTGCTCCCCCTCCCATCCTCTCTCCCCCTCCTTTTCTCCCCCTGTCCATCCCTCCTCCCTCTCTCTCCCCCTCCCTCCTACCCTCCATTCCTCTCTCTCCCCCTGCCCCCCTCTCTCTCTCTTTATCTCTCTCTCTTTCTCTCTCTCTCCCTCCCCCCCTCTCTCTCTCTCTCTCTCTCTCTATATATATATATATATATATATATATATATATATATATATATATACGTATTATTTATGTGTATTTCACACCTTCTTCTAAAAATCCTTTCTTCATTCCTTTTTACCTTCCTCAAACTGTACAAATCAGAGAGCATGAAAAAACATCAACAATTCTTCGCATCAGCAAAGGCACAATACAGCACCAGCGCTAAAAGTTCTATTCGATCACCGGGAAATGACATCACAGAGGAATTTTATTTATGGCGCCGTCGAGATTACTTTAATATAGTAAAATACTAAAATAAAAAAAAATTAATTACAATTAAACTACCCATCGAGATGAAACGAAACCTGTCCTATAACCTTCCCCATGTAATTATGTGTATGTGTAACAAATTTCACTTTATTTGTTTGTCTGGATCTTGAGTTATAAGGGAACAGACAGACAGACAGACAGACAGACAACAAATGCGTCTTATAAGTATATATATATATATATATATATATATATATATTAGGGTGCCACTCAATGCAATGGGGAAATTTTTTTTTTGTTTCATTGTCCCACCCCCTAATTTTTTTCCTTTTGTTATTTTAAGGTAGGTATTGCATTTTTTGACAATGATGTTTCATCTGAAATGGTTGAAGCACTCGATAAGATAACAACAGATCATCCTCGCAGAATAGCCCTCTGTCCGATATTACAACAAAATAAACTTTCTGATTTTGTATAGCAAAACACCACGAAACTTTTCACAGCTTTGAACATACCACAAGATTTCCTGACCACAAATCCAGACAAATGGGCCACTGATAATTACATTGTTGGCCAGAAGAAAGCTGTGAGTTTGAAAGTCGTCAATGATGCAGCTGACAATATTGCACTGACAAGAAAATATAAATAAGTAACAGAAATTGCCTCCGGTTTGCTTTTTATGTCAAATACAGGAATTTTCGCATATAATACAAAACATCGAGTCCATTGAGCTACGTCTAAATATCACTGTATCTTCATGAAACTTGGTAAAATTACTTAACATAACAAAAGGAAAAAAAATAGGGGGTGGGATAATGAAACTTAAAAAAAAATTTTCCCATTGCATTGAGTGGCACCCTAATATATATATATGTATATAACATTTTAACGTTACCTAAGATTGTTACTGCATTATTATAGACAAAGTATATAGATATACATTACATTTCACACTTAAGATAACTCGTTTCTATTTTATTTCCACAGAAATGAAATTAAACTTGAAAGTCTAATGAAAGTTTTAGATTCAAAGTAATTTAAGTGAATGAAGTTGTTTATAAGGCATTTAAAAATAAATGAAGTTGTACACCACGTCATTTAAATATTTACAAAGTTCTTTGAATTGAAGAACGTTCACATCTTGCTTTAGGTATATGTTAATTAAAACCGTACAATAAAACTTGGCAATTTTTATATGTCAAAGAGCCGATATGAAATACAGAGTGTTTACCAAATCTGTTTGTCTTTGAAATACATAAAAAAAACACTTTTGTTTTAGATAATCGCCTTTCAAAAATATTTTTTTTTCAATTAACTTGAGGTCTTATGCATATGATGCTTTTGATGTTTGTAATATCGGTTGCACGTTTTACATTCGGTCTTTCATACCTTCACACATCATTGGTCATATCTTTGTTCACATCATTGATGGCATCTTTGTTCATGACAAATTATGTCTGCTTACGTATGAATACATGTAATTATGCCATTATTATCTGAATCGTGAATTGTTTTATGTGCCTTTTTTATGTATTTTAATTAATTATATCCAATATATTTTTTTACATTTTTACTCCGCGATTGTTTTTAAATCTATTGAAGGTAGTTGTAGTAGAATTACATTTCTTGAACTTTTAAATTTCATTCATATATATATATATGTGCGTTTATGAACGTGTACCGTTTATGTTTTGTAATAAACAACTTTTCTTACTAAAGTTTGTGTTTTTGTTTAAAATTGAGATTTAATATGTTAATATTTGAAACTTATTTATTCAGCTGTTATTTCTTTCATTGACTTGTACCGTGTCTGTGTCGAGACTGACGTGTACCGTGTCTGTGTCGAGACTGACGTGTACCGTGTCTGTGTCGAGACTGACGTGTACCGTGTCTGTGTCGAGACTGACTTGTACCGTGTCTGTGTTGAGACTGACTTGTACCGTGTCTGTGTCGAGACTGACTTGTACCGTGTCTGTGTTGAGACAGACTTGTACCGTGTCTGTGTTGAGACTGACTTGTACTGTGTCGAGACTGACTTGTACCGTGTCTGTGTAGAGACTGACTTGTACCGTGTCTGTGTCGAGACTGACTTGTACCGTGTCTGTGTCGAGACTGACTTGTACCGTGTCTGTGTCGAGACTGACTTGTACCGTGTCTGTGTCGAGACTGACTTGTACCGTGTCGAGACTGACTTGTACCGTGTCTGTGTCGAGACTGACTTGTACCGTGTCTGTGTCTAACCTTGTCTCTCTTTCCTTGGTCACTACAGTAAGCTCTACTATATTCTCTGACTAGTACATTTGATCTATGTTTTTGATTTTCTTAATGAGCCTCAAGAAGCTACTACTTCCTTTACTAATTTGAGCTTTTTTTGAAAACAATTAATTTTAAAAGATGAATTATCTATAACTTTAATTAAGCTGTCAATGTATTGTAGTATGTGCCCTCCCCGGCTCCAACACATCAAGTCTTATACTGCGAGCAGCTTGTCATAAAGCGGGTTACTAGATGGTGTACTGGTTTGACAATAAACTGCATGATGCAAGTTGAGGGTTCGAATCTAAACGAGTCTACTCACTTAACTAAAGGGACGGATGGTCTTGCGGTAAAGCGCTTGACTGTCGACCTGACGGTACCTGGTTCTATCTCCGGTGATGACCAATGGATATTTCAGGCTATGGCTTAAGTCTCTGCCGTGGTGCCTCCATGACTATTGCACTATCGGCTATGGTGGGGGGTGAAAGAAGGGCGCCATAAAAAATTGTCCCATTAGTGGTTTATAGGATCTAAGAGATGTCATCTCATCCTTACAGGGACTTCACACACACACTCACTTATCTATATCTTCAGGGGTGCATGTTAAGTAATTGCATACTTGGCTGGAGATAAAGGGCGACAACAAAACATAGCCCCAATGGATTGGTTGAAGCGGATGAAGAGATAAAAAACAAATATGTAACCCTGACATGGACTTAATTAAGGTTAGGGAGAGATCAAACCACGGGCAGACTACCACCACATGTCAGTCTCGTTGATCTGAACTGCATTTTTACCGCTCATTTACATTTGATGTATTTATGTTTTTCAAACTAACTTTCAGTCTATCTGCTCTTATTGTGACCCTTCATTAAAACATATGAGTCCAAAGTGGTCCGTTTTATAGGCTCGTTAATTTATTTTTTTTATAAATAAGGACCGCCTTATCTGTTACATGCCCTAGGCTTTTATCTTTGAATCATAGAGTTGTAAAATAAGAATGCAGTTCTATTTTAGCAAGTCAGTATACATACAACTATAATATTTTAGCTTTTTTATTGTAGCAAACGTTTTACTTCACTGAACATTTAGACATGATGATATCATTGAACAAAAATATAAACATTTATAGGCCAAATATGTATTTATTGTCTGTGTTATTTCAGTACACAGCACAACTGCTGAATTGATTATAAGTCTATTAGGGGGGGGGGGGGTAATTTGAATATATGTGTGTTTGTGTTTGTGCATGTGAGTGTGCTAAATGCTAAATTACAAAGAGGAAACTACTCCTAGACACAATCTTTGAAGTCCGTGTAATTGAGCGTTGTTTATCTCCTAGAGCAGTGGTCCCCAACCCCCGGGCCGCGGACCGGTACCGATCCGTGGAACGAATGTCACTGGTCCGCCCAAGAAACATTAAATTAATTCCTTTTTATTTATTTATCTCCTGATAGTGTGCGACTTTCCATGGACGAGAAATAATCAACGCCCCCCCCCACCCCTTCCAGTGGGCCGCGGTGAAATTATCAAACGCTGACCGGTCCGTGGCGAGAAAAAGTTTGGGGACCACTGTCTCAGAGACTAGAATTTCTAGAAACCACCATGGGACTGTTTTTGTTGCAACCAGGGACGAGGCGTGTTACCGGTCATACGTCTTTGAGGAAAACTTATTGTTTTTATGCTGTATACAAAGCACTAACGAACATTTTGTATAAATTAATTGACTGACAACATGTACGATTTGTACATAAATGAAAGTTATTAATATTTAAACTTGTAGTCATTTTATTATGAATGATTATGCTAACTATATTCAATAAACACAGGACCATTAGCTCCCCACCCTGACCCCCTCAGTTCAGATAAGAACTTCGCAGGATGTTAAGTCTTTACGAGGGGCCCTTCCTGGATGGTTTGTGTGAGAGGGCCCCAAATTTGTTTGAGACGCCTTTGGTTTATAACCTCTTCTAAATCAATGATGCGATTGATAGTCATCATGTTATATCGATAGTGTGTTTCGCATTTGAAATACGTATTGGTATTTCCCATCAATACCCGTTAGTCGTGACAAGTGGGTAGATACATATCGATTGCCAGCATAACACACACACACACACACACACACACACATATATATATATTAACTTGCACTTTTTAATGATTATTTTGTTTTAACTTTTCTTGTTTTAGACTTATTTGGGGGGGGGGGGATCCCTTCTTGATTAAAGTACTTGGGAGTAGTGCCCTCTGTGGTCACATAGTCTGTAAAGATCAAGGATCTCACGGGGAAAGTTGGGCGAGTTGACTTACAGGCCACTTCTGTTGTTATTTTTTCAACATTACATCTTTGTATTTCTACCAATAGACGTAAGTCCACAATGATATACTTCAAATTTCCACTATTACACCTATATATATATATATATATATATATATATATATACTAGTGGAAAAGCCTGCTGAAGCTGGCTGAACGATATGCTACAGAAGGAATAACAAAGAAATATACGAAATACATGTACTGCAATAGAAAATAACGTATGGCCTTTATTGCCATGAACACAATACGAAACGAAAACTACCTGCGAGGGAGACACAGTGTTACAACGCATACACCGCAAGATATGAAAACTACCTGAGGGAAACACACGGGGTAGACGATTATGTATTTCAGGATATATATGTTTATTCAACGTTTACTTTATCTTCACACATTCATAAACATAATAAAGTAAAGCGGTGTTTATTCAAGTTACATGATACACTATGTCAGCGCGCATGTCTTTCATTCACAATCCACTGTGCAGGCTATATATATTAACTAGAGTGTGTCGCAGGTTCAGTTTGTTGGAAACATTGAAGAGAACATTTGGACATATCAAACATTTGGGTAAGTTTTCTTTTCACTTCATGTACTAGGTTCTTTTGTAATATTGCTGTATATAAATACTGTGTTGAAATAATAAAGACATTATACTTGCTTTGCGTCCTTAAATATCGCTCGAGAAATGAATACATTGCTGGGATACTTGTATATTTGTAATCGCACTTTGCAGTGCAGAGATTCCTGATATGTGTTCAGGTGATATTCATGCTAATAATGTAAACAATAATTACTTTAAAAAAAAGCATTATAAACGAGAGTATTGTTGATAGGCAGCAATATAAATGAGAGTATTGTTGATATGCAGCATTTTAAACGAGAGTATTGTTGATAGGCAGCATTATAAACGAGAGTATTGTTGATAGGCAGCATTATAAACGAAAGTATTGTTGATAGGCAGCATTATAAACGAGTGTATTGTTGATAGACACTTCAATCATTATTTGATACATTTTATCAGACAATTTTTGTCTTCAGATCAAGTGTGAGACTGGTGTTCGATGGCTGCTGATTCTAATAAAGGTTAGTATTTGTAAGAACTCTTAGAAGCTAAACAGATTATGTAATGTAATGAATAAATGTCTGAGACAGGAATAAACAGAAACCGGTCAGTTTTGAGGAGCAAGAGTGTGTATGCACTTGTTCGTGTGTGTGTGTGTGCGTGAGTGTGTGTGTGTGCGTGCGTGTGTGTGTGTAATAGCGTAAGTGTGTGTCTGCATGTGTGCGTTTGTGTGTGTCCGTGTGTGTGTGCGCGCGTGTGTGTGTGAGAGAGAGAGAAAGACCAGAACGTGGCATCTCAGAGACTGTCCCAGCTTGTTAATGTAATTAAACTCTGGGTTGGACAATTAAATTCGCGGTCGGTTCATTTTGATCAAACTGAGCCTGGTCAGAGCACGACACAGTGTATAAATGGGGACATGTGTGAATGAAGGACACAGTGTATAAATGGGGACATGTGTGAATGAAGGACACAGTGTATAAATGGGGACATGTGTGAATGAAGGACACAGTGTATAAATGGGGACATGTGTGAATGAAGGACACAGTGTATAAATGGGGACATGTGTGAATGAAGGACACAGTGTATCAATGAGGACATGTGTGAATGAAGGACACATTGTATAAATGAGGACATGTGTGAATGAAGGACACAGTGTATCAATGAGGACATGTGTGAATGAAGGACACAGTGTATCAATGAGGACATGTGTGAATGAAGGACACAGTTAATAAATGAGGACATGTGTGAATGAAGGACACAGTGTATAAATGAGGACATGTGTAAATGAAGGGAACCGTCAATTAGTTTATTTAAATCTGGAATAATAAATTGTCAGGTTCTTGCGTCATTTATATGTGTGTAAGTGTGTGGTTGTGTGTGAGAGAGGTGAATGAGTGAGATTGAGCGTGTGTGTGTAAGAAAGAGAGTGAACGAGAGAGAGAGGGAGAGAGAGAGTGAATGAGTGAGACTGAGAATGTATGTGTGTGAGAGGGAAAGTAAATTAGTGAGACTGTGTGTGTGTGTGTGTACAGAGCCGTTCTTATTCTTTGAATTGCCCCATCGTGTATTTTAGCCGAGGCCCCGAAACATCTCTAAAAGTCGCTGTACAGGGCCCCCATACCCTAGAACTGCAATTAAAGACGCCATTGAACTTTTCAAAAGCGTTTGGTAGTTTCAATTAAATTTGTCTCAAGTTAACTCTAATACAGTGCTCTCATTTAATGCCATCAAAATTTTTTTCTTCACAGATTTAAAACCATTTTGCGCCGACTACGAAGCTTTCCACAATGAACTGGCCAAGTTTGTTGAAGTTATAAACAAGAACCTGAACGACACGCCTGATCGAATAAAAAGACTAAAGAACGTTCAGCTCCTACCCACGTATTTGTCACCAGAAGACTTCAAAACAGGTCAAGTTCCATCTGTGGTCAAGAGCTGGACCCTCATCCAAGGTGTGACTGATGTTCTTCTCAATAAAATTGAAGATTCCCTTAACGACGAAGGTAAAATGTGGTTAAAGGATGAGAAAAATGTAGAGACTTTAAAGACCAAGATGACTCAGATCAATACAATTTTACAGAGCCATAAGACAGGTATTTATAGGAAAATATTCCCTACCAATCAATTTGTAATTCTCTATACGTATAAACGTAAACTACTTTATGTTGGTATGTCTGTCTTTTGACGAATTAATTGGAGAAAAAAACATATTTTTATAACTGAAATAAATTATAATATAAAATATAGAAGCCCGTCTGTAAACGAGAGTATTGTTCATAGGCAGCATTATAATTGATTAATTATTATTTGAATGATGTAGTTAAATACTTTTTTTTTCAAGTATTTTTTTAAATTAATTACCTTTACAATAAGGAAAAAAAATCCCATTTACTGTTAAAACAATATTTTTTGCAAATAAGTTATGAAAGTTTACTTGTTAAATGTAATTTGTGACGGATGAAATGTATTATTTTGGGCATATTTCATTTTTAAATCTTCATGTATTGTAAAGGAAAAGCATCGGCTTCAGGGACAGGTGGTGCTTCTAGAGTTTCAAATTCCAAAACAAATTTTTATAAGCTGCAAAGGTAAGTTTTTTTTTTTAAATTAACTCTAGAGTAAAGATTAATTTGGTTAAAATAACTAAACGTACAAACTTAATTGAAAATGTGTTTCCCCTGTAATATTATATATATATATATATATATATATATATATATATATATATATATATATAAGCGATTTGGGCTCTGCGTTAAATCGAAAGTAAAGAATTAATACAACAGTATTCCAGTTTTAAATGCAATCGTGAAAAAATCGGATCTGCCCGAAACCAAAAAAAAAATAACCTAGCCTAGCGATCAAGCTTAAGGGGATATAATTCTATACAAAGGTTTTGCAGGGTACAGCTAGTATTGAAATGTTCGTCTTGGTTGTAATAAGATTGTCGTTGTATTTTAGTTTTAACATGAAATTTAAAAAAACTATATTTTTTGATTCTCACATGTGGCTCTATTAATAATTTCATTTTTTTTATCTTTATTCTATATGATAATCAACTGGCTTTTTGAAAGTGTAAAGGCATGTTTGAACAACAAGAAATGATTTTGAGGCAGAGCATTAGTTTGCTGGGTACAACCGTTAAGGTATATAAATATATCACACATATGTTGTAGAGATGTGTGTGTATTATGTTGTTGACATGTGTGTGTATTATGTTGTTGAGATGTGTGTGTATTATGTTGTTGAGATGTGTGTGTATTATGTTGTTGAGATGTGTGTGTATTTTGTTGTAGAGATGTGTGTGTATTATGTTGTTGAGATGTGTGTGTGTGATATGTTGTTCAGATGTGTGTGTGTGTTTTGTTGTTGAGATGTGTGTGTATTATGTTGTTGAGATGTGTGTGTTATGTTGTTCAGATGTGTGCGTATTATGTTGTTGTTAAGATGTGTGTGTATTATGTTGTTGAGATGTGTGTGTGTTATGTTGTTGAGATGTGTGTGTGTATTATGTTGTTAAGATGTGTGGGTATTATGTTGTTGAGATGTGTGTGTATTACGTTGTTGAGATGTGTGTGTTTTATGTTGTTGAGATGTGTGTGTATTATGTTTTATAAAATCAATAAATGTAAAATAAAAATATTTAATGGTTGTATGTTAATAAAATTAAAGTGGTTTTGTTATTTTTTTTTTGGTTGTTTAAGAATTTTTTTTTCCATACAGAATAAAAACAAAGGAAGTGACGTCTATAGACATACAAACTTTACCAGTGGCCTGCATGATAGTTACTCGCCAGCATAAATATAAAAATTGCTTTAAAATACACTCATTTTAGTTTTTTCTTGATCCCAAAATCTTATGAGTTAATATTTATAGTGAATGATATATATGTAACCTTATTACAAATGCAATAAACTACAATTTATGATTAGTTTGATGTAGTTTTATCGGTGTTTGTGGTCAGTGACACAGTGAGATTATTTGTTTGTATGTAAGCTATTTAAGTAAGTCATTACGATTATTTTGTTATTTGATATAATTACTAGTAAACAAAGGCCCGTTATCCGGACCGGCTTGTAGGCACGCAGTTGGAGTTGAAAGTGGTGATATATATTTAAGCGAATTAACAATCAGTCTATATACAAAAAATAGCGCATGTATGTACTCGAAGCGGCCTCAAAGGACATGAACAGAATATTGTAGACAGTGTCGCCGAGAGGAGGGCGAATGCCCAGGGGCCCGGCGATTTTAAGGTCGAGTTTTAGGGGCCCAGACTGAGCTGGCCAATCAACTTTTGAAAATATTATCAACAGGGGGGGGCGTGACTGCCCTGCCCAGGGGCCCGAAATTGCGGTCGGTGGGCCTGATTATAGCTAAAATACATTTAAGTATAAGACACATCAATATATCAATTAAGTTCATATGTAATATAGCTGATCTCAAAGAAAATAATCCCCATTATGGGTACACAGTCTAAACGAAAACATTTGATCATCTGATCATGTCAACAAAATTTACTTTTTCTTCATCTTTAAGATGCATTTTCGATAGACATCACTGACAAACAAGCTACTCTGATAGACATCACTGACAATATACTGACAAACTAGCTACTCTGATAGACATCACTGACAAATTAGCTACTCTGATAGACATCACTGACAAACTAGCTACTCTGATAGACATCACTGACAAACTGACACACTAGCTACTCTGATAGACATCACTGACAAACTAGCTACTCTGGTTTGCACTTGGTTTATTAGGTCGCTAATTGGCGAAAACGATATGCGACTGAAGAACTTGTCACAGGAATTGTTAAATTTTAAATGACAATCTCGCCACTTTTGGAAGAGCTCCACTGAGCCGAATCACGTGTAAATCCAAACCCAATTCATGTGATGCTTTATTGGACAACTCAGATGAAGATTATGTGTAACTCATTTATCCAAACTAATTTGCCTGTGGAATGTCAGACCCTCCTTTCCATTACTTGCCTCCCTCCATGAACTGTTCACACTGGTGGTACGCTGATTACATTAAATACAATACAATATTTTTTTTTTAATGAAACTGACTGAGGTAGCAAGTACAGGTGAAAGGAGGAATAGTTTGAGAGTTGTGTCAGTTGACGATATTATATTTAGTCAATTTATGACATTCTACCTCTACATCAAGAGTCATCTAACTCTTTTACTGTTGCTGTGATCTGTAGGGAGCGACCGATAATCGGATCGGTATCGGACCGATATTGGCACTATCGGTTAATATCGGATCGGCCAGTTTTTTGTAGGGAGCGAACGATAGTCGGACCGATATTGGCACTATGGGTTAACTATCGGACCGGCCGTTTTTTGGCTGCCGATACATTGTTTTTTTTTTCACAAATCTAGTAACTCTAAACTGGTTTTGGTTTACAGAGTTAAAGTTTACTTACAGACTTCCAGATAAATGTTCACCTGAGTGAAGTGATTTACCGATATAATTGAGTGTTTTTAATTTTTCAAACTTTTTAAAAAATCTGCTACAAGTAAATTCAGTAAAAATTACAAATATTAACGAAGAAAACTATTTTAATTTCATCACAACTTTCACAAGTTAGTGAAGTTACAATTAAAAATTAATACATTTTTACTTTTTTAGTTTGACATTAATTATTTACAACTTTATCTTACTTTTATGTTTGTGTACAAGTAAAAAAGAAAAAAAAACAAATTGTTTATTATAAGTTTAATTCTAAATAATAAACATGCAGATTTCGGAGATTAAGCAGGCATTGTTTATGTTTATGACTTCGGTCATCCGGTCTGTCTTTTCAAATCTTTTGTTCTTCTAATCTTCTTCATCTGCAAGACACCCTTTCATTAATAGCGGCAATATCGGTATCGGCAAAAATGCTGGGGAAAAATATTGGTATCCGACTATCGGTAAAAAGCATATCGGTCGCTCCCTAGTGATCTGTACTGTTACTGTGATCTGTACTGTTACTGTGATCTGTACTGTTACTGTGATCTTTACTGTTACTGTGATTTGTACTCTTACTGCGATCTGTACTGTTGCTGTGATCTTTATTGTTGCTGTGATTTTTATTGTTACAGTGACCTCCTCCATTGTTTCTATAATCTCTATCGATACTGTGATCTCTAGATTTAGTGGTTTTGGGCAGGTGAATCATTCATAAAAAACGTAAACGCCCCTCAACAATACAACATAGATATTGAAAGTCCGATACATGCAGTAGAATATTTACGTTGCATCAAATAAACATGCCAATGTTTAAATTAGCAGAACATTTCACAATGCCGCGTTTAGATTTCAGCTATTTTTTTTATCAATGGAACTATATTTATCGTTTCCTTTTAACCGCCATCTGCGCTGCTTACGTCATATTCTCACTGGCCTTGGCATCGATTGGACGAAAATATTTACCTGAAGCTGTTCTCCCTTATTAAACCATTCTCAAGTTTTCATCCAAAATGTCCCCATTTCAACTTACAAGTACTACTAGTACATACAACTAGGTAGAGCCTTTCAGAACGGTGATTTCACAGACAATATAAGGCTCTTTATCTCTTAAACATTATCTAACCCCGCTCAAGGGCTGTTAAACATTATCAAACTCCACTCAACGGCTGTTAAACAGTATCTAACCCCACTCAACGGCTGTTAAATCCACCTCAGTGCTCTCCTAATTATTCAATACTTGCCTCGAATCCAATCAGCTGATTCTGTGTCAGAGGTCACAGCCCCGTGTGGTTTAGTCAGCCCTGTCAATCCACTGTCGAACTGTGTGATCAAACATTTTCTCCACACACTGGACTAAAGAAATGAAATGTTTTAGTTGACAAGCAAATGTACTTACCCCTTTCAATGGTAGGCTCAATAGCACTATAAACTAAATCATTACTCGTATCAATAACATAATTATTAATGGTATCGAAAGAGGATTATCCGGTATCCACAACAACTTCACTAAATTCACTTCACCGGCATACACAACAACTTCACTAGTCTTCATCTGTATCCACAGCTCCACCGGTATCCAAAACACAAATCTTGTTAAGTAGGTCTAAATACTGTTAATGCGCACACATAAAACGTACAGTTGTGCCAATGTTGTGCACAGCCAATATCTTTTGGCGTGCACTGTGTTCATAGTTTTACATACTTAGTGCCGTGAAAAATTATTATTTTCTGGATTAAAAATCTAATAGCTTATTAAATTCAACAAACTTAGACGAGAATTTAGTCCGGTGTGTGTGTGTGTGTTTGTGTGTGTGATTTTGTGCCGCTGCATGCGTGTATGCTAATCCTTTATATGAACAAATTTAGCAATGGTAGTAATAACGGAATGACATTTGAATAGAGGTGGAGTGTGTGTGTGTATGTGTGTGTATGTGTGTGTGTGTGTGTGTGAAGTCACTGTAAGGATGAGATGAAATCTCTCAGGTAAACCACTGATCGAACGGTGCTGCAATGCCTATGAAGACAACATGGAAGATACGGCGGGGAATTTTAAACCGTAACTTGAAATCGTCATTTTGGAACTTATCGGAGATCGAACAAGGGACCTTCAGGTCGACAGAGGAGCGCTTAACCGCTCGACCATCAGACCCCCCCTCCCCCGTTATAGTGAGGGCGTCAGCTAGATGTCCAGGGATCCCCGACACATGAGGAGCAATATCTATAGCTGGATCCCGAAAAAAGTCCAGCTATCGCGCATGCGCACATCACAGTCATAAAAAAAAATAAAGTCCGTCTAGAGCGCATCTATCCCTGGACCCCGTTCCTTGGTTCCGTAACAACTGCGGTGGGGGCGTCAGCTAAATGTCCAGAGATCCCCGATACATGGGGGGGGGGGGGGGCGAGATCAAAATCCCACACATAACGTGGTTATCCAGTTATCGCCCCACACCCCAGAACAGTGGCACATCTTCCGCCCCCCCCCCCGCCGCCCCCTCCCCCTGGATCAAAAGTCTACAGAAACGCGGATGATGCAAAAAAAAAATTACATTCAAGGGAAAATGATATCCTGCCAGATGAAACAAATTACACTACCAGGGGCTATTATAACTCCGGTAAACTCTAAAGCAGGTAGATTTTTAATAATCAAAGAATAAGAAGTATTTAGTCTCGGATAGGCCTGCACACACTTAAGCTGTTATACAAATATCAGTTTAATAAAATATTTAAACCAGAGGCCCGGCAATCGGGCAGGTGGTGGGCAGGCAGGTGGTGGGCAGGCAGTAGGATTTGAATGCGGTGAACTTTTTTCCAGCACATAAGCCATGAATCTAACTATAACACGCTTTTTTTTCCTCGTTTAATAGCATATCAACATATTCAAAGGGGTCGCTTAGGACAGGAATATATTGCTGGACCCAAAATGAATTTAATTAAAGGGGATAATTGATAATTCATCAAACCTAACAAAGATAAAGCTCTTGAACATTAGCTGTACCCCAAAACCCTTTGCAGTAGCATTTGCATCCTCCTTAGGCCTGACTCAGTGGGCTAGGTTTACTTTTTGGCTTCAGTAAGATCACGATTTTTTTTATGATTGTTTTTTAGACTGCGAATGACTGTTAGTATTGACTCTTTACTTCTCGATTTAACACAGAACCCAAATCGCTATTATTTATATAATAGTTCATCCCAAAGAAAATAATCCTCACAATTTGTGGACAAACACAATAAAAAGAGAACGTCCGACAATGAAACTTTGAATCTGACATCCAAATATTCTTGATATACGCGCAAAACATCAGATCATCGATCAATCATTCATTAAACATCAGATCATCGATCATAGATCAATCATTCACTAAACATCAGATAACTAAAATATAACCAAGTAACGGGGCTCGTTCGAATAATTATTTCAATAGTGCAGAAGTTGCAACCTTTATTTTTTTTTTACGAGCTTCGATTTTTTCAATCGAACTAAACATTGGCACGACCCACCCCACACACTAACCCCCCAGCGTTATGAAAATTGCGAAAACCTTAACAACGTTACATTTTTGACTAAAATTTCAAGTTTGGTTTCTGTAGATGGAGTTTATTCCTTAAAGTTTGGCCTATTATTTAATAGTTTCCCCACACGACTTTACTCTAGCTGTACCATTTTAAAATCAGTCTTTATCATTTGTTAGATATTTTATTTATCAATTTATCTTTTTCTTACATAATACAAATGTCAGATTTTATTCTCAACACCTTCAATTTTAAAGTAAGAAAATATTTGTATTTACTTTTGAATAATTATCAATATATATATAATGTCCATCATCTACCCAGACTCCTTTATAACGACCTATAAAATAACTATGCACAACAAACCACCCAGAACATTATATGGTAGGCCTACATATATTTGAAAGCTCAGTTTATAATATGAAATATCATGACGGATATATTTTTTTTTTGTTTAATCCCCATGCTCAGCCAGGCAATGAAGACAATCTCCTTACATCTGACATTCGATATACCTGACTAGGTGTCGTATTGAGAATAACTATCACAGACGTCACTTTACCTGCTGTTGTATTCATTTTATCATTGTAAACAGGATTCCAGTCACCACCCTTGTTTAAAACGAAAAGCAACCTGAAACGATAGGGAGGGGGAGTGAGGGGGGCAATACGTTGTTGCATCCCTCCCCCCCCCCCACCTTTCAAAGACTCCCCCCCCCCCCTTGCATTGATTTGATCTTTGCAGTTCCGAGGGGTAGACTGTAGATAGTAACAAGTTTAACTTTCTCTTGGGTTGTATTTTATTAAATCTAATTTATTAAATTATTTTTCGAAACACGTTTTTAAAACCTCATTATGAAGTATTTTGATATGTTTTTTATTTATTTTTTTCCTCCTATAAAAAAAAAACTAAAAAAAAAAAATGTTCATGTCACTCTACACCTTAAGAGAATAAAATTATTTAGAAGCACACTGACTAACGTATTCAAACACACATCCCAATACGCACATACACCCACACACGCGATATAAACATTAGTGAAGTGTATCAAGTTTGTTAATTTGTCTCAAAGAAGTTTACATAAACGTTTAACAAACTCAGAATTCATTTGACCAGAGGTCACGTGAGGACACTTTGAATCTGATTCTGGTTTTTTTTAGAGTGAACAAAAAAAAAACATTAACGAGCCTCAAAAAGGTCAACTTAACACGATTTAGTTTAGAGATTATGGATTATGATACTACATGAGCCGATTTTGGAAATCCTTGTCATTCCTTGCACTAAGCCAAGGGTTTCCAAACGTTTTGAACCTAAAAGTACAAAATGCAATTATAATAATTGGTTGGAGAGTACCCAGTGTGTGACCTGAACTTCTGCCGCCATATATATGTATACTTTTTAAGAATGAGCATGTACTAAAATGCACTAAAAAGATAACTTATTATAATTACATTATACAATTATTTATTTAAATTAACATAATTATAATTAAAAGCGTGGGTGAGCACAAAACACTTGACTATATATGTCTGATAAATTGCGATAAATAAAGAAATCAGCCATAAATTTAAATTGACTCCCACGCTTTTATGTGTGTGGGCAACTGTTTCCAATTTATATTGAGTTACATTTCAACTGTTTCAATGGGATGGTAGGTCTTTAGGAAATAACTGAACTTATGTGCAATACTAAATAAACGTATACATGGATAGACAGAAGAACAGAGAAATAATATAATGCTATTACGGGTTCTTTCTGTATTATCTATAATCCTATAAATGTCAATGGATTTTCACACACACAGTCATATAAACAGATAAATCAACACTTATTAATTTGAAGTATAAAATAAATGAACTTTATTCAAAACTACTCGTGACTGCACGACTTTCTCTCTCAAACTATAAACCCACACTAACTTAAAACTAACTTAAACTTTTGCCTCGATCGACTGCGCGCCCCCGAATGTCGTGGGGAGGGAATGGGGGGAGGGGCGTTTACGACATCAAAGCCTGAAGCAGGGGTTTCCTCTCAGTCCGGTAGGGCTTTGATCTTGGTCAGTGGCCAAAGGTGTGATGTCGCACCTTCGTCCAGCTCTCGTCCAGCTTCCGAGCGCCTGGTAGCTTTTATCGCGTTCAACCATCGACAGAGGTCAGTTCTTTACACCCCCTCGTATTTTTCCTCCTTGACGAATGTAACCAAGGATATAGCGACGACTCAGTGAACATTTCCCCTGAAGTGGTTTAGTGAGAAAAGCTAATTAAATAATAGATAATCATTAAAGAGCACATGTGGCCCTAAGATCGACATGTGACCACCAAATGGTTTAAAACACCCAACGAAGTCGATCTTCTACCGCCACTCAACACATACATTTGACCAGCAATGGTTTAAAACACCCAACGAAGTCGATCTTCTACCGCCACTCCACATACATTTGACCAGCAATGGTTTAAAACACCCAACGAAGTCGATCTTCTACCGCCACTCAACACATACATTTATTTCTCTTCACAGTTTTTGAAATGTTTCGCTTTAAGTTCACATAGTTTCATAACAACATAGTCCAGGTTCGTCGACCAGCTGCCGTCAATTTACCTGCAGGGCGCCCATGTCAAGCTGCTCCCTGCACAAATGTCCCCTATAGATCCCGACTTCCACAGCGCTGTGATCATAAATGGGAGCTTCATTCTCAATGTCACCGAAAGAATCCTAGACAAAATCCACCTAATTATCAAGGACAAAAACTGGTGTGACAATCAAAAGAAGAAGCTGCAATGGTGGATATCAAAATGGAAGCAGCAAAAACAGTTCAATAAGGACGTATGAGACATTTCCTTTTAACTTATCATTATTATTACAATTATTATGCTGTAATTGTCTAGTTTAGTCATTATTTTTATCCTCTAAATATGTTTCCAAATATTATTGGTCTCGTTAACTTTAAACAAAAACAATGTTGAAACAATTTGTTTTTTAAACTAAAAACAAACTCAAATGCTTGCTGAAATTATTATCCTTTTGGTCATAGAAAAATATGTGTGTAAAATATTATTAAGTCAATCCAACTTTAATTAGTACTGACTCACGGGTAGTGAAGTTCTGACAACTTAAAAAAAAAACAACAGATTCCATTATTCAAAATACGTATAGATAACAACTGCGGGAAAAAGGCATGAAAACTGAAATAATTTAGTAAAGGGGTCACCGTACACGGCATCAATAAGAACAGCATTCAGGATTTCAGCCGATCGCCTTATATCGCCATCTATTGTTACTAAGAAAAATATTGATTTTCAATAAAAATCATTAGGTACATACCATTACTTTATGATTTTTTCCACAGTACTATTTCTACACATTATACATGTAATAGAATATTTTTTGCAATATTACACAATATTGTTATTTTTAATATATAATTGAACAAGATTTAGTAACAAAAAAAATGTTCTGAATTTTATATTTTAAAATTTAAATGTGAGTCGCGTTTGAAGGAAAAAGAAATCCGTTTTGACTTTAGTTGTTTATTTGGTTTTTTATCAGACAGAATTATCAGCCACGCAGATAACCTTTATAAATATCTTCTGTAACAGGATGTGTTGTTTTTACTTGTGGTGGCCAACATCATTGTTACATTGATACGTTTACAAGTTGTTACTTGTGGCAGTCATAATTGTTGTTGCATATAAAATTCTAATAGGAATATCCAGTTGCGCAACTGGGGGAAGGGGGGTGACAGACCAAACCATCAATATATATTTTACTATATAAAGTTACTAATCTGTCGGTTTAGAACAGGGGGTGGGGAAGGTGGGGGGGTAAATTCTAAACGTAACATTACTGTTACATGACACATCTGTAAGTTGTTTCTGTGACATGAAACATCTACAAGTTGTTACTGTTACATGACACATATGTAGGTTGTTAATGTTACATGACACATCTGTAAGTTGTTTCTGTGACATGAAACATCTACAAGTTGTTACTGTTACATGACACATATGTAGGTTGTTAATGTTACATGACACATCTGTAAGTTGTTTCTGTGACATGAAACATCTACAAGTTGTTACTGTTACATGACACATATGTAGGTTGTTAATGTTACATGACACATCTGTAAGTTGTTTCTGTGACATGAAACATCTACAAGTTGTTACTGTTACATGACACATATGTAGGTTGTTAATGTTACATGACACATCTGTAAGTTGTTTCTGTGACATGAAACATCTACAAGTTGTTACTGTTACATGACACATATGTAGGTTGTTAATGTTACATGACACATCTGTAAGTTGTTTCTGTGACATGAAACATCTACAAGTTGTTACTGTTATATGACACATCTGTAAATTGTTTCTGTGACATGAAACATCTACAAGTTGTTACTGTTACATGACACATATGTAGGTTGTTAATGTTACATGACACATCTGTAAGTTGTTTCTGTGACATGAAACATCTACAAGTTGTTACTGTTACATGACACATCTGTAAATTGTTTCTGTGACATGAAACATCTACAAGTTGTTACTGTTACATGACACATATGTAGGTTGTTAATGTTACATGACACATCTGTAAGTTGTTTCTGTGACATGAAACATCTACAAGTTGTTACTGTTACATGACACATATGTAGGTTGTTATAATGTTACATGACTTACATCTGTAAGTTGTTTCTGTGAACATGAAACATCTACAAGTTGTTACTGTTACATGACACATATGTAGGTTGTTAATGTTACATGACATCTGTAAATTGTTTCTGTGACATGAAACATCTACAAGTTGTTACTGTTACATGAGATATATGTAGGTTGTTAATGTTACATGACACATCTATAAGTTGTTAATGTTAACTTTGCAAATTTACAGTTTCTTACTGTACTTTCAGCATCACTTACTAGGATAGATGGAGTTTGTAAAGATTTAGAGAGCAATGAAAGAGATTTGAAATCGAAATTGTAAGATCGGTATGATTGATTATTTAAACAATGTATTAAAGTTTTGAACGTGTCTGAAATTAATCATACTGTAACAGAGATTGTTTGATACAGAGGGACATTCTACCCTAATTGAAATGTTTAGTCTGTGAATCATTCTTTAACCTGGATGCCTAAAGTTGGGGGGGGGGGGGAGAGAGAGGCGGATTAAGTAATCGTAAATGGTCCAAGACTGACCAACAGCGTGCCTTTTCGTTGGAACAAAAAAAAAATATACCGAACAGTACTTTGATTCATTCAGTGAGGTAAATAGGGGGGGGGGGGAGGGGGGAAGGTGATCCACCTATGGCGAAACTTTTTGATCCAGTTAGGTGGGTGCACCATACCTTTTAATCCGAATTATTATTCGAATTATTTAGACTCGATCAGGTTTTGAATATTTTTTTTTTATTTTTCTTTACAAATTGTATAAAATGAATAAAGTCACATAAAGGAAAAATGTTTTTCTAAATTTTCTATAATTTATTTTGGAAGTTTTTTTTTTTTTTTTAAAGCACTGTTGTTTACTAAATATATACTTTAAAAGATACTTTGTTATACAGTCAATTTAGATCAAGTATGACCGTAGTATACAATGGCTTCTTATTCCTGTAAAGTTTAGTAATTCTAGTCATTTTTTTTTCCAGTTTAAACCATACGAGGGCAGGCCGTAACTACAAAATTGAATGATATATAGGAACGATAACCACATTCGTATGTATAAGTAACAGTGGTAGAAATAGTCATGTCAGCCGGGGGGAGCTTCCAAGGCTGCTGCCAGCCCCCCAAAAAAAAAAAAATGTATTGCTGATAGTAACTCATTAAAAATTGACAAAAATTTACCTTTAAAAACTTGGAACAGCCGCCCCCCCCCCCCAAACAAAATCCTGGCTACGGTACTGGAAATAGTGCCAACACGTTTCTGTTAAAATTACCAGGGAACCAACATAAGGCTTTGGTTTATTTATAATTCGTTTAGATCAGTAATGGTCAACCTTTGCATTTTTTTATACAAAAGCTATTAGATGTATGAATTATAATATTCTTAATATTCTTAATAAGACTGACCCAAATCTTGTCCACTAAAAAAGCAACAAGGGGACAGGAAGTTAGAGGAAGGGGGTGGGTATTTCAATTAAAGTTCAGTGCGTTGTTAGTTCCTTTTAGGTTACTTTATTCCAGCTTATTTCAACGTTTGTTTATACATTGAAATCTGCAGTCCAGAAAGTAAAAGAAACTTAAATTCATTTATCCCTAGAGGGCCATCAAGGCTGATTAAGTGTAAAATTCTCTAAAAGTCCGGTACCTATAAGAAACCAGTTGGACTTGAAGGACAACCCAAACAACTTTCATTAGGTTCTCTCACTCAGGATCGAACCCGGTGCTCATAGGTCGACAGATCATGTCTCTAAACTGCTCGGCCATTCGTCCCTCTAGTCTAGAGACGGATTCGGTATTAATAAATCGGTCATGTGGGTTTTTTCATCTCTTTAATTCTCCCCCTCCCCACACCCACCCATCCCATGTCCAAGATTAAACTGCGGTGTAGAAAAATAATTTTAGAATGTATTTATTCTTGACAAATGTGTTTGCTTAAAGAAATAACACGTCCTATATGTGTTTTTTACAATGTAACTAAAGAAATATATATCCCCTCTCCCCCAAACTGCTTACCAGCTGTCTCAAATAAACTGAGACTTTACCGGGAATGACCTAGTGGCTAATAATAGAGATATTCGATTCATTTGCTCCCAATATTTTAAACTGCTGTTGCTATGTCCGGACTATTTGTACGACAGTCTCATAATCAAAGCCGCACTTTGTTATTCGGAGGCCCAGCTACGGATGGGGCATTTCGGAGGCCCAGCTACGGATGGGGCATTTTGGAGGCCCAGCCAAAAACACTTTATAGGTTGCCGCTTACCAGTTTAGGGCCCATAATAATCATTAACCGCTGGGGGCCCAGTTAAGTAATTTTAGCCCGATCCGCCAAAAAATAAAAAAAATCTCTTAGTCTCATTTCCTTGTGGCGGGCTTTCCTGAACGTAAAACTCGTCCATAACATTTATGTATAAAACTATTTATACAACCGTTGGTTAGTAAAATGAATGTGTACATTTACATATTAATACATATTACAGATCAACGCGGCGGATAGATGGATGCAGAATTGGTGGATTAACGTTAGAAAACCCAAAAGATCGATTTGTTTCCAACTTTGATTAGACTATATATCTTTTTACCAATGATGTTAAAGAATAAAACATTTTTTATTACCAGTAGTGGATAATGCGAAAACAATCTACTATTGGACTTATTTAATGAGCAGACAAGTTTTCGTTTATTATCGTAAAATAACTTTGTTGATTTTCTTTTAAGTCATAGTTGACACCGAGTGATGAGTGATGACACATACATAAATCGCTGTTACTTAACAACTTACTCCAACCGATATATGGCTCATACCTCATTGTTATCTCACAAATGACTCCAACAAAGCGATGACTCACAGCTTACTGTTAACTCAAAAATGATCCAATAAAGCGATGACTCCTTGCTCACTTTCACCTCACAACTGACTCCAACAAAGCCATGACTCATAGCTCAGTGTTACCTCACAAATAACTCCAAGAAGTCAGAAGACCGCAGATAATCTAAAAAATATCACCCTAAAATCTGACTCTGGCATATGACTTGTGGCTGACTCCAGCTTATGACTTGTGGCTGACTCCAGCAGATGATTTGTGGCTGATTCCATGACATGACTTGTGGCTGACTCCAGGAGATGACTGGTGGCTGACTCCAGATGATGATTTGTGGCAGACTCCAGCAGACTGTTGACTCAAAGACGACAAACAGGTGTTGAAGGCGAAAAGTTCCGTCCGCTCAATCGCCAACTGCATTATACAACGACCACAGACCTTTTTTAGGGCCACGCGTTGTGTTAGGGCCCTATGCTATGCATGCCCCCAACCTGTCCCAGGTACAACAATGATGCCTGCAACTAAGGACCTTTCTTTTAACTCCTACAGCACGATAAGACAGATCAGACGACCAAGTCAGGTTCGGGATTCACTTAATAGTTTACAGGGTAGTTTACAGAGTCGGGCGCACACATGAGGCACAACAGAATCCTCTTTTTAACCCTTTTATTTATCATTCGTTTATAAGCCAAATATTATCATTTGAGACCGAGGATTTAATTGACCTAACACCGACTCTGTTCAGCCTCAAACAAAAAAATTCTCTCTCCACATCTTTATTGTTCAGGTGATTTTAAACACAATAGGCTTCCTTTTATTGTCTTTATCTGGATTGCGCGATATAGGCAGGACAGCCAATCGCTACTCACATCGTGGACGGAGTATTGCGGAGGCGTATTGCTGGTGTAATGTTTTGGTAAAGATTCATACAATTCAAAAGGCCTACCCGTTGGTTTTGATGCAGTGACATTTAAAGCGAGGCAGCCTCTTTGTGAGCTTCATCGTAGCGGTAAGTTGACAACGCGTTTTTTTTTAATTCAACCAGATTTCAACTATTGTTTTTTTTTTTAATTAAGATGACCAATCTTTGTAAAATAAAGTATTCATTTACAAATATTTTAAAGTATTGTAGTTTACAACTTTTAGCCAGGACAAATCACCAAGCCCTACTGTGATGCCCCCTCTACATATCCCCACTATTTGTTCAAGAGTTTAATGATCATGAAGGCTTGCATAACAATGGAGTGTTGAGATTCAAACCCATATCCAGCATCCCCACTCTATAGTGCTCTCAACCTTACCGCCAGCAAATTGCCTCATATATTGTGCCTGATTTAAGTTTGACGGTCAGATTTGGTCAAACCCTTTTTAATAGAGACCAGCGAAATGTTTATACGTAAACAGAATGCGATAAGGTAACACCACCAGAACTGAAATACAGGAACACAATGGACATCTTTGAATATTAATGTCCTTAATTTTTATTTATATGTCTAGAACATTTTTTACCATGAATTTTTCCAATTTTAGCTATGCCATATACGTTTCTGATCTATCATAAGTACTGCGATGTCATATATATTTATGATCTATCATAGCTTTCGCTATGTCACAAATGTCTGTGATTTAGTCATATATTGTCTATGTCATGGCTGTTTCAAATGTGGCATGGTTCTGGCCATATCTTTAATTTGATCATCCAAACCCCTCTTACTTTGCAAAATAATTGAACTATGTAACTTGTCTGGTACAGATATCCGGATCTTATTTGACCACTACAGTGGTTGCATTGTTCGTATCGATATAGACACAATAGATCGGACCACCAGGTACGATAAAGCTTCTCTCTTTTTTTTTTTTTGAGAAACCTTCAAGCCAGAGAGTGTGTTGTTTTTACACAAGGCATGTATTGATATAAATATAAAATGTTTCGGTGTCATCTCCAATCCAAGTAATAAATGCCTACTGACTTCAAATAACATTTATCACCGCGTGTTGTTATTATGTAAACATTTGCTATATAAAATAATAAGTCTAATGAGTTTCAATTATGCTAGGCTGTTATTTAAAATCATCAGAGAGCAGCATAGATTTTTAGAGTCTTCGTTCATCTTGAAAGACAGAAGATCATGAACTATTATCCTGTGATTGTCGCTATCCTTCTTGCATTTCTTCTAGCAGGTATATTATGAAATTTAATGGTCACAAAAATGAGGTTTGCTTTAAATCATCTTATTTTAACATAAACCTGACTATATTGATCAGATGATCTGTTTACACAAGTGTTATTTCAATTATTAAAGAGGATAAGGAAATTAGCACACCAATTAAACAGAAAAGTTTTATAGAAAAGTAGCCGAAAAGAATGGCACAGAAACAAAGTTATAGGTAACTAAGCAGATAAATGTGAATTATTGAATTAAATAGATAGATAGATAGTCTAATATATATTCTGATAGATAGTCTGATAGATAGTCTGATAGATAGTCTGATAGATAGTCTGATAGATAGTCTGTTAAAATGTTCCCTCTAAGCCGAGTGCATGAGAGATCGCCCACACGAATTCAGAACGTCGCTCATACTACACGTACGATCGCTCACTCCGACGGACGACATCGCTTAAATCACTTACTTCATACCACACCTTAGAGGGAACATTGGTCTGATAGACAGATAGATAGTCTAATAGATAGACAGACATGGTTACATTACATTGTAGTTGTGTATACTTTTTTATTTCATTTTATGTGTCCTTTTATTGCTTCACATTTTTTATTTTGTCTTCCAGAGCCATGCAACACAGCACTTTTTAGAGCAGTCACAGAACTGTACTGTCCTCCGGCTGATGTAAGTCTGCTTTAAGTCAACGGCCTATTTGAATGACTTTATGGCTGCTATTAAACATAAGGCTATTTGAATGACTTTATGGCTGCTATTAAACATAAGATTATTTGAATGACTTTATGGCTGCTATTAAACATAAGGCTATTTGAATGACTTTATGGCTGCTATTAAACATAAGACTGTTTGAATGACTTTATGGCTGCTATTAAACATAAGACTATTTGAATGACTTTATGGCTGCTATTAAACATAAGGCTATTTGAATGACTTTATGGCTGCTATTAAACATAAGGCTATTTGAATGACTTTATGGCTGCTATTAAACATAAGACTATTTGAATGACTTTATGGCTGCTATTAAACATAAGACTATTTGAATGACTTTAAGGCTCCTCTTAGTCAAAGGACTATTTGCATGACCTTAAGGCTGATATTATTCATCAGACTATATGAATGACAAAGTCTTTTTTTTAGTCACAGGACTATTTAAATGACTTTAATTAGCGTGTGTTTTTTTTATTTGGTTTCCTTGTCAACTGAAGTTAGTTTATGTATTTTTTTTTTCATTTTATTTTTATTGTGTTTGTCGTTGCTTGGACATCCCCCAGCAGTGAGCATTTCTTTACACCTGCCCCGAACATTGAAAATATCGGAGACACGTCGACTTGACCGTTTCTAGGCAGGGGGGGTGTCGCCTGCAGACACTTGTAATCATCTCTGATTTAAAAAAAAAATTTTTTGTTTGCTGAGGGCGGCGATTGTAGCGAGCCGGATCCGCATACTGTGAGTTGCAGGTTCAACTTTAGGTCACTAATTTATGTGTCCCCCGTGGTGCCTAGAAGGACATTGCACTAATGGCAGTGGTGTCCACGAAAAAGATTCATTATAAAAACACTGTTCCATTTCCCCTTTTTACAGACTTTTAGAAACTTTCAAAAAAAAAGTAGGCAATTACAAAATATTGAATTATAATTTTTTTTAATTTTTATTTGCTATCTTATTTGGACACACGTTTACCAACTTACTTCATAATTGTACTTAATAACTTAATTCATAATTGCACTGACTAACTTACTTCATAATTGCACTTACTAACTTCCTTCATAGTTGTACTTACTAACTTACTTCACAGTTGTACTGATTAACTTACTTCACAATTGTACTTACTACCTTACTTCAAAATTGCACTTCAAATCTAGTGTATTTCCGAAAAGGCACTAAATCACCAAAGGCTGTTGACAGTCTTGGTCAAATGTGAAACATTCCAATGGAACTACATATCGTGAACAGATATAAAACAATTGCTTCTGATGTAAAAAAAAACATAATAGACATGATCGTACAATGTTGTTAAGAAGTTTGAAAGACATAAAGTCCTGGAAACTATGATTTCACAGCGATGTTTAATGTAAGAGATGAGAAAGGAGAGTGGTTATGTCGAGAAGACAGAGTTCTATGCACTTCAGATTTCAACAAAAGGAAAAGTAGGCTATTGAAGATGATTCACAAAAAATTCACCCAAGAAAAATGAAATTACTTAAAGGGAAAGGGCCAGTCACAGAAAGCTTTACTGAAGAAATTGTTGAAACAAGTATCTTACCAAATTCGGATACAGAAGATTCTTGTGAGTAAAGAAGATTTTGTGAGCGAAGAACAGTATTCCAGTAGTAGTAAAGATAATAAGAAACAACACCTTCTTCAGTGCGTTTAGTGACTGCAGCAAAATTGAGTACAAGGTCCAAAAAGTCGGGAACTGGAGTTTGCATATCTACTCCAACTTAAAGCGGCACTTACAAAGTCGAATGAAAGAAGGAGAAAAATTACAAAGTTATTTCAAGGAAAACTTTAAAAAAGAACACTGGTGCTTACAATTTGATGGAGAGACCATACAAAATAAAGCATATGGGGTTGTTGTTATAAGAAATGAAAAAAGGGAGGTCAGACTCGCTGTTCTTCAGTTGGCAAATTCAAAAGGGGAGACAATATTCAATAAAAAAATTGTCTTCTTCTTTCAATCTTTGGCTCTACATCTCATTTAGGACCATAGCCTGCCATACTACTCTTCTCCACTTTTCCCGAATGAAAACTGTGCTCGAAGAATAAAAATGATTGTCTCTGACACAACTGCAGCAAAAAATACTTGAAGAAGAATTGGTGCAGTCACACTGTTACAGAAACACTTTCAAAATGTTGGATTAGAAAAAGCTGTATACATTGAATGATATCACCACTTTCTAGATACAATATTGAAACATGTCACGAATGATCATTTTAGTACATCAACAATTTCACCAAACATCAGATACTCATTTGTTCACAATAGCAGAAAAGTATGAACAACTCAAAACATCATTTGATAATGCTGGAGCACCACTAAAGAAATCAGAACAAGAGTGCTGGCGAGATGACATGGATTTAATATAATGCTACAGGATTTTCAAAACTAGAGGAAGCTTACCAAAAGTAAATTTTCAATCACTTCCGAAAATCAGTAATGAGAGATGGAACTCAAGGGCAATTTCGATCTGATGAGTGTCTGCAAACAGCTATGGCAGCATGGGATTTCATCAGTGGTACGTGGGCTGACATCTGGTTCACTGCCCAGCGTTTCAATACTACTGACTTTGACAATTTATCATAAAGACTTTAAAGTCATTGAAGACATTATGGTCCACAGATACAAACTCTATACCAACGAAGCGTTCTAATATCTGTGCAGAGCGTGCAATTAAAGTGATACAAGATTTACTTCTACTTGCAAGTCCATTGAAAAATTGAACATAAAATTTCTTCTACTAATGCACAATAGAAATGTACATGGTAGCATTTATCAATATTATACTTTTGTCATTTTTATTTGTAATGGTGAAACCTTTTTTGAAATATTTGAAAATTTGTATGTTATAAAATATTCGTGTCGATTGGTGGGTGAACTTTTTTTATGCAAAACAAAAATTACCCATATTTTCTTTATTTGTGATACAAAGGTCCACCGAATATGATATGGGGATATAGTCATACCCCTAATGTACATAACTTTGCAGTTTTTTGATTGTACATAATTTAGCAGTTTGTTGATTGTACATAACTTTGCAGTTTGTTGATTGCGAACGGAATATGCCTGTAAATGAATTTCAGCAATTAATGGTACTCCTCTCAAGAGAATTAAATAAACTTATCCTATGTGACACATATACTGACGGTGGTGGATGGATCGTTATCCTGGTGAGTGTTTTGTTATCCAAGTATGTTGTTATTCAAGTATTTTATTATCTAGGTATTTTGTTATTCAAGTATTTTATTATCCAGGTATTTTGCTATCCGAGTATTGTATTATCCAATAGTTCATTACCGTTTCTTTAATATTTAATATTTTATTATCCAAATATTTCATCATCCAAGTATTTTGTTATCCACTATCTTGTTATCCAAGTATCTTATTATCATAATATTTCTTTTTATAATAATAGGTTATCCACATATTTTATTTTTCTATTATTTTGCTATCCCAGTATTTCTAAATTCAATATTTCGTTTATTTCCTTCCTTTTTTTCCGTCATATTGCAAATTTAAAGGCTATACTTAGCCTACCCCCCCCCCCAATCCTTTTACGTGCAAATAATGGGAGTTATGTCTAGTGGATCATTAAATTTATTCTAACTAAAAGTTATCATGGTTAACTCTAGTATCAATATTGGTCTAAATGTTTGTAAACCTCCTAGTTGATACTAGTACCAATAAGAATAGACACATTTTTAGGATGTATTTTGTTTCAGAGACGATTAGAGAAAACCACGAAGTTCAACCAAAATTGGTTTCTGTACAAACATGGTTTCGGTCCAGTTTGCAGTGACTTCTGGATCGGGCTCAGGCATCTCCACCATTTGACCAGTCAGGTAAGCAATAGAAACACAGCTACAGAATCCTGAGCAACTTTCAGCAAACAAACAAAAAAAAAACAAAAAAAAATCGTTTCACTTATAAAACTTATAAATAAAATTAAAATGTTTGCAATTGTATGGTATTTTTATTATTATGCTGGTAATTTTTTAAAACCGATATTGTTTACATCAATTATCAACTTTTGTACTACTATTTACCTGTTTTAAACGCCACGCTTTTTGAAATTACAGATATTCATCATTAATATTTTTAATCAGTATAATGTTTTATAGATATTTGTGTGAAATGTTATCACCTTTAGCTAAATTTATTGTAATTTATCTTTACATCAATCATAGAAAGTTTCATCTTAATTGTCGACTTTACAAAATTGTTTTTAAAGCTCTATAATAAACACTAAACAGCACTTATAACAACCACTGAAAAAATGGCAGCAGTTCTAACAGGCTGTAATACTCATAGAATATTGGAATAGTCATAAACATTTTAGAATTTTTAACCAATAACCTATTTCTAATTGGAATAATTTTACATTTTTTATGATTTAAAAAAAAAAAGACTTTTTTTCTCTTTAGAAAAAGGATACATAGATACATAAATGCAGAGATATATAGATACATAGATAAATAGATACATAGATACAGAGATACATAGATACAGAGATACATAGATACAGAGATACATAGGTATATAGATACAGAGATACATAAATACATAGATACAGAGATACATAGATAAATAGATACATAGATACAGAGATACAGAGATACATAAATACAGAGATACAGAGATACATAGATTCAAAGATAAATAGATACATAGATACAGATACAGAGATCCATGGATACAGATATGCAGATATACATAGATACATTGATACAAAGATACAGAGATACATAGATACATAGATACATAGATACATAGATACACTGATACATAGATACATACATACATAGATATATACATACAGAAATACATTGATGCATAGATACATAGATACATTGATACAAAGATACATACATACATAGATACAAAGATTCATAGATACAGAGATACAGAGATTCATAGATGCAGAGATACCGAAATACATACATACAAAGATACAGAGATACATAGATACAAAGATTCATAGATGCAGAGATACCGAAATACATACATACAAAGATACAGAGATGCATAGATGTGTTCGTTCAACAACCGCACCTTGGGGTATTCCCATTCTTACTCTGTTATATTTATCTCACACTTCAACTAGTGACTGTTATGTCATAAACTAATGCACAACAATAGATACAGAGATACATAGGTACATAGATACAGAGATATATAGATACAGAGACACATATATACATAGATACAGATATATGGCGATACATAGATACAGAGACACATATATACATAGATACAGATATATGGAGATACATAGATACAGAGACACATATATACACAGATACAGATATATTGCGATACATAGATACATAGATACAGTGATGCATAGATATATAAATACAGAGATACATAAATACATATATACATAGATACAGAGATACATAGATACAGAGATACATAGATGCATAGATACAGAGATATTTAATTGCATAGATACATAGATACAGTGATACAGAGATACATAGATACATAGATACAGTGATACATAGATACATGGATTCAGAAATACATAGATACATAGATTCAGAGATACATATATACATAGATATATAGATACAGAGGAATAGGAATCAAATTGGAATCTGTATTTGAGAGCAAAAGTTAGTTATTGCATCGGAGTACATTTTCGCATAATCAGATGATAAAACCATATTATCTCTGTATAGGCCAGGTATGAGTTGAAGATCGAGATGTATTACAGAGGGGCAGAGTACTACGCGCACTTTGACAATTTTTCCATCGGCAACGCGGCAAGCAAATACGTTCTTCGTGTTGTAAATTACACAGGCAACGCCACAGACCATCTGTCTTACTCCAACAACACACCTTTCAGTACGCCGGACAGAGACAACGACGATAATCCGACTTCAAGTTGTGGGCTTACATACAATACCGGTTGGTGGTTCAAAGATTGCCACGAAGGTCTTCTAACCGGTGACTTTGATAGGTTTAGACTGTCTCGACATGGCGTCACCTGGAACCTGCTGACCGGGACTAACGACAATCTGTATGCTGTGGAGATGAAAATACGGAAAATAGATGATGACGATAAGTAAAAACCATCATAAAAAGGACACAAGAAAATTGCATGTAATAAATAATTTATTTGTTATTAAAATAAAAAAAAATAATAATAATTATGATTTTGGGAATGAATTAAATTTGAAACCACCAAATTATAGTTTAATTATTATCATTAAGCTATACAATGTTAATGAAGTATTCGATATAGCTACTAACTTACTTGGTCCTACTAATATATAATAAAACAGAACAAAGTATTTAAAGTATTGCTTGTCAGTTTTTTTTTACTCTTACTCTATTATTTAATTTTTTTTTTTTTCAACGTTTCACTTATTCTCTGTCTCTCTGTCTATCTCTCTCTCTCTCTCTCTTTCTCTCTCTCTCTCCCTTTGTCTCTCTCTCTCTCTCTCTCTCTCTCTCTTTGTCTCTCTCTCTCTCTCTCTCTCTCCACCCTATTCTATGTACAAACAATCAAAATGCACTGAGGCGAGAAACCCAGGACTAATTTAGTGCCCAGTCACTTCAATGATTATACAGCGCATGCGCAGCGTACTTATATAGTTTTAACACAGTACGGGGGGTGGGGGGGAGAGTCTTTACAATAATAGCCATTACTGATAGAAAATGATGAGGAGGAGTAATTAGCAGCAGTGAAGCACATCCAAAAGAAATGAAATGGATTGCATGGTGGTCAGGGAAGATGTCCTCGACTTTGAGGATGAAATTTTGAAACATGATCGAGTAACGTCTAAGTGATGTGTCAACAAAATACATGATCGAGTAACGACTAAGTGATGTGTCAACAAAATACATGATCGAGTAACGACTAAGTGATGTGTCAACAAAATACATGATCGAGTAACGACTAAGTGATGTGTCAACAAAATACATGATCGAGTAACGACTAAGTGATGTGTCAACAAAATACATGATCGAGTAACGACTAAGTGATGTGTCAACAAATACATGAGAAATACAACGTTTTTTTTTTAAAAGTGATTTTAATAGCGTAACCACCAAATGTATTTACGAGTTGTATTGATTGTAGGATGTAAATGACATTAAAAATAGAAACTGTGTTATGCCACACCCCCTCAAATCCTGATGTAGGTGACGTCAGCTGTAAAATTATGGCGCTGGTGTAGGTACAACATGCAACACGTTTGAACTTTGAATACAGGACAATATATTATGTTAGTATACCATCTGTCTATCTAGTAACTATGTCTTGCTATCTATCAGTCATCTATCTGTCTTGCTACCTACCTAGCAACTATCTGTCATGCTATCTATCTAGCATATGTCTGTTTACTATCTATCTAGCAACTATCTGTTTTGCTATCTATCAGTCATCTTTGTGTCTTGCTATCCATCAGTCATCTATCAGTCTTGCTATCTATCTAGCATCTATCTTTCTTGCTATCTATCTAGTATCTATCTGTTTTGCTAACTATCTAGCATCTATCTGTCTTGCTATCTATCAGTCATCTATCTGTCTTGCTATCTATCTAGCAACTATCTATTTTGCTATCTAACAGTCATCTATCTGTCTTGCAATCTATCAGTCGTCTATCAGTCAATCAATCATAAATCACTTTGGCTCACCCAATCGTGACTTCTATTTTGTATGAAATAAAAAACCAGCATCTTAATCCTGTTCCATTCTGGACACAGGACGCATTTTCGTGTTATGTATCAGTACGTATGTTAGCTTTCAGTAAAAATTTGTAAATTTGGAAATGTTTATAAATTCAATTGTGTAATGCATATATCGGAAAAAAATATTAAAAAGACGTTTCTTTATATTTGAAAAAAAAATATTTTCTCTTATGAGTCATATGGCACTTCCAGGAGGTCGAACTTCCACTACAAGAGGTCAGATCACGAAAAGGACTTTTGATGCAGGAATGGCAGGCTAAGACCTACAAAAAAGTATATATATCATGAGTCTAGGACTTATGGTTGCTGAGATCTAGGGTGATGACAGACGGACAGACAGACAGACGGACAAAACGGAAACAATAGCGCATTCGACTTCTCAAAAATGCGCTAAAAACCAGTTCACTCTGTTGCTGTTTATAAATGTACATAATCTTCTGCGCCACTCGTCTACCCGAGCCACTAAGGCTGAGTTTCATATTTCGTCAACTAACACTGCTGACGTCAGATGGGCACCTATTGTTAAAGAGTATTATCAATTTAATATGTTCAAGCTGTTGACCTGACATCTTTGTTTGTTTGTTTGCTGGAGATCTCAAATGTACCTTTGTTAGGGCCCTATAGTGTACCTTAACCTCGGAGAGGCCATCGGCTCTGGCGGTCATTAATCCAAAAGAGGTAAATTTATAGCTTTAAGTGGCTTTCTGAGAAAACTGGGGCCCAGTCGCAAACATGTCTTAAAAACTCCGTTTTTCGCCGATTTTGATTCATTTTAAGTGAAGTTTAAAAATCGAGACAGACAGACCCCCCACTCCCCTCACAGTAGTTCTTAGGAGTTATGGAAGCCTAGAAATATATTAATGGTATAAAGTACCTCTGAGCGCCCCACAAAATACCTCTCAGCGCCCAACAAAGTACTTCTCAGCGGCCACCAAGTACCTGTCGGTCTCCCACAAAATACCTCTCAGCGCGCACATATAACCTCTCATCGTACACAAGGTACCTCTAGGTCCCCCACAAAGAACATCTCAATGCCCCAAAAGTGCCTTTAAGCGCTCCACAAAGTACCTCTCGCGCTCCACAAATTACCTCTCGGCGCCCCACAAAGAACCTCTCAGCGTACACATAGTACCTCTTGGTGCCCCACAAAGAACCTCTCAGTGCCCCACAAAGAACATCTCAGCGCCCACAAAGTACCTCTCGGCGCTCCACAAAGAACATCTCAGTGCCCCACAAAGAACCTCTCAGCGTACACAATGTACCTCTCGGTCCCCCACAAAGAACATCTCAGTGCCCCACAAAGAACATCTCAGCGCCCACAAAGTACCTCTCGGTCCCCCACAAAGAACATCTCAGTGCCCCACAAAGAACATCTCATTCCCCCACAAAGAACATCTCAGTGCCCCACAAAGTGCCTCTCAGCGCCCACAAAGAACAACTCATTCCCCCACAAAGAACATCTCGGCGCCCCACAAAGTGCCTCTCGGCGCCCCACAAAGTACCTCTCGGTCCCCCACAAAGAACATCTAACTGCCCCACAAAGTGCCTCTCAGCGCCCACAAAGTACCTCTCGGCGCTCCACAAAGAACATCTCAGTGCCCCACAAAGAACCTCTCAGCGTACACAATGTACCTCTCGGTCCCCCACAAAGAACATCTCAGTGCCCCACAAAGAACATCTCAGCGCCCACAAAGTACCTCTCGGTCCCCCACAAAGAACATCTCAGTGCCCCACAAAGAACATCTCATTCCCCCACAAAGAACATCTCAGAGCCCCACAAAGTGCCTCTCAGCGCCCACAAAGAACAACTCATTCCCCCACAAAGAACATCTCGGCGCCCCACAAAGTGCCTCTCGGCGCCCACAAAGTACCTCTCGGTCCCCCACAAAGAACATCTAACTGCCCCACAAAGTGCCTCTCAGCGCCCACAAAGAACATCTCAGTGCCCCACAAAGTGCCTCTCAGCGCCCACAAAGAACATCTCATTCCCCCACAAAGAACATCTCGGCGCCTCACAAAGTACCTCTCGGCGCCTCACAAAGTGCCTCTCGGCGCCCCACAAAGTGCCTCTCGGCGCCAACAAATTACCTCTTAGCACCCCACAAAGTACCCATATTAATAAATTCAAAAGTAAATTATACTGGCAGAGGTTGTTGTGAAGTTAGAATGTCCCGGTGGGCATATCCATAACAAAAGCT
>JAGDYQ010000007.1:11129087-11255066 GCA_021962125.1 Bulinus truncatus
TGCTAAATGCAGTCAGAGAGGGAAAAAAATATAAAAAGAATCGCTTTTTTCATTTAACTTAAAAAAGCAAAATAAGAAACGAAGCTTCCATCTTGAAACACCCACAACTTCCATCTTGGAAACACCCACAACTAGTGATCCTTGGCTGCTGGCGCGTCCTCTTAAGGAAAACAACCAAACACTTGGAAATGAGAAGAAAAAAAAAGGTTGAAAAAAAAAATTTGTGGTAGTGTAACATTTGGTGCGATGAAAAGACGCAGATCATCAAAAGCACACTGCGTTAAGTCTGAGAAGGAGGGAAAAAGAGTTGAGAACAAATAAAGGAAAAGAAAACTTCGATTTGATTAGGGGGTGTGGGGGGGGAGGTGGGTAGGAGGGGCAAGTTAGAGCCGTTGTAAGCGGTAGATGAGATGGGGATAGGGGAGGTGAAGGGGGGGATCCTAGTGGGAGCGGGCGAAGCCCAACGCTGTCAGACAGTTTCGGACGCAAATAGCACCAAGTCTAAAACATGAGTCACAAAGTAGCACACACACAAAATCACATTTTCAGACAATTAAGACGTTAAAGAATTATGGTTTTGTAGCGCACACCTCTTATAAAAAAAAAATAGCGGTTTTGCGAAAAGTAGCGCAATCTGGAAAAACTCACTTGGGCTTGAGGTGAGTTATAGATGTTGGGGGGGGGGGGTCTGAGTGTGGGGGTGGGGGGGAGAGAGTAGGGCGGGAAGTGGGTTGTAGGAGACAGTGGAGTGGGAGGATCTGAGAAGATGAGTCAAAGGATGAGAGCACACAGCCATTGACTTCTTGTGTCCCACACCACCGCAGGCTCAACCGAATCCATCCCTTCCCGTCACCTCTTGAACTTTTACCGTCCTCGTTATGACAACTTCCGTTTTCATTATTTATTTATTTATTTATTTTGTCTCTTTAGGGGCCGTCCATAAAGTACGTCACGCTATTTTTGACGATTTTTGACCCCCCCCCCCTGTCACAAAGTGTCACAAATCTCGGGACCCCCCCCCCTAAAGTACGTCACACTTTCGAAAAATTTTTTTAATTAACAACTAATTAAAATTTAATCTAAAACTTCAATCGTACTTCACTATTGGTCACTATTAAACTGCCTTAAAATATAAGTATTAAAAGAACTATCAGATTATTAAATGACTTTAATAGTAGAATAATAATTGTCAACAGTTGTCTCAGTTATTCTTTGAAACACTGACTCAATCAATTTAATTTGAAAAAAAATTGCAAAAAATAGACTTGACAAATAAACACCATTTTTCTGCTACCTATTCATTTACAATAGGTGAGATCAACTTTGAGATAATCTTCCGATTATGCATTCTACTGACACAGGATAAGAAGTAGATTAGCGAAACTTGACCTCAACCAGTGGTCAAATAATAAAAATGGAAACAAAACAATGCGACTAAAAAAGGACTAGATTGACAAATTATATGAGCAGCTCTTGTGCTATATTGAATATGTTTATAGCGGTCCTGTGAATTATGTTTAATTAAAAAATATTCACTAGACATCATCTATCTATGGTGAAGTGAAGTGTTCATCCATAGTTAGGACTGACATAAGTCTATCCCTATCATCGTTTCCTGGAAGGATAATTGCAAACAATGTTCCATCTAAGCTGAGCGCGTGAGCGATCGCATACGAATTCAGAGCGTCGCTCATACTACACGTACGATCGCTCACTCCGACGGACGACATCGCTTAAATCGCTCACAAATTTTGGCCTCAAACAAAATGTCGCTCGGAGACAAATTTTTTGCTCACTTCATACCACACCTTAGAGGGAGCATTGGTTGCAAACAGATCAACTTCATCCTCATCTAGCTACTCAACATCCTCTGAAAATGCATTTTCCATTCTGCCTATATTTGCCATGAGTTCTCTTTGCCTTCTAGCAGCGATTCTCAAAGGACGGAGGCGTTTTATTTGAGTTGATTCCGGAAAATTTGGGGTTGGCACATTCTCCTAGGAGACGGGTGGTCGAGTGGTGTAGAGTGCTTGACTGTCGACCGGAGGGTCCCGGGTTCGAATCTCAGTGAGAACCTTAGGACTTTTTTCAGGTCCTGGTGAAAATCCCCAAGTCCACCCAGCTTTAAATGGGTACCTGACTTTATGTTGGGGAGTAAAGGCGGCTGGGCGTAGTGCAAACACACAATCCCTTATATGCCTAGGTTATAGAAACAGAGGATTGCTACACTTCATCTGCCCCGATGGCCCTTTAGGGCTAAGGGAACTTTACTTTTTTACATTCTCCTGCGCCCGAGCTCTGTGTTATTCTGTATGTTTCTTCAACATTGTTTTTGTGAGGCAAAGTATAAGTGACACACTTTGCAAATTCGATCATGTAAGCTGGTCTGCAAAGATGGACAATAAAGTGCATATGGTTGCACTTTAAAAACTCACGTTGATTTTGGCATAATGTCATCAAATTTGAAAGTTTGTGCCACGAACACTGAAGGAAATTTATGAGCATCTGCATCTGCTCTTTCTGAAGATCTGAGTCCATCAGTTGTTTGGCTGATTGGGATTGGATTTGGAGGAGGAAATAATCTCGAAGGTAAAACGTTGAAAAATGAGTTCCGTACTTTGTCGCAACATTTTATGTCCTGACATTTCAAAATTTGAGTGAAGTATTGGCTGGTGCGAACATGATGGTCAAACCATTCCTTATCCTTTGACATCAGTCCAGCTGCATCCAATTCAGATTTCTCAGGGTTGATATATTTTGCAACAATTGGAAATTGGTCAACAATCACATGCGACCAATATTTCATCTAACGTTTCACCTGCAAACTTGAAGTTTGTTCTTTCCAAATCCTCATTTATTGTTCTGCCCTGCGAATCAAAGTGACTGCCATGATGTTCATTTGGCAATATGCAGGCCCGTAGCGTGCGGGGGGCAGCAGGAGGGCCGGGCCCCCTGCGTTTTGTCTGGCACCCTCTGCTTATTTGTTCCACTTTGTAAAATGTATTACCTGCCCCCCCCCCACTATTGCCTGACCCCTGCTGTAGAATTTTCACGCTACGGGGCTGGCAATATGACACCAGACAGTTCTCTGCTAAATAGAGCCATTCGACGTTCCACGCGATTATAAGCAGTTCTTCCTGGTTGCACTGGTTGCAAGGAATAAGGCATCAAGATTATTTTAACGAAGTTATGGATTGCACCTTCAATTACTTTTTTGTATTATAATACAAATTTACAAATTTCTTGATCAGTGATAAAATTATGCAGCAGACAAGGTTACACATACAACAAGGCTTCGCAACAGTATATTAGCGCTCCTAACTAGCATGAGGAATTGTGAACAACACATTGAAAAGATATGCGTTTCATGCTATTTTGACATAAAACTAATTCAAGTGTTTCACAAAATTTTTTGAAAATTATTTTTAAAACTGTTAAGTTTTACTAAAAAATTAAAAAATTAAATTAGAAATAAAATTAAAAATATATTA
Source organism: Bulinus truncatus (assembly GCA_021962125.1). Taxonomy (NCBI): domain Eukaryota; kingdom Metazoa; phylum Mollusca; class Gastropoda; family Planorbidae; genus Bulinus; species Bulinus truncatus. The sequence continues at coordinate 11,132,579 of JAGDYQ010000007.1, forward strand.
AAAATGTGACGTCACACTTGGCCTGACCCCCCCTCCCCCCTGTCACAAACTGTCACACTTTCTTATACCCCCTCCCCCCACTTGGAGCGTGACATACTTTATGGACGGCCCCTTATTGTGCTGCTGTACAATGTGTTTATTTATATAAATGTCCATGCCGAGAAGAGTAAAAACTAAAGCTTTTATAAAAAAAAAATGTTGATTTTTATTTTATTTTTTAAATCTAGCCAATGCTTGGCCTATTTTTATTTATTTATTTATTTCCGGAAAGTCCCAATCATGTTTATTTAAACACACAACTCGTGAGATTCAGATATTTATCCGATTAAATTGACTTATGGGAAATTCCAGAACCTAAAGATAAGTTTACGATTTAAAAAAAAATGCCAACTTAAAGTTTAACTTTTGGTTTCTACCGCTCAACTCTCATTGAGTTTTTGGTAAACAAAAAAAAAATAATTGTAAAAAAAAATTCTATTTAATAAATTTGGTATTCGATTTAAGAAGCCTTGAAATGTAGATGCCTCTGTAGACGACTGCGCTTGTGCAGAGAGAAACGCATATCCTTAGACAGGCGCACTGGGGCGACAATCACTGGCGTAGATAAACAAATATTGCTGACCGATGTAAACACAGGAGTTGTTTTCTGTCTTGCGTGGGCGCGGCATTGTCCAGAGAACAAAACCAGCTGGTGGTAGTTTGTACTGACTTGAACCCGTATTTGTAGTTGGGGGGGGGGGGGAAGGGGGAGGAGAGAGGGGAGAAAAAGAGATGACTTATGACTTATGACTTATCTCAGTATGGAGGCTTAACAACCAGGACAACAACGTGGCTAATATTAGCAGGGACATGAATAATGTAAACATTTGGACAGTAATGGACTTTGTGTTTAAACATCTCAGCGTGTGTTAAACATCTGAGCGTGTGTTTTAAACATCTGAGCGTGTGTTTAAACATCTGAGCGTGTGTTTTAAACATCTGAGCGTGTGTTTAAACATCTCAGCGTGTGTTAAACATCTGAGCGTGTGTTTTAAACACCTGAGCGTGTGTTTTAAACATCTGAGCGTGTGTTTAAACATCTGAGCGTGTGTTTTAAACATCTGAGCGTGTGTTCAAACATCTGAGCGTGTGTTAAAACATCTGAGCGTGTGTTTAAAACATCTGAGCGTGTGTTTTAAACATCTGAGCGTGTGTTTAAACATCTGAGCGCGTTTTTAAACATCTGAGCGTGTGTTTAAACATCTGAGCGTTGATCATCTGACAGGAGCCGTAGAAATGTTGGGAGTTAGGATAATGGAGGGTGCCGGCTTTCTACGCCATGACGCCCCGGGGCGGAAAGGGGGGGGAAATTGGATTTAAAAGACGAAGTCAGGCGAAAATGTCAATTTTCGTCTCTGGTATTACGAACAGGTACATTTGACAGCCCCGTTCAATAGGGGCCCTATTGTTTTAAAAGAAATGGGCCCAGATATTTCTCTGCCAGGGCCCAGATATTTCTCTGCCAGGGCCCAGATATTTCTCTGCCAGGGCCCAGATATTTCTCTGCCAGGGCCCAGATATTTCTCTGCCAGGGCCCAGATATTTCTCTGCCATGAATGATGGGATACCATATATGATACCATCGCTGTAACCGTCGCTTCCGTAAACACTGGTATGGGCGTCAACGCAGAGGCGTAGCGAGAGGTGGGGAAGGGGGGCATTATACCCCAAGCGCTACGCACAAAAGGGCGTCAAATGGTATATTTAACGTATAATATATGGTTTTCGAATGGAGGGGGCGCTAAAAAGGTATTGTACCCCAGGCGCGAGTTAAGCTCGCTACGTCACTGCGTCAACGACAGCAATCGTAGGTGTCAATAGATCTAATACTAGGTGTCGACAGCTCTAAATATAGGTATCAACAATCATTAGTTTCACAACAATCATAGGTGTCAACAGCAGCAATCAAAGATGCCATCGACAATCATAGGCATCTACAGCTAATTTTACAGATGTCAACAGCGACAATCATAGACGTCCACGCTAACAATGAAATGCTTGTTCAGAAACAAATGTCTATCAACAATGAAGAACGCCATCTTATTTCCAAAATCAAAATAACCCCACCAGTTCGAACGCAATCAGTAGATCTCAGTTCGATTATCTGTCATCACACCCATGTATCGACAAAACTATTTCATTGGCCGCTTTACGTTTTATAACTTTGAAACAAAAAAATCTATTTTCTGCTAACAACAATAAAACGTGTATCAAAAAGTAAAATGACCAGGAACTCATCCATTTCACATATGCCCGTTTGGCAGTTCTTTTTTTTTGTCTTTACTGTATTTTTATTTTTATTGTAGTCGGACAGTACAACAAATAAAAAGGAGAGGGGATAACATGAAATTATTGTAAGAAATTATGAGCAGACGGCACGCGAGAATATTTAGTTCCAATACAAAAAAAATTATTTGTAAAGCAGCAACCAAAAAAAAAATACGTCATCGATCGATTCCATAAACAATAAACAATAACAAACAATAAAAAGATCATAACATCTCGAAAACAAGGAAATATGTTCACATTATTTTCTGTGTTTCCATTATTTTTTAGCGTTCCCGTTCTTTTATAACTCTGTGAGCGAAATCGGGAACTTTTTTCTCTTTTTTCTTGGGGAAATGGCAGTTTTATGTAAAGAACGAACTTGTGGGGGGGGGGGCGGCTATATCGGCCGTGCGAGACCCCGGACGAAGAAATGCGCCCTGATATTTGCAGTTTGCATTATATTCAAATAAATTTTATTTTAAAAAGGAAACGTCTTGCAAATAGATTCTTCCTCTCTCTCTCTGTCTCTCTCTCTCTCTTTCTCTCTCACTCCCACCTCTCTCTCTCTCTCTCTCCCTCTCTCCCCCCCTTTTTTCGGAAATAAATATTTAAAAAAAGATAAACAGCTTTTCTGCGTGAGGGCTGCGACAGTAATCACTCCGGCCCTGTGTATGAGTTACAACAGTCACTAAGAGATCGGTGTACAATAACCATTGTAAGGTAATTTTTTTTTCTCTTCTCCGGCTCATCATCAATTGTAGATAATGTTGACTTAGACCAGTTACTTTTTTTTTTAGTTTGGGGGGGGGGGGGAAATAGGGGGGAAAAAAACAGGGGCGACGAATGGAATTGTGAGCCCGGGGAAAGGGGGGGGGGACACTGTTGTGATGTCAGTGAGGGAAAGGAAAGGGAGTGGTGGGGGGGGGGGAGGGCGTGGAAAAAGAAATATGATTACGAGACAATGTTCGATTTCAAGAAAATAAAAAAAAAATATCGCCTGGTCATCGCGTGAAGTCACGTGATCAGCCGGTCAGTTGTGCGGCTTGGTTCTCTCCTCCCCTTCCCCCCACCCTCCGCCCCTTCCCCTTTTCATAAATGAGACTTTGCTTCCTCAACGATTTACCTCCCCCCCTTTCCTTAATGTTAAAATCCCCCCCTCTCCCCCCACCTCCCGATACGACAACTCTAGACTTTCTCAACCGTGGAGACGTTCTATTCTCCGTTATTTGACCAGTTTGGACTACTGCCCCTTTTTTTTGCTTTTATTCAAAAGTCTGTGTACAGCATTCTATGTTTATTTCAGATTTATTTACAGATACTTTTAAAAGGGCAATAACAAGAGACATCCACATACGAGTGGAGGGGGGGGAGATCTCTATGAGATTTTCTATGAGAGTCAGTTATCTCTAATATATATATACATATATATATATAGTGGATAGTAATTGGACGATACCATAGAAATTCAATTACCGATATTGTTCTCTAGCCCGGCATTCCTATTCGATTCTCGATTCAGATCTGTACATTGCAATTGCTTCAAAATGCCGAGTAGGCAGCACCAAACGCCCTTATGCTGCTTTTATTTTTTTTTTGGTGGTATTTGGCTGATGGCTGCACCGGAAGGGCCCTAAGTTAAACGATGCACTGGATGCCCCTTCTCCCCCCCTCATCCCATGGCGACGGCCCTCATTTTAACAATTCCTTGAAGATCCACCCACACCGGCTGTGTTTGAAAATCTGATTTATCGGAATAGGTCGTTACTTTCAATTGGTGAGTGATGTCCCTGTAAGGATGAGATGAAATCTCTTAGATCCTTAAAACCACTAAATGGGACGATAGTGCAATGGCCATGGAGGCACCACGGGAGATATATCGGGAACTTGAGCCAAGACCTGAAAAATGTCCTTGGTCCTCACCGGAGATCGAACCAGGTACCTTCAGGTCGAGCGCTTTACCACACGACCACCCATCCCCCTACTTTCAATGTGTATCACTGGCCTTTTGCTTTCATATGTTGTCATTGTGAAATTGTTTTTCTCAGGTCACTTCCTGCCATCAGCCCCATCAGTGCCACACATCACAGTCCAACTACTTCATTGCCACACATCACAGTCCAACTACTACACTGCCACACATCACAGTCCAACTACTACACTGCCACACATCACAGTCCAACTACTACATTGTTCCACTTTCACCCCCTCTTTCCTCGTGTGTGACACGCCCCCCCCCTTCCCTGATCATCTTTTTTTTATTAATAATAATAATAATAAAACAAAATAGAGTACTGGAACTACAGACAATTCAAATCTGAACGGAACAATAGCGTGATCCTCTTTTAATGATGTCCGTCGTTAAGATAGCCCGTTTCAAATTATCTACCCCTTGCTTACGGAACTACGCATACAATACGATACTTTTGTTTGTTTCTTTTCTGGGTTTTTTTTCTGTGTTTATTCTATCATGATATCTCGTTTGATTTCATCCACTCCACACACACGACCATATCTATAATTATTTGTTTTTTTTTCTTCTTTTCTTTCATTGCTAGTGTTGATTTATGCAATTCTAAGCTGACGCCAAATTACGTAAATAAAAAAAAAAGAATTTATGAAAGAACAAAATTGAAAGCGAACAAGATAACTTAAGAAAGAAAGATTTATGTAAGGTTTTTGTTCAAATAAGAGGGTGAGAAGATAAAGGAAAAAAAAAGGAAAGAAAATAGGGTTTGATCGCTGTGTTTCTATTGAAGCAAAAATATTAAAGTAATTTTGTAGTTTAATTAGGCGAGGCTTCCGGCCCTCGTCCTGGTGGATTTTAAAAAAAATGGGCCATGTGTGTATTTGTCTGGCGAGTTGATCAATTTCTCGTCTTTTATTCAAGTGTGTGTGTGTGTGTGTGTGTGTGTGTGTGTGTGTGTGTGTGTGTGTGTGTGTGTGTGTGTGTGTGGTGAGTGATACAAATTAATGGTATAAATGTAAAAAAAAACAACGCATTTACATTTTTTTTAAATTACAGTTGTTGTGTTGAATGACCATTTATCGAGGTACTCCCTTCACAACTGGGTGTTAGCTGTATTTAATTATTTTTATTTGTCGTTGAGAATTTATATTTGAAACAGAAATTACATCTTTTGTTGCATGATTGTTTTTTTTTTTTAAATATTACAGTGCCATTCAACATACAGGCTAAAAATAAAGTTATACATTTTCAATTTTTTCGTTCCCTTATATGAAGACAAAGATATATATATATATATATATATATATATATATATATATATATATATATATATATTATTGATATTATTTAGATATTACTACAAAAAATATTGCATTTATTAATTTGAATTTATATTCCGGTTTATGTTGGTTTATTCAAGTTTTTGTTTTAGTTTCGTAAATATATAGGCCCTTTCTATGTATGTATATATATATATATATATATATATATATATATATATATATATGTGTGTGTGTGTGTGTGTGTGTGTGAGAGAGAGTGTGTGGTACCAACTTGTGTACAATTTTACCTTGTGCCAACTATCACGGTAAAACGAGTTCTATAAATTGTTGCCTCACTGATTGAGAAATCGAGTCTATGTAAACATTAATTTGTGCTCGTTTATATTTCCAATGCTACGGGCTCACAGCTAAATCAATCCCGAGTCCCTTTACTCCTACGCCCCCTTGCCTCGTTGTTTAGTTTAATGGTGTTATAATCATGTAGTCACTACTGGGGGTGTTTACAATTGTCTAGCAAACAAATATTTTGTAATTCTGTTTTGTTTTTTTTAATTGTTTGCATTTTGTTGTTTTTATTTCTTTTTTCGTGGGTGTGTGCGTAAATATGTGCGTAAATATGTGCGTAAATATGTGCGTAAATATGTGCGTGCGTGTGAATGTGTGAGAGAGTGTGTGTGTGAGAAGTGTGTGTGTGTGTTGCGTCTCATCAAACAATCTCAGTGTCTCCCTATTCCGCCTGTCGACGTGTCCTAATTATTTCATTAGTTCAACGTGTCCTCCTAATACTTCCATGGCTTCTTGTTATCAAGATGAGAACTCACGATAAAAATTTTGGTTGGGTGGGTGGGGGAGAGGGGGAGGGGGAGGGTGGGGGGAGAGAGGGAGAGGGCTGATGTGGGCGTGTGACTCAGTGCTCTTGTTCTTTTTTTTATCAATGAATAATAAATAAATGTCGATCTTTCCTGTTGGTTTATTCAAGTTGTTTTTTTTTTTTGTTTTGTTTTAGTTTCGTTAATATATACTACATGAGGTCTACTTACTGAAACCAAGTAGGTCGTCAATGACGTCATTGATGTATAGACTACAATATCCATTTCTTTATGTATTTGTCTATTCCATTTTTTTGGGTGGAGGGTGGGGGAGGGGTGGGCTTGTCTGGTCTCCGTTGAGATTTTTATTGTTAGCCCCAGGGCCGGGCGGATATATTCAAGGTCACCCACTTACTGGAGTCTCATTCGCCCTATCACTGATGGATATGGTCTCTGGTGGGCCAATTCTAAAGGCCTTTGGTGGTCCATTCTTATTTCAGTGGTCCATCCTAGTGGTCTCCGTTGCTCCATCCTAATGATATTTGGTGGTCCATTCTAATTATCTTCATTGGTCCATTCTAATGATATTTGATATTTTTTCTAGCGACCCACAATGCACCTTGCCCTATGGAAGGGGGCCCCGAAATTTATTTTTGCCTAGGGCACCCAAAATAGTAAAAAAAAAAAAGCTGCTATGAGTTACGCCGTGCCAGCAATGGATACGCCGTGCTAGCAATGGATACGCAGTATGTACGTATGATAGAAAGTGTCTTCACAGTAAACAGAGATAACGCCCTTAAAAACCCAAGGTGCAGTGTATAAAACCAAGCATGTAAACATCCGCAAACCATTCGCGAAACATACAAACACAATAAACTTTTTTGTTTTTGTATTGATATGCTTAAAAAACAATAGATAATTAAAGACAGTGACGTCAACCAGATGATTCAGATGATTTTGTTTGTTGACAGCTTGATGATGCCAGATTTCTTAACTTAGTTAGGGTGATTTACATTCAGTTTTTTTTTTAAAGCCAACTGAAAATAGGGCAGGCATATTTTGGCTTGTAAAAGACCAAATTAAAAAAAAAGTTTTTGACATATCTGGCCCATCTATAAACGTAATGAGCTTCTCCTATAAGGCTGTAGACCTTCTGGCTAATCGGGTACGGAGATTTCATTTCCCCTCCTGGCAACATCTGAGAGATGTCAGTCTAAGGGAAGCCTTGGCCAGATACATTAGCAGTTGAAAGGCTTTTTCAGAATTTTCCCAATTTCAAATTACAGTTTCGAGCAATCTCCTTCGGACATGCGCAAGAGCTTAATAACAACCACACATTGAGAATATATATATATATATATATAGCTTTTCAGCTATAGTTACATATAATATCTGAATTTTATTTTGTAGAGATGTTATCATAAATATTTATCAGTATTTTTGGAATGACATGTCTCAATTCACTGTATTTATGCACCCGATAATTAAGTAACGGAAATGTCCATATATGTTTGAAATATTGGCGTAAGTTGGCACAAATTTATCTCCCATTTATTTCATCTATTTTTATCATCTTATCTTAGCATCGAAAAAGCAAAAAAAAAAAAAAATGCTATGTCGAGTATATCTGTTCTTACGATGCCATTGAATGTAATTGGTATTCCTGGACTTTATCATATTTACATACGTCATGTCCATAAAAGTATTAATGCGCATGCGTAATGTCCGGCATAATTTGTTTTCTTCTTGTTTAATGTCTCTTTGCACCATTAAATGTTCAGTAAGTTATTTAAGTTGTTGTTATTGTTTTTACAGTGACGATATGTATTCATTTAGAAATGTTCTATGAATTGTTCTATCTGAAGAATTTAAGTGCCAAAACAAACTGGTACATTTTTAATTCGATATTAGTATGTTCTCTCTACTTATTCACTGTTTCTATATTAAGTATATCACTGCTAAATTAGTAAGCGTGTGTGGGGGCCGAGGGGGCTTAGCCCCCTTCCGTATTTTGTATGGCCCCCTCTGCTTATTTGCTCTACTTTGTAAAAGATATGCTACCTTCCCTCCCCCCCCCATTGCCTGACGGCCCCTGCTGTAGAACTTTTATTAGACGGAACCCGAAAAAATAATAATACAGAGTCGCTTAGGTGGAACCCTAGACACTGAGTAACGATTAAATCATACAATTCAAACAATTATAAAAAAAACAATTATAAAGTTTATGTATAGCTAAGCTTAGTGCATATTTGCCACGGGCCCGAATAACAATCAGACTTTATTAGGACGGGGTCCGAATAAAAGTCAGGTTTGTGGTACCCGGGTCGAATAGTCACTTCGAATTTATAAATAATAAATATAAATACTGAAGTCTTTAAAATATTTTAAATAATATATCATTTTACTATTTGCTAATTTGATAATTGAAATAACTTTTTATTACTTATGAAAATGGCGACTAGTGAAACCTCGGTTGAAATAATGATATGATTCTGGATGCACTGAAATGGTTTGTTTTTAGTAAAACCAACATGCGTATATTTTTCAAGTTCCTGACTATGGGGCAGCCCCGTATCGTGAAAATTCTACAGCAGGGGCCAGGCAATAGCAGGGGCAGGTAATACATTTTACTAAGAAGAACACATAAGCAGGGCCAGACAAAACGCAGGGGGCCCCGGCCCCTGCCGCCCTGCACGCTACGGGCCTGCTATGGGGGTAAACGCGACAAAATTTGCATAACTCTATCAGCGGCATGTTTGCATTGCGCAATTACAAAAATTTGTGTCTCGTGTGATACTATCTTAATAGGGAGCCGTAGCCGGAGCCGTCAAATTTATGGGGCCGGAGCCGGAAAAAATTGGCGGCTCCGCAAGCCTGCTTTGCAGATACCGGCAAATCTGAGGTTTGGATGCCTTCTGAACAATTGACCTAAATGGCTAGATGGCCATTGGCTGATTGGAAGTTGGAAGTGAAGAACTTTGAAATAAATTAGAAAATAGAAATTATTTAGAAATCACTGAAATCAGAATATAACGCAGATTGATAATAAGTTATTATCCATATGTAACTAAACTCGCTGTTAAGTTCTAACTCGCTGCAAGGTCAAAGGAAAACAACTTTACTATTAGTCTATTACTTTCATTACTTTGGCACTTGCCACTTGGCAGTGTAATTTGTAACTATTGTAGTGCACTAATTGTTTTGAATCTGAGGAGAAAGTCAGACATCATCATCTGAGTTATCTCGTCTAGTCATTGGCTCATTGGATGATGGATGCTTATTGTTATTGTTCAAATGTTCATAGTTTATGATGTGTATTGAAATGGATAGTTAATTGGGAAAAAAACAAATAACAAGATTGAATTGAATTGAGAACAATAATTATGTATTTCTGTACTTTACAAGTTTCAAAATTGAAAAAAAAAAATTAATGAATTCAATTGGCATTTGACAAAGCCATTATTCAAGCCCTAAAGAAGTAAGAATAAGATGTTGATAACTAACTAATGACTATTAGTTTGTTAACAGTGTTAAGTTACTCCAAGTCCACAGCCAAATAATGTACACATCTATTGATGCCACACTATCATAGCTAGCGCCGCGGGCTGCGTACCGTCATTCCGTCGTTTAAACCAAAGTACACAGATCATAGCGCAAGCGAGAATCGCCGAAGATGGCTTGGTGACATAGAGATCACCAAAGACCTTTAAATTTACACTAGACCGCATACGTAATGTTAATTTTTTTACTCAAAAATGATACGCATTTTTAACAATTGATTGAACGATAATATAAATCAAAATATGAATTAAAATTACGGTCAATTTTTTTAAAGCATATTTGACTTTAATTCCTTGTTTAAATAGAACTATAATAACCTTTATTATAAAATAGAATTAAAAATAAAAAAAAAATTGGGAAGGAATTGATTTAAATGGAAGATTACGTTATGGTTAGATTACCAACTAAGTGACTTGTTATATTAATTAGTGTTAGAGAATTAGTGTTTCTTCACGGAAATTTCAGAATGGAAAAATATTCTATTTTTCATTTTACAATATTTAATATTTATATAAAAACTATTTTTTCAACAGGAACTCTCGTGGGTGATGCATTTTAATTTAATAACAAAGAAGACATCTTTTCCATCTCTCAGAGAAATCTAAATAACTTAAATGTTGAATTTATCAAAAACCATTCATTTCTGTTATTTATTTTGTTATGAAGGTGGCGGGATGGCGGCCAGGCGCTTGGGCAGTATAGTTGCTTATTATTTCTGTTACAACGTCATTGGTGAATGCGGTTAAGATGACGTCACGAATAATAATTACTCATCCCCGCACTATCATGTATGGAATTGGGCCGATTGGCCACTATTAGCGGTGCTGACTCTAGCCTCTGGTATGTTCAAAACATTAAACAAGCTCAAAGCTCGAAACAATCGATTAATGTATCGTGAACGTGTGGAATTCGGGAAAGAGAATTACTTTTATTTCAGATTATGATCCGGTGAGTCACAAAATCTGGCAAATTCAGAAATCCGGTATCTTCCGGATTCCGGAATCAGTTATTCCGGATACATGTAAATCCGGCAGAACCGGATTTCACCGGATAGTGCCAAATCGGCGGAACCGGATTCGGATCGGATTCGGCACACCCTAGTTGTGGGTTTTTGGGGGGTGGGGGGGAGATATTAATTGTTAGTCAAATATGTTTAGAAAAACTAAACAATTAGGAAATAAATCAAATAAGTGAAACATTGAACACAAGCTGATTCTAGAAAATCACAAAACGATGTTACATTGAAAGCAAATAAAGGCATGTATTTAGGACGAAAGGGAAATAAACATATGGTCTTTTACACGAAGAATAAATACCGTTGAATTTACATCGTCTAAATTAAATCATTGTCATATCACCCTGAACTCGAAGCCGTTCTTACGTAGAGGAAAATACGTTGTGGTGGTGGGGGAGGGGGATAGGCGAAGTCGTTCGAACACTCAGTTTTAGATGGATAAGATCCTTTTATCGAATAAAATACCCACCGTGGCCCAAGTTTCAAAATGTTTGCCAACCCCTTGCCAAGATCAAGCTAATTTACCTTATTACATTGTTTCAGATTACTTTCTTTTCACGCTTGATTGTAAACAAGGCGATCATATTATAGTTCAAATAATGAGTGAACAAAATCATATATCGTCTTAAAATGTATAACGATCAAAGGTCTCTTTTTTAGTGTTATTTTTCATCCCTACATTGCTATAACCTACCCCGCTCCCGTTAACAATGAAGCTACGATCCTCCCCCCCCCGCCTCGAACCTTATTAGCGCCATTAAGTGAGATAGCGTCCAGCTTATGAGAGAAAGATATTATACTGAATATTTTATCAAAATGTCTGTCATGTACTTGTAGAGCATATATGAAAAAAAAAAAGACAACTGAGTCTTGAACGAAAAAAATTCGCTAATTCTGATTTCAAATCCGTGTCTCGATAATTTCTGAATTCTCTGATACCTGGTTCCAATATATGCCCATTCCCTTCCCCAAAGAGACTGGGGGTGGGGGGAGGGCATTATTGTGAAAGCTAAATCTACATGAGCTGGAGCTGTCAATGACATCATTCGCTTTCTAGTTGTTTTACTGCAGAAGGAGATTCAAGTTGTACCCACCCCTCAATCATACAGAATACCACTGATACAAATGAAGTTATGTTGGACTATTTTGGGCTATTTCGAGTGTGGCTTCCATTTGATCGGCGTTTATATTATTAATAAATTATTCCATTACTTTATTTTACTAAGCCATTTTAAATTTTAGATTCAAGAACATATTTTCATACCACATTTACCCCAAGTGCATTGATAGGGAGAGAAAGAGATAATCTGTAGATAGATATAGATAGATAGATAGATAGATAGATAGATAGATAAGATAAGATAGATAGATAGATAGATAGATGAATAGGTAGATAGATAGATAGATAGATAGATAGATAGATAGATAGATAGATAGATAGATAGATAGATAGATAGGTAGATAGGTAGATAGATAGATAGATAAGATAGATAAGATAGATAGATAGATATAGATAGATAGATAGATAGATAGATAGATAGATAGATAGATAGATAGATAGATAGATAGATAGATAGATAGATAGATAGATAGATAGATAGATAGATAGATAGATAGATAGATAGATAGATAGATAGATAGATAGATAGATAGATAGATAGATAGATAGAGATTTTACATTTACTCTTTCATAGACAGGGTGCAGGTTGATAAACAAAGAGGCAGACAGATATACATTAATATTCATTAGTAGCTCAGTGTATTTTTTATTGCATCGCACTAGAGCCCATATGTTTAGTGAAATTAATTTATTACATTAAAATATTATAGCTATAAATTTGTTGAAGAAAATATTATGTCTATCCACAGAATAGAAAAACATTTCGAATTGCTCTCGTGGGTAAAACTGGCCATGGAAAAAGTTGTACAGGAAACACAATATTACGTAGAGAAGTTTTTGAAGATACAGACTTTGCGAATTGTGGAACACAACTAGTTGACAAAAAAACAGCCGTATTTGATAATTTAGTTGTTCAAGTGTTTGACACTCCTGGTTTGATGGATTCTGATTTAACTGAAAAAGAGGATAGACAGAAAGCCTTTAACAATATGGAGATACTTATCAATATTTCAGGAGGAATCGATGTATTTTTCTTGTGTACAACTACATCGGTAGATATACTCAAGAAGAGCGGGAGACTGTAGCACTCCTAGAAGATATATTGGGGAAAACAACTTTCGTTCATCACGGTATAATGGTCGTTACACATGGGGATAGTTTAGTGAGCGATTTGAAAGCTGGGTAGACAAGAAAGGTTCGACACATGGTGTTACATCCAGTCCAAATCTTTTCAACAGCTTAAAACTAAAATGAACGACAGGGTAATACTTGTTTACAACAACGGGGAGTTCGATGAAGGAACTGACAGAATGGAATCTTCGAAACAACTTTTGAAAATGGCTCAAGAACTGCACGCGAAAAATGGACCTTTAACAAAGGAAGAATTTGAAAAGTTTAAAAAAAAATGCTGTGTTATAATGTGAAATACGAAAATAAATTTATTTTTCTTGAAATCGGATTTATAGAGATAGTAACGACAGTAAAGAATTATAACAGTTAAATTACATCACTTACTTTTAAATTTCATTGTTTGGTTCATTTCTTTCTATTAGTATTAAGGTATCCTCAAACCAAAGCGAATTTCGCATATCTAGGTAGCTCGCGAAATTCGCCCCTCCTTTCTCTGCAATGTATTTAAATGGAGATGCTCAAACCGCGGAGAATTTCCGCGGCGGTGCAGAAGAAATTTCGCGGCATCGCTTCTTGCTGAGTTTTTCGCGTTTGCGAGTGTAAACAACCCAAAATGTGCCTAGAAACATCGACTCAAATGAAAATCAAGGTTAAAATTGATATAAATGTCTTAAAATTAACAAATAAGACTTACATTTATATATAGAAACATGAATTTTATCAGATTATACCAAAAAGTAAGTGTTTTAGAGCATTTTCGAAAAAATGCTCTATTGTCCCCGTTTTTCTGTCTGTCTGTCTGTCTGTCCGTCCGTCCGTCCGTCCGTCCGTCATCACCCTAGATCTCAACAACCATAAGTCCTAGACCCATGATGTATATATCATTTTGTGGGTCTTGGCCTGCCAAGAAATGACTTTTTCCATTTCGCGATCTGACCTCTCAGGGCCGTAAAATGGGCCTTATAAAGTACCGTTTTTTACTATATAAGCTATATTAATAATGGACCGCCCTATATCTCAGCAACCATAAGTCCTAGACCCATGATGTATATATCATTGTGTAGGTCTTGGCCTGCCAAGTGTACATCAAAGTCCATTTCGCGATTTGACCTCTTAGAGGCCAAAATATAGGTTTTTTTTATGTACAGTTTTTGCTTATATTTTAAATATAAATAATAAGCTAATCAAAGGGGCGTAATCAATATTTATTTTTGTAACAGTTATTCAGAATGACTTACTTCCCGTATTTACAATTGACGGAGTTTTCGGACGATTAAATGACTACAATTTAGAATGTTTCAATTATGAGTCCTATTTCAGTGACCACAAACCACTTGTAGTTAGATTTAAGAGAAAATAATTTTGTTTTCAAATATAAAGAAACGTCCTTTTAATATCTTCTTTCAGATATATGCATTACACAATTGAATTTATAAACATTTCCAAATTTACAAATATTTACTGAAAGATAACAAACGTACTGATACATAACATGAAAATGCGCTAACACGTCCTGTGTCCAGAATGGAACAGGCTTAATTTGCTTGTTTTCTTGTTACTTGTAAAATACAATAACTGTAGAAAATGTATAATAAGAAGAAAATGTCTGCCGACGTCTTCAAACAAAAAAAAGAAAATTAAAAAAATCATTATATCGGTCATTTGTGCTTCCTTTGCTTCATGCCCAGGTGTAGCGAGGGTTTTTCTTCTTAGAAAAATCTCACATGAAAATAGCCTTCGGAAAGTTTCGCTTTGGTTTGGTGAGACCTTTACACAACATTTAAGAAATGCTTTTTTTCTTTTGCAATTCAGCACAACGCTATAATCATTTTATAATAACGTGTATAAAAAAGGGTTAGTTTTTTATCTTTGTTTTGCACATTTTAAAGTTAAATTTAATTTTATTCTTTACTTGTTTTCATAACTTTTGATGTATCAGCTACGCTACCATAGACTTTGCTAGGGGACGGATGGTGGTGCGGTGAGACACTCGGCTGTCGACCTGGGGTTCCAGGTTCGATCTCCGGTAACCACAGGAATTATTCAAGGTCATGTTCAAAGTTCTCTACATGTCTCTTGTGGTACCTCCATGGCTATAACACTCCCAGTTGTGGTGAGGATGAAAGAAAGCCACTACAAAAAACCTAATAATTGTCCCATGTATATTGTCCATTTTTTTATTAAGTGGGCGGATGGTCGTGTGGTGAAACCCCTCGACTATCTTAGCTCTTTCATTTTATCTCTAAGGTTATTGCAATAGCTAAAAGTAAGTCGCGGGTGGCCTATTCCCAATTTTTATGCTCATATGGAAAAATAGATTTTAACAGTAGTGATATTCCCTGCCCAAAATTATATCAATGTAAATTCGAATCTTGGATTTTTATATCTTCACAAAACAACTACTTCAACGTATCGTCTTTTACTGTGTTATATTATCTTGTTATGACACTTAACCATACTGAGCTCAGGGCTGTATCACTGTATGGCTTAAATAAATTTTTACCCCAAAAAAATCGAAATCAGTTATTTCAGTTTCCCATGCACCTTTTGAAAAATTTAGTTTTATGCAAAAGAAAGCTATCAGAAATAATTACAATTATTTAAAGATATGCTGGAATCGGTAATAAGACTCATTCAGTTTTAGTGAAATATCTTTACAAGAAATCTGGACGTATTCCCCATGTTGCAGACAGTTCTACGCAATAGCCTGCATTACCAATAGGCCCACCCAGAGCAAGTGACAGGGTCACAGAGCCTTGATAGCTACTTTGTTGTCCATACAGTGTTATAAAATTATTTGGTAGTAATGGGTGTTAGTTATTTAGAGACAATCCATAGTTCGAAAAAGATTGAACAAATAAATTGGCTCAAAAAAAATTTAAGACCTTTCATGGCAGTATAGAAAAAATTAATCTGGATTGGATTTAGATAAAGTAAACAAAAATACTCATTCGAAAATCTTGAAAAAAAATATTTTTAAATATTGAATGTTGCCCCTTTTTTTCCAAAGTCGATTAAACAGCGGCGTTTGATTGTTATATTTTTCATAAATACATTTGTCATCAATGTATTTTTTTATTTTTAATTAACGAAAAGACTATCAATGTTTATAAATACTAGTTTTCTCACTTTGACGGTAAAAAAAAATTTCTAAGAAAAATGTGCTTTACGGAATATAATTGGTAAAGTATTATAAAAAAAATTGGAAGCCAGTGATCCATGACTTTTGTGCGTGGGTGGAGTGCGCACAAAATGTTTTGCAGGCGGCATAACTGATATACGGCTCGCTCTTAATGCATCGTTTCAAATAACATATATATCATTTTGGAAAGTCCGAAAATAAAATTGATTACAATCAGCACCATCGTAAATCCCTTATCAATAAATTAATAATGTTACTTATTATTACTAGAATGTCATAATATGTCGTAAACGTGGACAATTCCACTTTCTTTAGAGAGTTGTAGTTAGTATTCGAGAGGATTAAAACAAAGGGAACATTTACGTGTGATGACTTCTAAGAAAACGCTTGCCTACTGAAGGCTACGGGTTTCCGTGGTGCCTCTGTGTCCATTGCACTTTCGTGGAGATGAAAGAAAGAACACCGTACTTTTATAACATATAGGATATAAAAGAGAAACATTTCATCTAACAGGAACTTGTAAAAAAGGGGGTCACGTGATTTTGGGATGATACGATGGGTCCCTTTCCCAGTTTTTATTAAAGACAAACTCTGACTATAATGAATAAATCAAAGTTTTGATGCATCAAATTAAATATATTGAAATAAATTTCAAAGCGTGATTCAAACCTTGGGTCCCATTACAAGTGTTCTCGCTTGCTCTTCCATGTGGTGGCCTTCCTACTAATCTAATCTTATTCTGTATTTATTTACAGGATCAGAAAAAAATTCGAATAGCTCTAATTGGTAAAACTGGACACGGGAAAAGTAGTACAGGAAATACAATATTACGTAAGAAGTTTGAAGATGCAAATGCTATGAGCTGTTCCTCAACGTTAATCGTTGACAGAAAAACTGCTGTCTTTAATGATTTAATTGTACAAGTCTTTGATACTCCTGGTTTAATGCATGTTGACTTAAATGACGAGGAAGATAAAGCAGAGAACCATTAAAGCTATGGATAAGTTAATGGACATTTCTGGAGGTATTGATGTTTTCTTCTAGTCTACAACTACATGAACAGATATACTCGAGAAGATAGAAAAGTTGTGGATCGACTGGAGAAAATATTTGAAAACAACATTTAGAGATCATGGGACAAATTGTTTTCACCATGGAATTACTTAGAAAGATTTGAATGATGGATGTTAGTCGATATGAAAGATTAACAGTGGTGTAGTAGCCAACCAAAAACTTTTCAACACCTTATGAATAAAATGAACAACAGAATAATACTAGTTTATAACAAGGGAATTGACTCATGGAAGTAAGAGAATGGAGTCTTCGATACAACTCTTGGAAATGGCTAAGGAACTGAACGCAAAAAATGGATCTTTTACAAAAATGATTTTGAAGAGATCAAGAGTTATTTATTAATTTTGAAATATGAAAATAAATTGTTGTTTTTGTTTGACTATCTGCTTTTTCGCATTAGATTTTATTATCAGTTAAACTAATATGACATAATTGAACACATCAATAGCAACAATAAATTAATCTCTTAGTAATAAGTTAGTCAACAGTATTGCTCTTTTTTACTTTTCCTTGGTCTAAGCATCATTGAAAATTAAATTAAAAATATGACAAAAAGGACCAAAAACTTCAGTGATAGATTTGGGTATTAATCCGCAGATCAGTAGACGCCTTATCAGTGCACGGGGCCTGGTATCCTTTGTGAGGTCTTTGGCAGGTTCCAAGTGTCTGGAACAAACTTTAGATTTGCTACAGTTAGGTAAAAATATTCCAGCGCTAGGCTCCTTCGATGCACGTGGACTGGAGCCGTCGTCAAAGTTACACCTAAATCCGCTTCAGTGCATAACTTCTTTATCCATTTGCCACAATAACATGTTCTTTTGAAACTCACCCATTCAAGACAATAATTACTTTACACGCCACACACAGCTTCTAGTATGCGTGACCAGCATCTCTCAGTTGTGTGATATTAGTTTATCAATTATTTTAGTCTGGAAAATAAATTGAATTCTTTGAGCAGAGCAAACAATAGGATTAGAATTGTATCCCTCTATGTACAAATTAGGTAGGTATGCTGGAAGGTTACCTACTTGCGAAGTGTGCCAAAGTGCTTCAAATAATCGATAAAAAGAAAGCTTTGAATTTAATGTCATTTATCATTTCCAGTACATCTGATACTGTAATGAAATTCTTCTTTTATTGAAAATACATAATTAAATAAATAAGCAAAAATATCAAAGTGACCAACACCTTTCGCCTATTGTGGCTATTCCTTAAACGATGTACCTTTGTTTTTACCGCATTGTCTGTACATTACCCATCAATCCATTCATAAACGTGTTGAAAAAGCTACAAAATTTCAGAGCTTGTATCTCTATCACCCTGCAGATATAGGTCGTTCTTTATACAATTTTATTAACTAATATTTTTACAGTATCCATGTAATAGTGTGTCAACACATTTTTTGTTGCTACGATATTTATGTCCAAATAATAAACTTTATAGTTTATACTTATAATTTCTTTATTAAGGAGAACTGTTGAAAAGATAAGTAACAATTTGATGCACCAGCTTCGAGATGCAACACAAACTTTTGTAGGTACTCTCTTGCGTTGGATTAGCAACTGATTTAGTTCGTATTTTAAAATGTAACGTGCATGTATAATATAGTGTGAATGTGAAACAAAATGACAAATACATGATTGTTATCATTAATTCATATTTCATACGTTGTAAATTGTAATTTAAGTAGACAATATATATATATATATATATATATATATATATATATATATATGCGACCCATGTTTTCAATGACCCTCCATAGAAAAGTTTGCCCAACCCTGGCGTAGATAATTTTTTTCAAATTTATTTATATAAAAGAAATTTATGTCGCTAACGTTTTGCTTATTTCCTCAAATCTCTGCAGGACATTCTGACACAGTACGGCACAGATTCCGATCTTCATCAATTTCTGTGAATGCGAGTTGAATGTAATCTTTTAAAAAGTTAGCTTTACATAATAAAATAAATTACAATCAGTAAGAAAAAAGCTGCTTATGTAAGTTACATTTATAATCTGATGAATATTTTATATTGTTATTTCTAAGCAAGTAATTTTAACCATATAAAGGTAATTTAATAACTGTAAACCTACTTTTCTAACTTCTAAGTTTAACTGCCACGAGTCCCAGTTTAGCAACACCCGATTCCAGCATTACTGAAAGGTCAGAAAATGTCACACAATCGTACGGAAATGTACCAACCTCCCATTATTCTATCGACATGAGTACTTTGCTAGAATACAAGCGGATCTATTTTAAAATAATATCGGCGAGAAATAAAGTTGTTATTTTTCTGAAAATTTGAGAGCTAGTTCATAAGTTTTATTCATCAACTCAAAAATTCAATTTTTTAATTACGTCATTCAGTACACCATATTTACTTTAAAGTAATCATTACCGTTCACTAGGTGATCCTACATATGTATGGGATACTTCGGTTATGCTATTTTAATTTTATATAAAAAAATATTGTTAGTAGTTTACCTTTTATAAAAACTGAAAATGTAACACGTTAAATATAGAACTTTGAAAGTATTCATAAAATTAACTAACAAAACAATCGCACACTTTGAAAGTATTCATAAATTTCTCACAAGACACTTTTATTCTATTATCCTCACCCATACAAGCTAACATATAATGTTTACTGGGAATGAAATTATTTACTTTAGGAACGTGTCTTTTAATCGATCTTCACAGTCACCCCCCTCTTCTTTAACATTGACGGAAAGAAATGAGGGGGTCTGTTTCCACATCTCAACTAGCTGACCTCATAGAAATCACTGTTGTCTAGAGACTTAGTCTCTTAAAGATTTTAGAGATACAACTCGGTATGTTTCACAACATATGGTGACAACGGCAAAACCCAATGGCCAACAAGCTACCCGACTAGTACGGCAACGTTTTCAACGGTTACACTCGAATATATTCTCTGGTTGATCATCCTCACCGAAGTTGACATTGTATCACTGCTGGTTGAACCTTAGTTTTTAATGTACATGAAAAGGCAATCATCACTTGTCTATATTCATTGATTGTCTGTCACTAATATGAAAACATGTAAAGATTAGGGCTGTACCGGAATCCGATTACGGTTCCTGTTAAACCGAATTCCGGCAGTTTTATCAAATCCGGTTCCGGCTAAAATGTACCGGATTTAACCCGGATTTCTTTGTTGTTTTGAAATTTGTAGAAATTTTTTAGCGCAACATAATTTTTGAAATATTTAGCGCTATACAATTAAATTAAAACAATAACTTCCTTTGCTTTTTAAAACTACAATAACGTCGATCGCTTTTTGTTCTATATGTAAGTAAATATATTAAAAAGGAAGATTTGAATCATTACTTAGACTAGTACAGGGGTCGGCAACCTGCACGGCTCGCGAGCCGCATGTGGCTCTTTCGATGTCAAGTTGTGGCTCTTTCGATGTCAAATTGCGGCTGATCAAATACCGTAATATTGAAACAACAAATTTAGTGGCTCTTTAAAAATTGAGAAAATTGTGAATTATAACTTTAGGCTCTTCCGTCTCAAAAATTTTAAGCCCCTGGTTTAGTAATACGACACATTATCTTCCGCTACTTTCTTTTGATTCCGTGTTTTCTATAAACTATATTTAGCTATCAAAGTTTAACTTTTTTAAAGAGCAGACAAAGATCTATTTTGATTGTTTACAGTTTTAAAAAAGTTCAATAATTTATTTTTTCTGCACATTTTTTTAATTTAGTAGATTTTGACACAATTTGATAAAATTCCTCGCATATTTAGATAAATAACTTGAAGATACATTTTTAATTGAACATTAAAGTGATATTGATTTAGATTTAAAATGCATTTTAATTTGCACAATAGAGGAAAAAAATGATTGTTTGTTTTTGAGCTGTCTATGTTTCTAATTTGTTCTAATATCATTAATAATAACTTGTGTAAAATATTTTTCAAATCAGAGTTGATTTAGAGGTCCCCCCCCCCCCCCTCCCCCCCCCCCGGCCCAAGAAATCACAAAACATGACATGTAAAGAAAAAAAAAAATTTATTCTAGCCTATATAAAAATTACATTAAAGTATTAAATTATTTATTACTGTTGCATTTAATTCAGTTTCACTTTGTGGCACGTTTGTAAGGTTTACGCACATTTGAGATGTTTTTGCAGTCCATTTCTACCACTTGAAGAATGTTTTGAAAATGTTCATCCGTTTGCGCTGCTTCAACAAAGTCAGATGCCAGTTTCACTCCTCTCTCGGCACAATTGTTAACAACGTTAATAGCAGCAACATTTTCTACACTGGCAATGTAAGAAGCTGTTTGGCACCAATCATCAACAGGCAGCTGGAGGAATGCTGTGTCCAGTTGAAGTCTGTATAAACCACGAGTCAACTCCAGCCTGATCACACTACCGAGTTTTAGAATCAATTGATTGGAATCATGGTTTTCCCCAACCATTTCCAAATCGATTCTGTGGAGTTTGGAGGGCAACCACTGGTCGAAGCCTTAGCAGAGCATCTGCTAGAGCTCGCTTTTCCAACACAGGTACTTCATTGCTGAACAGAGCAAGTGGGATCATTTCAGCAGTGAGGAACCACAGATGCCTATTCAGGGCACAGATTGCTGACTTGGATATGTCTCTGTTGACATCGTTGTAATCCAAAAGTCGCTTGTAGAGCTGTAGATCATTCCATGGTGTATCCACACTCTTTTTGCAAGTGAGCCACCACACGACATAAACATGTGTTACAAATGTAGCAAATGCACGAATCTTTGGCACTTGATCACGTGTGGTAATAGTACCTGGAGGCAATAATTGAATTTGTTTCTCACACAGTGCAATCTTGAGGCAATATATCAGCTTTGCCATCCATCGTGCTTTGTGCAGGGCTCCTGGTCTTTTAAAGTTAACCTCCTTTTTTGTAGCATTCAGGTAAACAAGGGACAGCTTAAGGAATTCGTGGTAGTCGTCTCGCAAGAATTCGGTTTGTTTACTAGAGTTGGCATGTGCAATTTCCGCATCTCTCATTATCGTCAGTCGCTCTTGAGCCTTCAGCTAACGTAAACAAACTACAAACGTGAGACCAATCATGTGCCACCAACTCCCAATTACTTCGCAGCTTGGTGAACAAAGTTATATCCGGGGATTTGGAAATTTCTATTTTCATGTCTGCAAACACATGCGAGAGGATAACTTCACCAATGTGTTGGCGACAACCTGACCACAGATGAGCACGTTGCAGCATATTTTGTATGGCAATGCAGGCAGCAGTCTGATGACCAGTGTCTGATCTTGTTGTGTCGAATGTCATATTAACGATACAATCATTACAATGCCACTCTGTCATTAGCTTCATGGTTAATTCTGCAATTATTTCACCAACGGGTTTCTTTTTTGCCTTGGCATAATTTGGCACTCCTAGAAGTTTCAATTGCTTTGCATCACCGACAACAACTGTTATGCGTTCTTCAGTGACACGATGATTTGTTAGAGAAGGAGTCAGTTTGCCATCCCACCGGAGAGTGCAGAGTTTGGGTGGTTCCCAGGAGTCGCGGATCTTTGTAGATATCTCACTTACAACTTTGCGACGTGACCGATCTGCAGTGGCATAGGAAGAAGCCACCATTGATACATCACCCCCAGACTCGCTGATAAGGCCCTTGTGAAAGCTGCCTGCTGTGTTGGTGTAATCTTTAATCTTGTCGCTAGTGACACAAGATTTGGTCGACTTAAAACATCTGGAAGTACAAATACCAATGCTCCTGTTGGCTTTCTTCGCTTTTGCAATGGCATTATATCATCCAAACAGTTATCAACAAACTCCATATTATCTTCAGATTTAGAAGTAGAATCATCGAGTTCGTCACTGCTACCCTCGCTGGAAGGCACTGATATCGTTGAACATGCTGCATTTTCTTCTCTTGAGCGTTTCTGACATTCCAATGTTGCGACATCTCGTGAATGGCGTCGAGCGACTTTTTTTGCAAGTGTTTTGTCAAATGATCCAAAGCTGGAAGACCTGTCTCCTTTCATAGACCTCAAGAATGCTAGATCTTCTGCATTCTTGATAATAGTCTCGACATTTGGTGGCCACAGTTGAAAAGTTGTTGCCAACATAGATTTCATTTGTTCCAGTTTACATTTAGTGGCTGGTGTGTTTCGGCGACTTTTATCAATTGAACGAAGTTTATTGTATTCATCAAAAAGCTGAACAATCCTCTCACAAGCTCTCCTCTCTGTTACCATTGGAATGTTTGCTTTTTCGTAGAAAGCAGTAACTTGATTCAGCACAAAGTTGTAAATCGAGAAGGTGCACCAAGAGAACCTGGACGCTCACTGTGTGCTGCTACATTGCAGTGATACATCATGCACCTCAAAACTTGTAAACAAGTTGGTAGTCGAAGAATTCCAGTAATTATAGCATTATCAATACAGATTGCAGGGCCAATGCCAAACAATTCAGTTTTCAGAAGAGTTTGTGGTTTCTTTGTTCGCGAGGCAGGAGACGCAGTAATAACTGGATATGCAACTGTTGAAGTGATGCCAGGGTCAGCCAGAATTTCCTTAGAAGGTGTAAACATTTTATTGTTGTTTTTCATATCATTTCCATGTTCTGATTTTATAGGTCGTGTGTATCAGAAATTAAAATAATATAAATAATGAAATTAAAATGCTTGCCTTGGTCATCAATATGCGGTAAGGAAAAGTGTTGTTTTTACTAATAAAATGTGAATTTTAAATTTTATTTCTAGCACAACTGCTTATCAAAATCAATCATAGCTACCAAACATTATAAAACCAAAGACTATAAAACATTTTATATAGCGCTTCACTTTTTGTATGTAAGTCTGTAAGACTTTACAAGAAGGATGGTTTTATCTAGTTTTCGCTTAATTATGCAAACTTTGTTGAAGTCCGGGGGACCTCTAAGTATTGTCAAATATTTTTTATTTTTTTACACAATGCTTTTTTTGATCAATGGAACAAATTTAAATAGCAGACAGATCAATTATTAAAATTTTTTTTTGGTGATGCACCCTAGTGTCCAGTCACCTTTCCTCAAATTAGGTACTCATTTAAAGCTGGCTGGACTTTGAAACTTCAACTAAAAATCATGGGGTTTTTATTGGGGGTTTGACCCAATAACCTTTCACTGTTTTACATTGCACATCCATTTAAAGAACTAAAGTTAAAATTTGTAAATCAACTAGATAAACAATGGTATAAATTCAAATTAGAAAATAAAATTGTAAAGTTATCTTTGTTTAAAATCATGTTATTGGTATTTAATTTTTGTTGTAATACTAAAAAAATAATACCATCTCGTACACAAAATTTTTTTTGGAAAAACTTGAAAATAACCAATTAAATTACAGTCAATAGCTGAATGGAATTAATGGGGATAATGGTATAAACAATTAAAAATATATTAATTTCCACATAAAAATGTCTGACCAATTATATATATATAACAACAGATAAATATATTTACAGTATTTACATATATATATATATATTGTATTAACAGTTCAAATTATTGTAGGCATATAATTCATTAATGAAATTCAATTTTTAAAAATATCATACGACAATAGAACATGATACTATTTGATTACGATGTTTTTTTTTTTCTAGAAAAAAAATGATGACATTTATAACAGCAATGGTAATTAAAATATATGAATAGACAAAAGGATCTAGAATATAACTTATAAATGAAAAAGTAAAGGGAATTTTTTTTTAAATAACACAGAATTGTCTCCAGATATATGCTGACGTTTAAATGTTTCTCCTCATTTATTTAATCATCAATACTAATCTTTCTAGATTGTTCTTCTTCCCACTGGGAAGCATGACGCTTTTTCTTGTGCTCATTCAGTTTCCCTAATGTGTAGTACCCTTTGTCACAGTAAGCACACTGGTATTCTCTTACACCTGAGTGACGTTTCATATGTACTTGAAATCTATAGCGTGTTGGGAAGGCAGACTCACATTCAGTACATTTGAAGGGCATGTCTTTTGTGTGCACTACCTGAATGTGAAGCTTGCGATGTCCACGCTGCTTAAAGCTACGATCACAAAAGTCGCATTTAAAAGGTGTTTCACCGCTATGGGTTCTTCTGTGCGTCTTTAAGTCGGAATTAGAAGAGAATGCTTTCTGACAGACTTCACAAGTCCAGCGTTTTAGAATCTTAGCTTGATGAGAGAAATGTCGAGTTGCCCAGTTGTAAGCATCAACATTGCTAGGAAGGCCACTTTCTTCTAAGCCCATATTCTCTAGCTTGTATAGCTTTTCACTTATGCTGCTTTTAGTCATTTGCTTCTCTTGGCCAGATCTATTTGCCAATCCATGCTGAGTAAGATTAGACTCTATGGATTCTGGCTTTTCACTATCTTTGTCATTTAAATTCACTTTATCATCATCTTCAACCACTTCCTTTTTTATCACTATATCACTTGCCATTAAATCTTCTGCACCGGGGGGAGGAAAGAGTGCCCCACCCTCTGGAATGTAATTGGAATTGTAATGTTGTTTCATGAGTTCCTCATGTTTTTTAAAGATGTGCTGCTTCAACTCAATGCTGGTCTTAAACGACTCTTTACAAAG
Organism: Bulinus truncatus; assembly: GCA_021962125.1. Classification (NCBI taxonomy): domain Eukaryota; kingdom Metazoa; phylum Mollusca; class Gastropoda; family Planorbidae; genus Bulinus; species Bulinus truncatus. The sequence continues at coordinate 11,158,587 of JAGDYQ010000007.1, forward strand.
ATCACACTCAAAAGGTTTTGAGTCTGGCACATTGTGGCAGTAGCAGTGAACACTGAGGTGACTAAGCATTGGAAAACGCTGACCACATATACTGCACTTGTAGATGTTCAGTATTCTGTCATACCTGTGCTTGATATTCTTGTGTTTATCAACTTCGGAAACAAAGCGAAACTCCTGACCACATATATCACATTTGAGAAATTTCTTGAAAGTGTGCATTTTTTTGTGAACAATTAGGGCATACTTACGGCGGAAAGTTTTCCCACATTCATCACAAGGGAATGTTTCTGTATAAATTTTATGAAGCTGCATATGTCTTTCCAAATTTTCACTGCCTAAGAAACTTTTGTTACATTTAGTGCATTTTATAAATTCAGCATCTTTATGATATTTTTTTGCATGGGCTTGAAATTTAGCCCCACCGCTATAAAACAACACTCCACACAATGGACAAGCATAAGTCTTCACTTTTTTCTTTGGTAAATGTAAATTATTGGAATCCTGTGAAACCTCTTCAACCTGCTTCATATCTTCACATTTAGATTCAGTTTTCCCTTTAAACCGTTGCAATATCTCTAAAGCTGGTTCTAGACCAGCATTTTCTTTCGCATTTCCTGTGCTTGAGTCATTTAAGAAAGTGGCCTGTATGATCTCCTGATTGCGATGTCCTCGAAGATGTGCATTATATCCACTACGAGTAATGAGTTGCACTCCACAAATCTCACATTTGCAGTCATGATTGGTTTTGTGCAGCATCTTATGTTTCTGTAACATGTTTTTAGAACGAAAGCCTCTGCCACATTCTTCACATTTATAAGGCTTTATTTCATCATGATAATTCATATGATTTTGAAGTTCTTCTGGGGTGTCATACATGACAGTACAAATTGGACATGAATACTGGGATTTGCCTAAATCATCTTTTTGTTGAAAATCTTGGAATTTTCTGCAAATGGAAAAGTATAAAAAGAATACAATGAAAATGTAAATAAAACTAAACTTTGATAACAAGCATAAATAAAGAACTTCCATTAATTCAAAACAGATGTATGTAATGCTAATTTTTTTTAAATGTTAATTACAGATAGGCCGCACTAAGAATAAAAATGGATGTGAAATGAAAAAATAAATGTATCACTATATACTTGTTATGTTAAATACCATCACTAAAACAAATTTTTTTTAATGAACTTTTGTTTTACACAATTGTCAGTTAAACAAAAAATTACCTCTGTTGACTTAAATGGTCAATAAATTGCATCTCTTCAGCAAAAGGCAAGCTACCAGGCTCTATATCACAGAACCTCAAATGGGTAGAAAGAGAGCTCTTTAATTTGAACCTGCGTAGACATCTTCTGCACTGGTATGGCTGTACATGGGAATGTTGTAGATCAACATGATAACGAAGCAAACATGGAGCTTTAAAACCTTCCTGGCACACAGCACACAAGAAAACGCACAATTCTTTATGATCTTCCATGTGTTTTAGGTATGAGTGATATTTGAAAAACATATTACCACATATACTGCACATATAATTATCATCAGTATCTTCTGAAAAACAGGAGAAACAAGAAAAGTTAGCCTGACGAATGCAGAAAAAAATATAAATAATAAACAAAACTAATCTGGTATTTAAATATTGAAATCATGTAACAAGCATTTCGTCTCTGTATCTGAATGTTATTTTATATTATGAATTCTTACTGTGTTGTCTGTATGTTAGTGTTCACATTTACCAGGATCACTGTGTGCTTTGTTTTCATTGGAAGTTGTAGTTAAAGCATTAGGTGTAATGTTTTATGCAATGGGACGATTCAATGGAATGGAGAATTGAAAGAATCTGTACTTATTTGCTGGAATAGAAATCTAAGCGTTTTCAATCTAATTTTCAATTACTGACATCATTTTTATAACCAGTGGTACACTTATAATGACACCTGTTATTGTATTGATGAAATGTTTGTCAGATGAGCACATTGTGGTATACTAACATCATTACATCCTCTAGTTTAGTAAGACATCATTACATTTATTGACATAAATATTATGAAATGCACTGGCATGAGTGCCCCGATATGAAATGACATCAGTGCTGACACCTAACAGTACAAGATTGCTTTGTCATGAGACATTAATTTAGAGGTGTCTAGCTTTGAAATAATGACATCCCCACAGTGTCTGATGATCAGCATTGCCATTTGTATGCATATATAACATGTAGTTTGTGTAGTGAAATCATTTGTATACATGGTAGTTTCCATATGATGGCACCTATTATCCTGTAAGTGTGATGTAACTTGGGTATATTGTGGTGCACTAACATTGTTACATTCTCTGGTTTAATATGACATGAGTACATTTATGGACTAACATATTTTGACTTAAAATGACATCAGTGCAAAACATAACACCAAACAGTACTAGATCACTTCATCAAATGACATTAGTACTTTTAGAGATCTGTTATGCTTTGAGATAACAACACCTCCACTGTGTTTTTTCAATATCAATATTACCATTTCTATGAATGTAAAGTTACTTTGCATTGTGGTATTTGGTCCTGTTAGATTATTTATAAACATGGTATGATATTTGTAATCATATTGGTGAAATGTGTGATGTTACCTGTTGTGGCACATGGTGGAGTACTAATATAATTAGGCTATAACTCCTGTCAATAGGTGTGTCTATTTTTCAATGTAAAGTTCCCATAGCCCTACTGGGCCATCGGGGCAGATGAAGTGTAGAATTCATCTGTTTCTATAACCTCTGCTTATGAAGGGATGGGCACAATGCCCATCCGCCTTTACTTCCCCAACTAAAGTTAGGTACCCATTTAAAGCAGGGTGGACTTGTGCACCAAATAACACCTGGAAAAATTCCATGGTTCTAACCAAGGATCGAACCCATGACTCTCATGTGGACAGTCGAGTATCTACACCACTCAGCCATCTGTCCCGCCTATGTGTAAATGAGTCTGTGTTTATCCTGTAAAAAGATGTGTGTATTTGTCAGTGAAATAGTGCATGTTTCCTGTCAATAGGTGTTTATGCCAGTGAGTCTCTCTCTCCCGTCAGTATGTGTGTCTAAAGTATTTCTGTATCGCCTGTCAAAATATGTAAGAATCAGTGAATCTTTCTGTATCTCCTCTATAATAGATTTGTGTATAAATCAATGAGTAAGCATGAGTTTGTTTCCTATAAATAGATATGTCAGTGAGTCACTATGTATTTTCTGTCAACAGGTGTGTATGTGTCAGTGTCTGTAACATCTCCTGTCAATAGGTGTATATGTGTCAGTAAGTCTGTGTGTCTCCTATCAACAGATTTGTGTTTAATGTTAACAAATATGTATAAATGTCAGATAATCTGTTTTTATCTCTTTTTAATAGATTTGTGTGTTTGTGCCAGTGTGTCAATCCTGTAAATAGTTGATTGTATTTTAATGAAACTGTGATGTTAGGAATCAGAATCAATAATCAATGTTTTAGGGAAGAATTAGTAACAAATTGGGATCGTTAAAAAGTCTGGCTTGGTTCCTTCACTAAATTTTTTCCATGTTAATTGAATGTTTTTTTTCCAGTCTTGTATCATTTTTTTAAAGATTTTAAAATATGCTTGATTCTAGCAGTGTAAGGACAGCAAAATGAACCAATTAACACAGTAAGTTATATTTAGCTACATTTATCAGTTAAAGTAAATACTTAAAAACAGCTAACCTGATTTTTTTTTCTTTGAAGAGCCTCCAACATCATCTTTTGATGGGGCAATTATTTCTAGAAATTTATTCCGATCTACCCATAGTTCATAAGTGGACAGCCTGCGGTGAGAGCTAAACTGTGTTTTGTTTGCAAAGCATTCATTGCAGTCACAGCATTTAATATTTACTTGCTCTTGACAATGGGCGACCATATGTGAAGTATAATCATCAAGCTCTTTAAATGTTTCATCACACAAAAAACAAGCAAAATGTTTAATACAGGTAATGCGAAGTGACTCCTCTCCATTCTGTTTACTTTTTTTGATACTTTTATCAGATGATGAAGTTGAATCAGAACTAGGCTCTGGTAGGGAATATGATAAGTCAATAGTGGCATCACTATCAATATCTTCCTCAGGTTCTGGGGCACTGGGTGTTTTTAAACAAACCTTCTCTTTTATAAACTTAGGTTTGATGTTACTCTTTGCCTTTTTTTTTTTTCCTTTGTCTTTTTTCTTTTTACCTTTAACTTCCTGCTTGCCCGTTAAATCAAGTTCTGATAAAAATGATGACTCTCCTTCCAAACGTTTATGAAAATCAGAATGTAAACTAGTGTCATGGTAGTTACTGTCTAGAATACTTGAATTATTTAAGCCCTCGCCAACTTGTTTCAATAGTTGCTCTGTGCTGCCATTAAGAGGAATATCTTCATGATCAGGTAAGAAAGTTCTCAATAAACTAGCAATGGAGCTGATTTCTTCTTTATTATTCAGGTCTCCATTTTCCATTTTGTCTAGTTGTTTATAACCTATATGAAAAATATTAAAAAATAGAAATATAACATATGCAATGAAATGTATCCTGGAAATAAAATATGAATCACTAGATATACATTTTTAATGTCTGGTTAGGGGATAGATTAGTGGGACGGGTGGCCGAGTGGTGTAGATACTCAACTGTCGACCTGAGAGTCCAGGGTTCGATCCTCTGTGAGAACCATGTGGAATTTTTCCAGGTGAAATGTGTTTAAAAGTTGTCCCACAAGTCCACCCAGCTTTAAATGGGTACCTGACTTTAAGTTGGGGAAGTAAAGGCGGCTGGGCGTTGTGCTAACCACACAACCCCTTCATATGCCGAGGTTATAGAAACAGATGAATTCTACACTTCATCTGCCCCGATGGCCCGTTAGGGTTAAGGGAACTTTACTTTTTTTAGGGGATAGATTAGATTTTAAAAATTGAATAACTATTTATAAATTCTAACAATCAACCAAAAAATCTAACATCTTTTTACTTTGATTGAAAAAAGTATCCAGTAGCCAAATCAAACTATTATTCAATTAATATTTAGTTTAACTATCACAATGAACCATTTATTTAAAAAAAAAACATTTTAATTAAACTAATGTTACTCCCTTAAATATTTAGACTGGATAAAACAACATTTGTAAGTTAATTGGTTTTTTTTTATTTGTTTGGTTTTTTAATTTAAATAAACCTAATTAATATTAAATAGTTACTTAATAATTTTTTTTTTAATTATCACTGGAAAATTATTTTTTTTATTGATTTTAACAAATACTTTCATTCACCCATAATTCATTTTAAAAAAATACAGAAAGAAAAACAAAAGATGTTTTATTGTTAATAACGCATTTCATAATATAATATAATAATTCTTTAATATTTTTTAATTGAAAGTTCTTTAAATTTTTTAATATTGCCTTCTCAATATAATGACTCATATTAAACATATAGGCCTAATTAATTACTGGTATTAATAGCATTATTAATTATAGTTTCAACAAATTAAAATTAATTTAACATAATGTTATATTATAATATTTTAATATTAATAATATCATATATTATTTAATAATATATTTATTTTGTGATAAGCCTAGGCTGTCTAGCATCCAGGTTTGCATATATAAGAACTATGATTAGTTAGCCTCTGTCCTATATTATTTTTAATATTATTTGAAAAAAATAACAGATATTAAAAAATCAATATTAAAAACAATAAAAAAAACTTTACACTTATTTTCATGTAACATGTTTATATATTTTTACCATCCACCATAGTCCATACTGACGCATTATTATATTTTGCCACTTTAGGACAACCTTCATTATATAGCTATTATGCATTAAATCGGTTAATTACAATGTTAAAAATAATTAATTATATTCGCAGTTTAAGGTATAAGTAATAAAGATTGTACCAAACAGTACCGAAAAGCGAAGGTTGTTTTTTTTCCCCGATTTAGTACCAATACATAAAGTTATCTTTCACCGGCAAATGTACGGCCAATGAACCCAGTGTCAACTGTCATTGTAAAGTTAATAATTACGGTCAATGCTTAAAACATAATACAAGTCCAAATTGTAAACAAGTTACGAACATGGGTTATAACTCCCTGACTTTTATGCTAAAAATTACACACGGCAACCTTTTAAAATTATGCTGAAATACAGAAAACAAAGAATTTATAGAATAAATGTTTAGCTAGCTATGGGGTGCGAACCCTAGCCGCCGCCATCATGACCATGACGGCTCTAAGTCTTTTAGCAAACCGTCCAACCACCATTCGTGTACAGTTTTATTTTTAATATTAGGCCTTATAAGATATTAAACATAAAAATTATTGCAGTACAAACTTATATTACTTTAAATTACCTTGGAAAACAAAGGTTATTTTTCAGGTGTCCGCTATAATTGAACAATGGAAGAAAAGAAGCCAATCCCGGTAACCCTAACGGACACGGCACATCGCATTATGAATGTAGGTCTTTGAGTTCGGATCCCAGCGGAAAAGAAGGGAGTTAATACATTGTATTGACAGTTTCACAAGTCAAAAACAATTAGCTGCCCTTTTTTTTACTCTGACTTTTTCTTCTTATTCCTAGTATATTTTTATTTATTCGTAATATAATAATAAAATTTAATTCTGGAAACTAATGGCGAAATCTTTTGTTTTTGTGTTCTGATTGTCAGAAGTAGAAACGACATAAGATGTTGGAAAGTTGATAAATATATCCACAGACTTGTATTTCAAATAACTGAACAATAATTGTATTTAACAGAGTACATATTTTTCAGGTCTTAATAATAATTAATACTCGGAGGAAATAAATAATTCTATTACACTAATTTTTTTTTGCAACAGTTATACCAACTTTTTTTTTAACTAACTTGATTTTACTAATCACCATAAGGTTGTAGATAAAAATAGCATTTTATCAGTCACAATATGCATTTTATTATACCCTAAGTAAAGTTAGAGGTACAAAGGCTAAAGGGTCAGATGAAGTGTATAAAAGGGATTATGTGGCTACCACAATGCCCAGCTGCCTTTACTTCCCCAACTTATGCTTTTCTCAAGCTTAATACATTTATTATATTATTTCTTACTGTACTTAGTAGTATTGTTTAGTCAGAAGAATATAATAAGAAACCAAATATTTCATAAGTGAAACCAGCTACATTTGTTACCTTAGAATTATAACAAATGTTTTTTGGTTTCATAGATCACACCCTCCTCAGTTTTGCCAAAGTCACTGCAGCCTCAGCACAACAAATCTATCACATGTGATAAAAGGTTTTATTAAATTAGAGGATTAAGGAACAAAACAACATTCTAGGACCTCATAAAACTCCATATGAAGAGCTGTTTACTTTTATTATGTTCAGGTTAACAACTAGTCTGACTGGACCTTATTTAGGCCAGAGAGTAAATCTAAGCACAGAAACCAAAATGTGAGACACTGAAGCTTTAGCAAAAGTTAACATTTATATACATGTAGTTTTGTTGTTACGTAAGAACAAACACAATTTATCTCCTTTGTCATCGACAGTTTTTACTGAATCTTTTTCAACAAATAAATAGGTGAGGTAAGTATCAAATTTGAATTTCTTTTTTACCATTTATTCATAACAACAATCATAGGTAATTTCTAAAGCAGAGGCAGAAATTTAAAAATAACACATTTTATAAAATAAAGCACAACTCATTAAAACATTTTTTTATACACGTCCATAAAAGAGGACAATTTATTTCCCTTAAAGGAACTTAGTAGAATAAATATTTAAAAAATGCTGATTAACAAACAACATGCAAACATTATGATATGAAACATGCAAAACAATTTTAATAGTGAGTATTTTATTTTTAAAAGGTTATGAAAATCTAAACCTTTTTTTTTAATGATAGATTTAAAAAAAAAAAAAAAGATCGATTAAAAATAAGACAAGAAATGTAAAATTGTATTTCTGAAATATTTGAGACATTAATTTTTATAGTTCAATTAATATATAGTTTAACCTATCACAACTTTTTTTTACCACTGGTTATTAAAATATTAGTTTAGTCAGAACTAAAAAATTATACTTTAAAAGAAAAACAGTTTTTATTGCAGCAGTTTCAATAAGCTTTCAGGGTCTGGTTTTTCAGCCATTCCATATGGTGTAAATCCCAAATCACAAATAAACTTGTAAGTTGCAGGACCTAATGCAATTATCTTAAAATAAAAAAAACAAAGAAGAAATTAAAGTAATGTTTTGAACTGAAGAATAATAATAAGATATTAACAAATCAACTAATCATTAACACAGTGGGAAAAAATACATTCTTGCTATGCTGAAAAATAATGTAGTTATAATCCATGCTGATTTTTTTCTTGTATAACAATTCTGATTTTACTAAAAGCATAGACTCTGACTAATGGCCATTTAAGTACCTCTTTATCTTAATATTCAAACAAAAGACTTGAACAATAAATTAAAAAAAAATAACGTAAGTATCTGAAACTTATTCAGATTAAAAGACGCAACAATTAAGGTAATAAAAGAGTGTGTGGACAAATTTGAGTGTTCTGGCTAAAAATAATAATAAGCTTTTACACCATGGAATGGCAAACACACATCATTAGTGCCAAATTGCCACACCAAAAATAGTATGCACAAAAACATAACGAATGCCAAAGGCAAAGAAAACTCATTTCAATGAGCTATAATTTTTGGCACATGGAAATTTTTGTAATTCAGTTTTCTTTATTATAGGATCCTATTTTCAATCACTATTTTACACTGTACTAATGTAATTTAAATAATTTTAGTAACAGTCCTTGCTTTATGGAAGCAAATGAGACTGCATGTGAGGCACACCACACTAGAAAAATGTGAGGCACACCACTACTATGGAAAAAAAATAACCAAGGTGAAAGAAAATTGGAAACTTAATGGAGGCCAAATCTTCTTAATTCTTTAGGGGCTTTTTGGTATAAAAAAAAGAAATCAAGACATATTTTTATTTTAGTTGCTGCATGGTAAAGATGCACAAAAACTTAACATGGCTTACATCATTTTAAAGGAAAAGGGCTCTGGTTTATAAAGATGACAATAAACATTTAAATTAATTTGTAATTGAAAAAAAAAAATTTGATACATCTTTAATGGGCAGATAATTTTTGACAGAATTTTGAAGATTTTATTTCATTTTTTAAAAAGTGCAAAAACAAGTTACATTTTCCTGAAGTATATTTCATTATCTAGAAACTGCATTTTATGTCATAAAATTCTTTACAAAATTGTCAAAGATATTAGTGGGTTTTTTTTAAATGTTGAAATGAAAAAAAAATCTAAAATACATAATGTTATTTTTATGCTTATTTATAGCGTAAATATGTAGAAAAACATAAAAAGTCATATATTATTTTAAAGTTTTAACTATTATGAGATTAATTATGCATTTAAAATTATTTGCTAATTATCTACAAATAACTTAGAAGAAATCAGTTAATGAAGGGGATCTCAAAAGGGGGCACTATAATTTTTGTATAGGAAAAAAATACCTACAATACTGTCAAACTAATATTAATAATTCTGACAAAAATGAAGCAAAATAATTGAGAAATAATAAAGGAAGTGGCGATCAATCAGCTTTTGGTCCTTACGGCTTCTTCTTAGAGCATTTATAGCTCCTGACGGTCCACAATGAGTTAGCAAAGAACAGTTCAGTTTCAGAAACAGGAAAAGGTGCAAAGAATCAAACTCTTTTGAATGACATAATTCATTTATTTTCAGTGACACTGTTAAACATTTATCAGCAAAACAAAAAAAAATTGACAGAGGGATCTGAAATAAATACCAGCAACTTAAAGTATTTGATATAGGTAGCATAAAAGAACAATCCTTGAAAACACCAGGGTATTTAAACTAATTTCCATGTAGTCTACAGTGACATCAGGAGTAAGGCATTGTTGTGATTTATCTTTCCTGTTTACAATGTTGCCAGCCATGTTCAGGAAACTTGAAAAGAGGATCTGCTTTTAAATGGATTTATGCCTAATACACTTTATTTACATAGAATTACTGAAATTAAAAAACAGTTTCACAAACATCTAGAAATTAGCACATATTAAATAAACCCCTTCAAGATCAAAAGAATCTATGTAAACAGGATTTCTTAACTAAACAACAAATACAAAATGACACTAGCACTTGAGTTCAAATACCTCACTGGCAAAAATAAAAGAGAAAATAAGTAGAAATGAAAATAACAAAAATTGAAATGAAATGTTACAAGAAGGCTGTGGCTGAAAGGAAAGAGAAATTAAATAATTCAGCCATTGTAGTACTCAGCCATACATGCATGACTCAATGCTGAATATAACATGACAATCATCAACCTGGGAAATATTTGCAAGGGAAGGGCTTGGAGGCTGGCTTTGAATGAGATGAAATGATGTGAGGAGATAAGGAAGTTATTGGAGATTTGTGTACAGAATCTTCACTCTTGAATAAAGCAGAAAATAAAAAGGACACAAAGAAAGATTGAAATTTAAAATCATGTACAAGGTTGTAAAACACAATGTCACCTAACCATAGCATATAATTCAAAACATATACAGTACAAGGTTCTATAACACAATGCCCAATGTCACCTAAACATAGCATATAAATTCTTCATTTAAAAACAAAATTGGTGTTTACATTCATTTTTTTTTACAACAGATAATACAATAGTGAAATGGTATTAGTTGACACTTGGATAACTTAAATAATTTTAAAATGCATCTTAGTACCTTAGTTTTATCCAGAGGAAACTCATTGCCATCTATCAAACTATGAACATACTGAAATCCAGAGGGACTGAAAAAAACTGTGTAATCAGGAACACCCTGAAAAAAAAGTTCTATATGTATATATGTTTTTTTTTGTTAATATATGCAGAGTACGACCACAATCGAGGTCTTGCAAAGTAAGATACTAATAAAATAATAAGTATCATTATCTCTTTTTTTGCAATAACTTCTGTAACAGAAATGTTTTGAATATTATAATAATTGTAAACTTAATAATTTAGTAAAGTACAATGTCTAAATGCCTTCACCTGAATCTTCATGGTATTCATCTAAGTACCTGTATTTTAATTTTTTTCACCTTTTTACTTTACCACTAGTTTTAAGAGTAAAATTAGTTTATTGGCATCAAAATGACTTATAAATGTGATGTATATACCAACTAATAAAAATCTTTTATAGATATACATGTACCAACTTATGCAGCAGGGATCAAGTATTTATATTGTTTAAAACATATACACATATTTGTTAATCTATGTACCATTTCATGAAGTGCAGTCATAACAACATTTTTCAAATCCTTATTCGGACAAGTTTCATAAGCTATAACTTCAGTAAATGTAATACCTAGAGAAAAATTAATTTTACAAAGAAAATAAAAAAATAAACAGGATTTGTTAAATTCTAAATAAATAAAATGCACAAAAAGTGAAAAATAAACACTACACGAGCATACCATACCTTGAGCAGTAAAAGCATCTATCAGTGTATCTCGATGTATATTTGAACATGGATACAGCAAAGGTTTTTGTTCACCTGGCTTTACTTAAAAGAAGAAATAAGTGAATGTACATGTTTACTCATATCAATTTTATTTTATTAATCAATTAATTATTTGAAGCTCTAGCTAGAGCATTTTCTATATAACTATTTAATAAAAAAAAAATAGAATTTTATATCATTAAACTTTGTTTTCATCTAAGTGGGAAGTAGACTTGATTTAGTTTTTTCCTACAACTAATGGATAATAAAGAAAATTGTCTACATTTTTTTTTTATTTTCCATTACTAATGGATAATGAATAAATTGAGTTACCTGAACACACAGTGGATTACTTGTCTATGTAAATGTAAGTTAATAGTAAAAAAAAATACTCAAAAAAAAAAAAAAAAAAAAATTAAGAAAGACTTGATTTTCATCTGAATTCTAGCCAAGTGCCTTACTGTTAGGTAACTGTGCTAACCACCATACCATCAGACTCTCCTAATATTACCTCTTACCTTCTTGTAATATAAACTCTGCTAGAACTTCTGCATTGCCACTTTGCTCTCCAATAGGACTGAAGTTGGCTTTTCTAGCTATCACACAATAGGGGAGAAAAAATATTATGAAATAAATTTTAAAAGTATATTAACAATAAAGAAATACATGTTTAAAGGCTAATTACTTTATACATATAGTGAAGAATTTATTTCAGATAATAATAAATAAATATATATATATATATTTATACCTGCTTCAGCTGTTGCTTTTCCAACAACATAGCTTTTGATTTGAGAAAATATATGCACATCCTCCAGTTCTGAAAATAAACATAGCTTGAGTTAAAATGTTTTGGTGGTATTAAAAAATAATGTTGAAATGTAAAAACAAAATCAGATACTAAAGATACATAATTACTTAATTCTCAATAGTAATGTACCTACCTTGCATTATATTGACCACTGCTTCAACTGCACGCACACTTGTGAATACTATTGCAGAAAATGACTGGATGTTCGACAAACAGTTTTTAAGAAAAGTTTGGTTTACAAAACAGAATGACAGAACTGGCAATAGCACACAGGACATACCAGACCTTTCCAATATCTGTGAAAATAAATGCTGTCTTATTTTAATTTCAGAGAAATATGAGAATATGGAAAATTGTCTACATCCAAGTTTTCATCCTTTTATTTCTTAAAAATGTATAAAAAATCTTTTACTTAGTGTTCCTATTAAGCTTTGCATGTGCACAAAACTCACAGAGAGCAGATGACAGTATCATTTAGTAGGCATATATACCATTAAGAAACGAGTAAAAATTATGAATTTTGTTTCACTAGTTGCCACACTCAGACTTTGGAAAATTAGAAGGAACTTTGCTTTAAATAGTTAATCTCTTAAAATTTACCATCTATTCATTTCACTGCTGTTATCCTTTTATCAACAGATTAATAAAGAAAACTATTAGCTGCAATGAGATTTACCTCTGTGTATTTATCAACCTCATTTTCCTTTGGACTTTTGAATAAAAATATTTTCCTTTTATCACCTTTTTCTGCGTTGTAAATTTTTTCATCCATTTAATGCTGAATGTAAAAAAAAAAGGAAAATTAATGTTTAAACATTCAAAGGTAAAACTTTTCTTAAAATGTTAAGCAAAGCAATGATGTAATTTAATTTAAAAGTTTTTACATAAATACACTAAAATATGCTATATTTGTATTTTAGGTGTCAGACCATCACCACACAAAGATAAAAACTAATTAGCTTCAGTTTTGTGTGGTCTTTAAGAGGTTGATATAAAATATAGGAATTCACTTTTTAAATTAATATTTATGGTGTTTGTATATTTTTTTATGTAATTAATAATGAGATCTAATAATACAACTTAAATATTTATTTATTAATAAATATATTTTATTCTTATAACTATTTATAAAAAACTAGGGGTCTAAAAGCTGGGGTTTAATTGCAATTGTTTAAAATAGTTGATCTGTAAACTGTTTATTATCAGAAGTGTACTTGAACAAAGTTTTCCCTGTAAATCATAATATTCGATTGTAATGAATAGAGAAAGATTGGAAGAGATCAACAACTTGGGCTTCAGATACTTGGTTCTTTTCTACACAGTGTCCAGGATTGAAAGCTGACCAACAAAATAAGGACAAGTATTTCAACAGCTTCTACCATTGTCAAGATAGTATTGATAGTGAATGGGGATGGACAAGAAATAGCTATATTTAATGATCGCTGTCTATGTCTATATGATATATGAGCTCTATGCATGCAATTCTATGTGTGATTACTAAAACTGATTACTAATGATAGTAATGTTAGTAATAATGAAAGTTGAATTTTCAGCTTACCCAGGGCCAGGGCAGTACTTAAGTAACTAGTGGAACGTAGCCAAGAAAGTTGGTAAAATCGTGATCGCGATGCAAATAATATTATTTCCTCTCCTTCATATGGTTTAAAAATGCAAACTTTTATTTTTTTTTTTCATAAAAATACTCGCACAAAAACAACAACAACATATGGAATGTTTTTTAAATCTTTATCGTTTATGTAACTCATCGGAAAATCCCAGTGTATGTAACACGGAAACGGAACCACTTTTTCTTTCTTGTGTCAAGTTATGTCACTGATCTATGTGTGCTTTGTTACAGGCATGGATTTCTCGAGGTTACAAATAGCCCATACTTAATGGTTCCTCAATTTATTTTTCACTCAAGGTATTCTCTCTCTCCCTACCTCTCTCTCCCTCTCTCCCTCCCTCTCTCTCTTTATTATACTCTTATATTTCAAACTCTGTGAGAGTTCAAAAAAACATTGGTACAGCTCTATCTGTGGACATTCATCAACGGGCCTTTTTCAAAACTTTCCTCAACTGCTGATCATTGCTCCACTCTAAATTGACTCCTCACCACTCCCTTTGTACATTTATCTCACCCTACCCACCTATCCCTCCATTCCCTATCCCTGAGTTGTAATAGTTACACCAAGTCATTACAGTGTTTGTACGACAGTCCAGAGGCGTAGCGGGGGGGGGGTAAGGCAACTTGCGCCCGGGGCATTTTACCTTTTTAATACTTTTTTAACGCCCCCCATTCAAAAACCATATAATATTATATGTAAAATAGTAAAATATACCATTTGGCGCCCCTGAACCTCGGCGCCCGGGGACATATGTACCCCCGCCCCCCCTAGCTACGCCTCTGCGACAGTCCTACGGTGTGACTGTCTTGTGTAGTTTAGAGAGTCGTGGAGGTGTAGGCTGACAAACATAAATTTAGTCAGCTTGTGACGATAGCCCCTTCATGTCTATTGTTTAGTAATTTACTGAGCAGATACCGATTATTTCTTCTCCCCCTACAGTTTCAATGGGATGCCAGTTTCCAGTTCCTCTCCCCCTATAGTTTCAATGGGATGCCATTTTCCAGTTCCTCTCCCCCTACAGTTTCAATGGGATGCCAGTTTCCAGTTCCTCTCCCCCCTACAGTTTCAATGGGATGCCAGTTTCCAGTTCCTCTCCCCCCTACAGTTTCAATGGGATGCCAGTTTCCAGTTCCTCTCCCCCTACAGTTTCAATGGGATGCCAGTTTCCAGTTCCTCTCCCCCCTACAGTTTCAATGGGATGCCAGTTTCCAGTCTTATGCTACCCTCAAGTCCACATTAAATTTTCTTAATAATTTTGTGTAAGCTATAAGTAAATTATCGGCTGTTTTGTGGAAATGCTATTAATGACGTGAATATCGCACGTGCCAGTACAATAAGTCGTTACAAGTATTATTATTATTATTATTATTTGGAGTGTTAGGGAAATTTACTGGCGAACCAAGTTTGGTACGCGTGCTGTGTAATAGCCTTCCCTGCTCTAAAAGTGTGTTCAAATTTTTTTTTTTTGCAAATAAAGAAAACACTATAATTCGGAAATTATAAGATAATATATTTAAAACGAATTTAAACAAATACTTTGATTCAAATGTCAATCGACTAGCGTAGTCTCTATATAAAACACGTACATTTTAACACATGTTTTGATTTACTTCTAGTACAACAGTTCTTGAAAAAAAAAGATAAGATTTAAGAGACATTCATTATTAAATAGGTCAAATGTTACATCTTGAAGTCATTACTCTGAATTTACTGATTTTAAAGAACACCGTTTTTGTATTGATGGAAACGATTCTACAACAATAATTAGGCTAAACAAGCCAAGATCGGCCTCGACGCGTCTGACCCGGGCCCTATGCTTTAAGTGGCTACGCGCTTGGAGATTTTCGTTATACCTAAGGATTCAAGGATGGGTGGACCGGGCCCGCGCTCTGGGCCCCGATACTTAAGGTGCCCTTCACAGTCTATATTTTAATCTTTTTATATACTGACATACAAGACCGGCCTTAGGCCGATTTGACCGAGTGCTCGAAATTAGGCAACTATTATAGTAATAGTTATTATTGTTAAAAAAATTAGAAGAGGAGCCTAGCAAGCATCCGTTAAATTGGGCCCCGAGATTTGTAAGGCCGGTCCTGCTAACATATATATATATATATATTTTTAAAAGGATTGCAATATTTTCTTCTGCGCCCAGGGTCTCAAACGACCTAAGCCCGCCTCTGACAAAGCTAAAACTTTGTTCCAGAACCCCGCATACGAGACTCACCCTACCCCGCGGGTGAAACTCACATTAGGCCCCGATTACTGCTGAAGCCGCCTCTAAACAAGCTGAATGTAACGGATGTGTGTGTGTGTGTGTGCGTGTGTGTGTGTGCGTGTGTGTGTGTGTGTGAAGTCTCTGTAAGGATGAGATGAAATGTTTCAGATCCTAAAAACCACTTATGGTGCCCTTCTTTCGTCTCCGGTCATAGGCGATAGTGCAATGGACATGGAGGCACCACGGGAGATGTAGAGGGGGACTTTAACCATGACCTAAAATGAACATTGGTCCTCACCGCAGATAAACCAGTGACACTCAGGTCGACAGTCCAGCGCTTTTACCACACGATCATTAGTCCCCTCAGTGAAATGGGGCAGGGTGTATCATTTTCCATTATTATTTGATCCTAAGAGGAAGTATGTTAATATTTTAATTACCTGATTTATAGGTCAATGTAAGTCAATGCTTAAAGCTATTCATTTGCATGTTTTATAAAGTGCATTGTAAATAAATTAAATGATCACCCAACAGAGAAAAAGAACTCGTATAAAAGTTCCCCGTAGTGGTGACATTAGCACATGAAGCCAGTAAATTAAATATTTCCAGATAAGATAAAAGGAGCTCGACAATTAGTCGACATTAGGAAAGGTTCTTTATCTGTTTCGTTTGGTTCAGTAGAATATCATAAGCCATTCGAAAATATTACTTCTATATGCCGCTGAAGATGTTAATAATTTTATTGAGCTTTCATAATTTAAAATAAAACTAAATTGTTTAAACATAATGCATTCATATTAATTAATTTAGTAATGGATCGTTTCTAAATTTCTTTTTGATTTTAGCCAACACAAAAGTCAATGCAAAAGAGAGTATCTAGGGAGACAAAGGAAGGGATTTTTGTTTTTAAACATGGTAGCAAACTATATTTTAACAAATAAATTCCTTTTTTTGTCCCCGTTTTGTCTGTCTGTCATCACCCTAGATCTAAACAACCATAAGTCCTAGACCCATGATGTATATATCATTTTGTAGGTCTTGGCCTGCCAAAAATGACTTTTTCCATTTCGCGATCTGACCTCTGAGGGCCGTAAAAGGGGGCTTAGTACCGTTTTTTGCTATATAAGCTATATTAATAAAGAGCGCCTATATCTCAACAACCATAAGTCCTAGACCCATGATGTATATATCATTTTGTAGGTCTTGGCCTGCCAAGTGTACATCAAAAGTCCATTTCGCGATAGGACCTCTGAGGGCCGGGCTTCAGAGCTCCTAAGGGGCTTATATATTATATATACACCTTGTACGTTCAATAACCCATTCATTTGGTGCGAAATACTGCAGCACGTAGTTTCACCAAGATTTATTAAGAAACTCATCAAATGAAATAGTAAGCTTGTGTTCTGAGTTTAATTGAAAGTATCAGAGCTATGCAACAATCGACGGAGTTTTCGGACGATTAAATGACTATAATTTCGAATGTTTTCAATTATGAGTCCTATTTCAGTAACCACAAACCACTTGTAGTTAGATTTAAGAGACAATAATTTTT
Organism: Bulinus truncatus; assembly: GCA_021962125.1. Lineage (NCBI taxonomy): Eukaryota > Metazoa > Mollusca > Gastropoda > Planorbidae > Bulinus > Bulinus truncatus. Next base: position 11,176,345 of record JAGDYQ010000007.1, read on the forward strand.
TTTCAAATATAAAGAAACGTCTTTATAATTTTTTTTACAGATATATTCATTACACAATTGAATTTATAAACATTTCCAAAATTTACACATATTTACTGAAAGCTAACAAACGTACTGATACATAACACGAAAATGCGCTAACACGTCATGTGTCCAGAATGGAACAGGCTTAATTGCTTGTTTTTTTGATTATGTAGAATGCAAAGCAATATTTTTTTAATGTTCTTTGTGAGCTAGTCTTTCTGAATATTTTCACCACTCACCAACAGTGCTGCCGTCAGCTTATGCCAATCATTTTATAAAATATTACTGTCCCCGATGGAATTACTTTATACAGAAAATAGTTTTGATATTTCGCACCTTTTCCTGTTCCTGAAACTGAGATATTCTTTGTCAACACACACCAATCCCCATCTTCATGTGGCTGTCCTGTCACCATTAGTTCTGTAGCTGAATGTAGACTACTTTCAAGCATTTTTCGCCCCTCAAGGTGATTTTTGAGAACCATCGAATAAAAGATAATTTTTCTTCGATTCTATAAATATATAATTTACCTTAGTTACCTGTAGGGTCAGTCAGCAAAGCCTACTATGTCTCAAGTGGTTTATTTCACATTGGTGTCTCTCCTGGTCGCTGGTGGCCTTGTGCTAGCGGCGCCAGAGATATTATTAAATCCTGGTTTTGAGAATGGAATCAACCATTGGCACAGTGATGGGTTCTCCATGGATACCGATAATACTCAGGTGCACGGTGGTGTCGCGTCTGTGAAGTGTTCGAGAAGGTGAGACTAGAATAAGTTCCATCTTTATACCATTGATGTGTAATGTAATTGATCAAGATTCATAGTTAAGTCAGTGAGATGTCCGAAATAATGACATAGTTCAGTTTAAAGATCATGCCTGCGAGCTACTGAATGAAAAGTTTCTAATCCTGGCTTCAAACGTGCGTTCCACGTCAGTGAAATTAGGGAATCTGAATGGACAGTCTTTACCGCTGGTCTTACAGTCAGGACACCCCCGTATGCTGCTCTAGTCAAGAATTGAATCATAAAATATTTCAAAACTATCTTGTTAATCCAATCGTTCATTCGCTCTATATTTCGTAATAACTTTATGATGACAACCTATGAGCAAAATAAAACAATACATGAATGTATATTTATATCCAGCCACACTTTCATAGTTAAGTGACATCTCTCAGGGCCATCTTTATGTACCGGCACTCTCCAGTCCCGTAGCGTGCGGGGGGGCATGGGGCCGGGTCACCCTGCGTTTTGTCTGGCCCCCTCTGCTTATTTGTTCTACTTAGTAAAATGTATTACCTGCCCCCCTGCTATTGCCTGGCCCCTGGTGTAGAATGCCTGGCCCCTGCTGTAGAATTTTCACGCTACCGGGCTGGCACTCTCTGACAATGGTCTGAAACTATTGTAATATAGGGGACCCATATTCATTGGCTAATTACATTTCATATCTCTGAGTGTTTGTTTGAGGGGCCACTAACAAACTGGTTTTCATGGGTGAGGGGTAGCCTAAGGGGTCCGTAATGCCATTCTGACGGCCCTGATATCATGGTGTTAAATTTAAACGAGGATTCGTTTTCTAGGGTGTCGGTAGCTGAAGTCACGGGGTACTAATTACTATTTCGAATATGGCCTCCATGGTTATTGTACGGCCATTGCAGCCGCGGCTATGGTAAATATGTAGCAAAATGCATTCATTACAGTCTGCCCCAGTCTGTCCCTACATGAACGTCATTGGAATTAGGTTGACATATTATCTCTGTGGTATAAACTGTACATATTATTAGGGATGTGACGGAGCTGATGAAAATCCGCATCCGTCGAATTCGGCAAATATAAATCCGTCGGATTCGAATGCGGATTCGGATTTGGGTCAACACTTGGCTAAAAGGGAGTATACCAAGGTGTCATATATATATATATATATATATATATATATATATATATATATATATATATATATATATATGTGTGTGTGTGTGTATAATATACCTAAATCTATATATAATTCCAAATCTTTCAAATCATTTCAAACGTCATTCCAAATCATTCCAAATCGTTCCAATTGTAATTCCAATTCATACCAAACCATTCCAAATCATTCAGAATGGCATTCCAAATCATTTCAAATGTCATTCCAAATAATGTCAAACGTCGTTCCAACTCGTTTAAAATCATTCCAAACGTCATTCTAAGGTCATTCCAAATCATTCCAAATGGCATTTTAACTCATTCCAAAAGTCATTCCTCCAACTCATTCCAAAATATTCCAAATGTCATTCCAACTCACTCCAATTGGTCACACATAACCAGCTTTTCGCCATTCCAATCCACACATCCACTCCGCCATTCCAATCCGCATATCCATTCCGAGGTTTAGAAAGCTCGGATGAAAACAGTGTTTGGCGTGAGGGGTGTATCTAAAATACGTTCATGACCAAACACGACGTCTAAACTATGGACAGCTGAGTAAGGGTCCAAGAGTTTAGTTTTATCTGTTTTCTTTATTTCGGGTTTTCGAAAGTCTCTAGGTTTTTAAATTTTAGTTACGATTTCTACGTCCGTGTTTGATCTGAAAACGGTAATTTGCTCAAAAAACGTCGAAGTTCGAATGTCGTCGGATTCGAATTCGAACTTCGTCACATCCCTATATATTATCTCTGTGGTCTCATATATACATATTATCTCTGTGTTATAAACTGTACATATTATCTATACGGTCTCATATGTACACATTATCTCTGTGGTCTCAGCTGTACGCATTATCCATATGGTCTCAGCTGTACAAATTATCTATGTGGGCTCATCTGTACATATAATCTATGTTGTCTCTGCTGTACATATTATCTCTGTGGTCTCCGCTGTACATATTATCTCTGTGGTCTCAGCTGTACAAATTATCTCTGTGGTCTCATCTGTACATATTATCTCTGTGGTCTCAGCTGTACAAATTATCTCTGTGGTTTCATCTGTACATATAATCCATGTGGTCTCAGCTGTACATATAATCTCAGTGGTCTCAATTGTACATATTATATATATGGTCTCAGCTGTACATATTATCTCTGTGGTCTCCGCTGTACATATTATCTCTGTGGTCTCAGCTGTACAAATTATCTCTGTGGTCTCAGCTGTACATATAATCTCAGTGGTCTCAATTGTACATATTATATATATGGTATCAACTGTACATATTATCTCTGTGGTCTCCGCTGTACATATTATTCAAGAGATCGGTTCCTGATCCATTACTTTTTAACACGTATTTTATTAGATTTTCTAAATCTGCACAGGACCAGCACAAACCAGGGACCCGCCCAGCTTGTTAACCTTCGACCTGGCGGTAGATACACATTCAATGGGTTCATCAAGTTAGCCAGTGACCATGGTCATCAAAATGTTAGTGTCAGCGTGGAATTAAGACACACAAGTAGTGGTCAGTTGTTGTTATTTTTTTTAATTAAATGAAGTCGTGACACATTAATAAAGCTTATTATTGTAAAGAAGTAAAAATGCACGTATTCTTCTTGGTAATAACAGTAAGTGGCACTGTTAAAACAGAAACGATAAACAAGTTTAAATAAAACAAAGTCTCAAAGCTTGTTTATTTGTGTGGAGGGTTTTACTCACCACCCCTCTTTTTGGTCTTCATGGCTGCTTGGGCTTACGATGGGGGTTGGTGGGGGGAGGGTGGTATGCACGGGACATAGAGAGAATATCACATGAGAGGCCATATGATGGAGGGAACTATGCGCTGTGCCCTGAGTGAGTATCACATTACAGACCGAGAGTTTCTTTTTTTTTATATGCCATTTACATTTCTAAACGCTGGGCTCTCGTCATGCACGCGCCTGGTGTAGTCTTTTAGTTGCCGCCCCCATAGGCCGCCCACTGTTCCACTCTACCAATGTCATTACTACAGACGATACATAGCTATTAAGGGAACGAAGAGTGGTTGAGTTGAAATGAATGAGTAAACGAACGTCTTTGCATAGTCTCCAGAATGATCTACTAAATTAAATTTGTTTTTATTAGGTTAGACACGGAAAAAGTCTATAATTAAAAAAATGTTGGCGGCCATAAACAAAATTATATGCTTTAAAACAGGTCTTTAGGGGTCAAAGGTTATCTATTGATCATTGCACTGTATGAACTTTCTCCAGTAGAATAACCGTGTTCAGGTGTGTCATTTACTAACCCAAGGCAAACTTTAATTCTTTTAACAAATTTGTATCACTTTAGGCCCTCACGAGTACATCCGGGTATCCAATCACCATTACATGACTGCGGCCGATGGCTGGGTGCACATAGGTGGTAATTTCTTGGTACCAAACAGAAGTAAGTTTGTTTGTTTAGTCACATAATCTAATACTGAACCGCAGATTAGATATTATAATATATAATCTGTGTACTGAACTGTCTTGTGTTGTACGTATTGTGGTGATAGAAAGTTTATGTAGAATTTGTAAAACCTGATCGATTAATACTTTTAGCAATTGAAGAGTTTCAAGTCAGACTATCCTTTATCCACTTCTTGGGTTAAGCTACTATTAAGCAGGCTTGCGGAGCCGCCAATTTTTTTCCGGCTCCGGCTCCCACAAATTTGACGACTCCGGCTCCCACAAATTTGACGGCTCCGGCTCCGGCACGGCTCCGGCTCCCTATTAAGATAGTATCCCACGAGACGAAAATTTTTGTAATTGCGCCACGCAAACATGCCGCTGATAAAAAGTTATGCACATTTTGCCGCGTTCACCCCCATAGTCAGGAACTTGAAAAATATACGCATGTCGGTTTTACTAAAAACAAACCATTTCAGTGCATTCAGAATCATATCATTATTTTCGACCGAGGTTTCACTAGTCGCCATTTTCATAAGTAATAAAAAGTTATTTCAATGATCAAATTAGTAAACAGTAAAATGATACATTATTTAAAATATTTTAAAGACTTCAGTATTTATATTTATTATTTATAAATTCGAAGTGACTATTCGGACCTGGGTACCAATAAACTCCGATTTTTATTCGGACCCCGTCCCAATAAAGTCTGATTGTTATTCGGACCCGTGGCAAATATGCACTTAGCTTAGCTATACATACACTTTATTATTGTTTTTTTGTTTATTTTTTTAATAAATGTTTGAATTGTATGATTTAATCGTTACTCAGTGTCTAGGGTTCCACTAAGCGGACTCTGTATTATTATTTTTTCGGGTTCCGTCTAATGAAGTTTAAATATAGCTAAGCTTAGTGCATATTTGCCACGGGTCCGAATAACAATCGGATTTTATTGGGTCCCGGGTTCGTATAGCCACAGCCTTATACATTTATCTACTCTATTTCAGATATTCTGTTTATGATAAAATTGTTAAATACAGAAAGCGACCATTTTGTTTTTAGTCTATTACAAATTCGCGGTCAAATAATAATACAAAATGACGCGTTCTATGTCGTCGTAGTAAAAATTTATTTTAAATGATTGATACAATTATACTATGAAATAAAACTGTTTTAACTTTATATATAACAAAATAACATGCCATTAAAAAAATTCGGAGGGTAAACAAGATTTAAAACGAACACAAAACGATTCCCCATTAAATATTTCTTGTGGTGATGTGCGTGCACGCTATCATTTAAACGCTGTTACTGTTCGTAAAAATGACAACATTTCAAATTGTAGGAGGCAAACAATCAAACAAATTTGGAATTTTAAAGCTTAAAAAAAAATTCTGTTGTAAAAAAAAACATTTGGGAGCCGTGGAGCCGCCAGATTTTTTCGGCTCCGACTCCAGCAAAAAGTAGCGGCTCCTCGGCTCAGGCACCGGCTCCGCAAGCCTGCTATTAAGGCTCTATAAAAAGTAATAAAAGTTTCATAAGACCTTGGGGAAAGGGGGCGGGGGTCATCTGGGAAGATGCAATGTTTCTGCAGCCACTTCATAATAAGTGGTTATGTGGCCAGCACAAGTCCAGAACTTCACATAAGAGGAAGTCGTTTAAGCCATAACTAGGCTAAACTAAGAAACGGGTTAGACTAATTTGGCTTTAAACGCTTCAATTAACCATTGTAACCGCGTCGGCCTCAATACTCACGGAATTCTTTTATAAAAAATGATATAAGGTAGATATGGGGTATCAAGAAGCAAATACAAATGACCAACTGGACCTAACGGGGTAAATAACGACTAAAAATTTTTTTAAAATTATTATAAGGTTTTCTTTTAGACCCTTAAAACACAAATGGGATAGTTTTTGTGGTGCTCTTCTTTAATCCCCACTATAACCAATAGTGCAATAGTAATTGGGGCACCTGGGAAAACAGAGGTTGGTGCTTAGCACAGTTCCTACGTTTTCCCAGCTAAAGTCAGTTGCCCATTTTAACGTGGGTGGACTTGGGAATTTTCACAAGAACCTGAAGTAGTCCTGAGTCGATAATCCGGCATTTCACATAGGATGACCAGCAGCCTCCAGACCAGCAATATCGCAGACCAGCAATCCCCAGAGCTGCAATCCCCAGACCAGCGATCCCCAGAGCAGCAGCAATCCCCATGTATTATTATTTCTTTACAAGAAATAAACATATTTATGATATAGTCATATTCAAAGTAAAATTAGAGACACAACAGAACTTTTTTTTAATGAAAGTATTCCTAGGAAGCTAACAATAAATGTGTGTTAATTATTTTTCTTTAAACTTTAAAACCCTAACTCCTAATGTTAAGATCTACATTTCCTATCTTCTCTATTGTCGATCTTGACTCAAGTTGGAAAATTAATTGCAATGGGAAGTTATACACATACTTTTCCTTGATCTTTAATAAGAATATGATTAATCTAAAAAAAAAAATTGAAACTTATATCGGCTGTAGGAATTCTATAAGCAAAACTAAAGATTCCTTCATGTATATTATTTTACAGCACTCGTTCAGGCCAGAGTTTACGTGGAAGGGCCACAACCCAGTGTCGACTTTTACTTCGATGATGCTGCATTATCCGAATTGGTTGTCAGTCCTAATTGGAAGACGGATGCGAATGCACGGATTGAGGCGAATAGAAAAACTAATGTCCATTTAAAGTAAGCTTAATGGTTTTTTATTTTTTTTTACCTTGAATGATATAAAGATTCCAATTCTTATTTAAAAAGACAACAACACAATAATATAGACGATGAAATGATACACTGACCAAGTGTATATTATGTATATCAGTTGTTCTCAAATTGCTGGTCGCAACTGTCAGTGGGTTACGAGATGTCAATATGAGAGGAGAAAAATGTTCCATTAATTTGATCTTTTCTTTCTTCTATCCTTGTTTTCTTTCTCTGTAGGTGGGTCTTGAATAATGAATAGGTCTCACCCAAGAATTAGTTCTTCATGTGCGCCCCCATTTGTATCACACATTGCCCCTTCCCCCCCGGGTAAATGACGCCCCTGCCCTGCCCAGTAAATAACAAAAAAAAACATAAATTACTGTCACTTTTTCTACAGCTTTCACGTGGCCTCCAACTTCAGTGTTAATGACCTAAAGGTCAAGGTGAGTATAAAATGCTGGTCAAAGTCTTACAATTTAACATACTAGATGACTTGCAGTCAGTGGCGTAGCGAGCTTAACTCGCGCTCGGGGCACAATACCTTTTTAGCACCCCCTCCCCCCCCATTCAAAAACCATATAATATTATATTTAAAATGTACCATTTGGAGCCCCTTTGTGAGTAGCGCCGGGGCATGATGCCCCCTCGCCCACCCCCCGCTACGCCACTGCTTGCAGTTAAGGTCATCTCCATGGCGACCACTGTAAAAGTGCCAGAAATGAAATAAAAAGAAATTCCCATTGAATTCTTTTTTTAAATTGTCACCGCAGCATTGCATTTAAAAATAAAAGGGTACATTAGAATTACTGTCAACATGTTTCCGTTTATTTTAAACGAATATCTCCCGTTTGTTTACTCTGTGTTGGTAATTGTTCATATCGGCTAATTAGCCAAGTACTCGTGCAAACCACCTAGGCGCCATTGTCGTAAAATTAGGCTGACAGTAAAGTAAACGGAAAAGTGAGATAAGTGCAATAAAAAGGTAAATATCAACCAAAGGTGAGCTATAGAAACATAGAACTATTATAAAAATGAAGAACCTTTTTTTTAAACGTATGTTTCTATTCATTTTGACATTACCTTCATCCTTCAGTTGGTTAATTTTTCTCATTACAGATTGATCTGACAAATCATTTATTTGGGTTCGGATCTCTCTTCCGTGCTGATTACCTGACCAACAACAATCACCAGCACTACAAGGACGTTGTTTATTACATGTTCAACTGGGCAGTCCTGCAGGACTATAAGTGGGGATTTAACAAAGGCACATTTGTTAGTTTCATTTGTCTATGTCTTACGAATATCATAATATTATTTGTAAAACGTTTTAGATTAGCTTGCACACAATCTTATCAGAACCATCCGTATGGATAGAAAAACTAAGCGTGCCTTTGGTCCCATGTTAAGGGGTCCCTAGTCGAAATGTGTATTTTCTAGACACAGAGAATGGCAATAGTTAGACGAGCCCCATTTTTTAAGGTTATTGGGGGAAGGGGGTGGGTGGTGTTGGGCAATATTGATAAGAATAAGCCTTATTGTTACATTCTAGAGCCGAAAATTAACATTGGCTAGTCCCTCTTAATAAAAAGTGATATGATTTAAAAAATATATATATATCCTTAATTGTGAAGTCATTATTTGACAATTTCAAAGGAACATCCAGATTATACAATGGCGGTGGCTGCTACGGATGAGCTTCGAAGAAACGGGTGAGTAGGCCTATTATTTTTATTATTATTATATTTTCTTTTAACGGTCTACGAAAGTGGTAATTTCACATAAGCAAGTTAAAATTACATCATTTAAAACGTTTCATTAAAATTACTGTATGTCAACGTTGAGAATTAATGATAACATTTATTTGAATCATCTGAAAAGAATCCAGGTCCGTGCTCATTGCTTGTTCTGGGCAAACCAGGAAAAACAACCAAGTAATGTCACTTCGCTCTCGGGCCAGTCACTCAGGAACGCAGTTGACGAACGTATTAGATACATGACCAATATAACTAAAGGGAAGTAAGTATGCATACGTCAAGGGACATAAAGCAGCATGTCAATTGAGTTATGAGTAAAGCAAAATTAAGTTTGTTGCTCATGCACATATAAAAAATTTCAAAGAAATGTATGTTTAAGTCGCAAATGCTCTTATGCGGAAAAAATAAATTTAACTGAGAAAAAAATGAAGACAAAATTAAAAAAAATATAATACACTACACCAATGCTTCTCAATCCGTTATCCGCGGGGAATAAAAAACTGGCTTTAAAACTTAGCAAATGGTTGAGAAACACTATTTTAACTAGCGATTCTCAATCGTTATAACTCACAAAGCTCTTTGTTCAAAATCAATTTCTTAATTGAATCCTAATGATTCCCGTTAATTCTATTAGTTTAAGTAAGTTAATGTTGTCCAGGAGTCTATCGTGCTTTAATGATTGTTAGAATTTTTTATTATTTCTATATTTAACTTAACAGAGTGGCCCACTGGGATGTATACAATGAAGATTTACACTTCCATATGTACGAAACTAAAACTGGAGACTACAATTACATCGAACACATGTTTCGTGGTGTCCACACTGGTGATCCTAGAGCCAAACTTTTTCTTAACGACTTTAACGTGGTGGCTCAAGGCGCCTACACACTGGTACGTTAATCAAAATGTGTTGACATAACATCTCCATATAACTAATGTAGATTAACATCTTCACAGTAAGTAATAACATTTAGTCCCTAACAATCGCATTGATTTAACAAAATCTTATAACTAATGACAAGTAATTAGCACAACTAAACGTTAGTAAGTAGTAAGTAGTAAAATTCCCTTAACCCTAACGGGCCATCGGGGCAGATGAAGTGTAGAATTCATCTGTTTCTATAACCTCGGCATATGAAGGGGTTGTGTGGTTAGCACAACGCCCAGCCGCCTTTACTTCCCCAACTTAAAGTCAGATACCCATTTAAAGCTGGGTGGACTTGTGGGACGACTTTGAAGCACATTTCACCTGGAAAAATTCCACATGGTTCTCACCGAGGATCGAACCCAGGACTCTCAGGTCGACAGTCGAGTATCTACACCACTCGGCCACCCGTCCCACCACAACTAAACGTTACACACATCATTTTAGTTTTTGGCATCAACTAAATCGTAACACATTTTACTGTTGACAAATATGTCTATTGTCGTTTTCTATCATTTTTTTTCTCCCGTCATTAGTCTTACCTGGCACAGATCCAGAAATTGAAAGCAGCCAATGTTGGTCTAGGTGGAGTTGGAATCCAGAGCCACTTCACTGACTTTATAGAGCCAGATTTAACACGCGTCAAGGTAAATTCGTGAATTTCAATTATAATTATTAATGTTTCTAATTTTGGTATTAAAAGCAAAATAGATATGTCCACCAGAGTCCACATTTCTCCTGTATTGTAATAAAGCATTTTAAATAAAACTTGCCAATTAAGCTGGAGAAAATTCTGTATCCGTGCCATTCAGGCATGTCATAAAAAATATTGGCCGAAAAAAAATCGAAATTAAAATTTTGGTAATAAATAAGCTTATTTTATTGGTTTTTGGTAGGCAGGAAGATATTGTTATATAGCTCCGGCATATCCTTCCGCCGCTTTATGTCGGATAGTCGAGAGAAATATGTATTTTATTTAAGAAACATTTCAATTAACAAATCTCACATTAGGAACGAAATGGCAAAAAATTACTAATGTCAAAATTTACTTCGTCAATTCACAAAAAGAAAAAAAAATGTTTGCTAATACCGAGGAGAGGATTATAGTGGACCATAATTAAGAAACAAATTTCGAGAAAATATTACGTCGCAGTTATTAAAGATTTTAAAACAAGTTTGATAAATTGATATTTTTCCTTAGTAAAAGAGTTTCATGAAGGAAAGACTGACACCTTTATTGTATTAAATTTATCCATCACTAGTCATTTCGATCTTAAGTGTTTCGTAATGAACATAATGTTACTTGAATGACTCTTACATCAAGATGAACTTAATTTTCAGCATCGCCTGGATGTCTTGAGTATTGCTGGAGTTCCATTGTGGATTACAGAACTTGATTTGTCTGCCCATGATGAGAACACCAAAGCCGAATGGTAAACACACTATGGATGGTTTTCTTTTGTGTCTTCATCTGTAGCTGAGACCAATGACTTATTCGAACATTCCTTGCATCTGTTCATTAAAGCCTGTATCTTGAAACTACAGATTCTATTTCAGGCCTACGTATTTTAAAATTAGTTTAATTTACACGCACCTATAGATAGGTAAATTAATAGACGGTTGTGTAAACAGACAGAAAGTTAGGTAGGTGGGTAGATAAATGAACATATTAAATAGACAAACAGACAGGTAGGTAGGTAGATAAATAGATAGATATATTATATAGATTCAATAGATGGGTAGACAGACATACAGACAGATTAGATAGACAGACAGACAGAGAGACAGTCATATATATATATATATATATATATATATAGATATATATATATATGACTGTCTCTCTGTCTGTTTATATATATATATATATATATATATATAGATAGATAGATATATAGATAGATAGATAGATAGATAGATAGATAGATAGATAGATAGATAGATAGATAGGTAGGTAGGTAGATAGATAGATAGATAGATAGATAGATAGATAGATAGATAGATAGATAGATAGATAGATAGATAGATAGATAGATAGATAGATAGATAGTACACATTTTATCTACTGTATGACATAATTAGGTATGAAAATGTCCTGAGACTTTACTTCAGTCATCCGGGAGTTGACGGAGTTTTACTCTGGGGATTCTGGGACAACTACATGGAAGCCAGTAAAGCTCTCGCTAATGGAAACTCTATTACGGTAAAATGTACTTTAACATTTGTAATCTATTGATCAGACATCGCCTATTGTTTGTCTCAACTTCAGTAGAGTATGTAATTTCATGGACACACAATTCACATTCTTCATATTAAAGGAAAGCTAATTTCATTATTAAAGAGCTAGGGAGTGTGTTCTGATACTTGGTTAACCTGTTCTGTATCATGAAACAAGGAAATGAGATGCTTTGGTTATGAACCTGTTCTACCCCTATTGATACAGTGACCTATGTATCTCGTCAAGTCCGCATTGCATCCAAGACAAAGGTGTTTAAGTAGCATGTCACAACGAAGCGTGTAACAAATGTTGATCGTAAAAAAAAAGAGATAGCATTTTATACACTACACGGACCAATGAAAGTATTTTGTTACAAAATAATGAAATCTTCACCAATTAATGTAATAGAACACATAATAGGATTGTGAGTTTTAATTTCGGTTTTAATGCGATGACTTTGTTTTGTTTTTTTATTTACATTGATTAGTGAACGCTACTTTCGGTTTGATAAATTGTGTTTTCTTTTCCTCAACAGCTGAATAAGGCTGGTCAGAGGTACGTGCACCTAACGAAACAAGAATGGAGCACTCACGTGAATAGGTCTCTTTCTTCAGGGACGTCGTTTACTCTGAGGGGTTTCCAGGGTGACTACGACGTTGTGGTCTTGTATCACGACAAGCCCATTAAGAGACAGACGTTTTCATTGGGCAAAACTGACCAGACGGTAGATGTGACTATTTCTGGCAGTGGACGTAAGTAACACTATTAACAATGCAATCTATATACATGTTTTTATATTAATCATTAAAGAATGCATTGAACCAGGGCCGGACTTATGAAATGCGGGGCCCAATTTAACGGATGTTGGTGATGCCCCCCCTCTATTAGCCTGTAACAAGAGCCTTGACTGAAAGTGATATGCTAAATGTAAATTGCGAGGCTCCTGCCAGGCGCGGGGGTCCCATCCTGAGCAATCGGTCAAATAGGCCTAAAGTCGGCCCTGCATTAAACGAACTTGTTTCAATAATCACGAGCAAACAATTGTACAACCTTATTAAGTGTAACAATTAATAGGCCTACACGGATTTAACAATCCATTGTGACAGTATTGCGTAATTTATAGTCTATCTGCCTAAAACAACAAACTCCTACAAGTAACAGAATTTGATTGAGATCTGCTATGATTTAATAATTAAATATGTTTTAAATGATTCAATAATTGACTTTATCATTTTTTTCTGCAGATGAAATCCAGATTCCAGTTAAGAAATATCCTTTCTGAAATGCTACAGATGCCCAAATCACAATAAAATAGTTTGCATCTTCATCTTAGTGTCTTCTTGTCTTTGTTGGTATATTTATGGGCCTATTTTGTCTTTATAAAAAAAACTCTTACAAATAGAAACTTTTGCTTAATTAATGGCAGTGACATACTCTAAAATAAACTAAATCAAATCAAATCAAATGCGGGCAACGACAAAATTCACCAGCCTGTACCGAATTTAAGATGAATTGGACTCATACAGATTGACTTTAATATCATTCTCGTACTATGAAGTTGTCAATGTAGTTTTGCGGCTAGTTGGAGAGCAGTACCGGCACTGACATCCTCAGGAGTAAGTAGGTGCTGCCGCAAATAGATTGAAGGGGGGGGGGGGAGGCTCCTAAACAATGGTTCTTCCTATTCAGGCCACATACAGCCACCCATCTCCCTTGACGCAGCACCGTACACCCGTCAGCGAAGCCTGTGGGATTAAGTGCAACGTTTGATGTATGGATGTATTCTGGGGGAATGTTTATAAATTTTTTTTTACTCATACATTAAGATGATCTTTATTTGTTCCTAGTGTGTGTTTACCATACGGCTTTGGTGCTCTCATCATGGGCAGACGAATCACGTTCTGTGTTGTCGCATATTGTAGCTTTTGATAATAATGTCGGTATATAATCAATGTATTTATAAAATCAATAATGAACCAACCAATAAAAGCACACACAGTAATCAGTTAGTACATAATTTCTTATATTGGACTTATACTGGACAAATATAATGACAACCTAAATTATATACGCAACTAGACATTGGTCTGGTGGCAGGACTTTTGGATCCCGGACGATTCGACCCCCACTGCTCGACCCTGCCATTCCGACCCTCGGACAGTTCGACCCCGGACGATTTGACACTGTCATCTGATAAAATATTGTTTTTTTTAATTTATTAGCTCGGGAACCCATTGGTCTAAAAAAAAACACGACGGGATACATGTTAGGAGATTAATTAATTATTAAATCTAAAATATCTTAATGCTTAGACAGTCTGTGGAATAGATCTCGATTAAGTTAAACTAAAATAAAACTTCAAGTGTCAGCTGCGTTGTCTTTGTGTGTGTGTATGTTTGTGTATGTTAGTGTGTGCAAGTTTTAATATTTAAAAGCACTTGACTGTAAAGTTGATGCCTCCCCTCTCACATCAGTCATTGACTGCAAAATAATATTTAAGATTGTACCATTAATACTTGATCTATCATTATTAACTGGATATGCCACTGATATATTTCACAATATTAACTTTGTTATATAAAAGACGTTTTAACTAAAAATAGAGTCCAGCTAATTTATCTTATCATTTATATACGTTAGCGTGTTTTTTCCACTTATTTAAAATACTTTCTTCCAGTATTTACAATTACAGATCTGACATAAGTAAAGTCATTTTATGGGTCATGTCAGTTGACTTTTGCTATCTTGAACATTTCAAATAATAAACCCATGCAACATTTGGATCTGTTTGTATCTGTGCTGGAACACACACACACACACACACACATTTATCTCTAAGTGTTTTTTTTCCTAAATATTTAGTCCCAGGAATTATGCCACGGTCATCGTTCATAATTGCTAAGACATTCTGACCTTGACTGTGTGTAATTGACAGGACTATATAAATCAAAGTAAACAGATAATTATAAACTGTGCAGTAGGTGGAAATGTTGCGGTCTAGCCTCATATGTGCCACGGTCCTGCTATGGAGCAAGTGTATCCAGGGGGCTCCGGAGCTGCTTCAAAATCCTGGATTTGAGAATGGAACAAATCATTGGTACTTAAACGGTTTCACGGCTATAGTTCAGACAGCTGTTGTTCACGGCGGTCATTCTGCACTGAAATGTTCTGGAAGGTTCGATAACTGAAATCACATAAATATTTGGAATAATGTTAACTTTTTTAAACATGTTATATTATCACAGCATAGAAGTCAACCAGCTTTAGTAAAAGCCAAATTTGACATTTAGTGATTTTTTATTGAAATAACCATGAAATATTCATTATTACTTTTGAAATGAGATGGCAACAAGTTTTATATTGAAATCCGGAATTAAAAACACATATTTTCATCTATTATAATGACGAGATAAATATGATAACAATTTTATTTCTCAACGCAATTGTTAACTTTCATAGATTAGTATTTCATTTTTTTTAAAATATAATAATAACACTTAGTGTGCTATTCGTTTACAGAACACAAACGTGGCAAGGGCCATCTCAGGACGTGGTGGTCAAGGCTGGTGGTCAGTATGCCTTCAGTGCTTATTTTAAACTCGCTAGTGACGTGTCAGGAGTGACCTCTCAGACAGTGGCTATAAAAATTCATTTCAAGTTTAAAGACACAGGTGAGACAGAAAGACTCTTGTGTTCAATTTATAACTCGATTTTAAATTATCTGTGCTGAAGTATTTTAAAGGTTAGGAACAAAAGTTTGTGTCTACATAGTGTATCAAGAGTTGACTATTTTTACAGGGGAAGATTACTTTTTCCAAATTACAAACCGACCATATATAAAAGCAGCTGACGGCTGGGTGCAGCTAGGAGCAGACTTTACGGTACCAACCAGAGGTGGGTATCAAACAGATTGAAATGGCACGTTTCTCTAAATTCCATTCTAAATTCTTCTTATGTGTTTATTTTGATACTATTCTAGAATACACAAAGTAGACGTTGTTCAATGTATCATTATATCATGTTTATTACAGAACACACTGTCTCATCTCTATACCTGGAAGGTCCATCTCCCCAGGCAGAATTCTTTTTCGATGACGCCACTTTAACGGAATTGGCAGATGATCCCAATTGGAAGACGGCAGCTGATCAACAGATTGAGAAAATAAGGAAGAGTAACATCCACTTTAAGTGAGTGATAAAATGAACAAAGGGGACGGGTGGCCGAGTGGTAAATCACTCGACTGTTGACATGGAGGTCCCTGGTTCAATTTTCTGTGAGGACCAATGAATATCTCAGGTCATCCGCTATATCTCCCGTGGTGCCTCCATTGTCATTAAACAATCGGTTATGGTGAGGATGAAAGAATGGCACTGCAATAACCATCCCATTAGTGGTTTTTAAAGAATCTAAGAAATTTCAACTCATCCTTATAGGGACTTCACACACAATGGCAATCCCTAACTCAATATTATCTTTGAGTCATTAATCTATATTGATAACTTTTTGTAAGGCTCTTTTTTTTTACTTTAAATGTAAATCAATAATTTGAAATAACAATATTAGCTCGGTCATAAGCTAAATTAGAATGAACATTTTCACAGTTGGAGTTAATTAATGAATTTTATAAACGTTTAAATACTGACGATAAATACAATTTCAGATTTTTCCTTAAAAATAAAACAATTAACACCTTTTTATTTTTATAGCACGTGAGTTTATGATTTAAATTGAAAATCCATTTTTAAAAATTCTTTAACATTTTCAAAAAAAAAAACATTTTCAGCGTTCACGTAGCTTCAAACTTCAACGTCAATGACCTCAAAGTTCAGGTTCGATATTTATTATCAAATTTATTGAAAGAGATTGTGTGTAAATGTTAATGGTAAACTTATACTCCATAGTTGTTTAGTTTATGACTAAATACATTAGTTGTATCAATGTGTCCCACAGATTGATCACACAAAACATTTGTTTGGATTCGGTACACAAATCCGCAGTGATTACATTGTGAATCCAGATTACCGCCAACTGCAGAATATACTTTATCACATGTTTAACTTTGCAACCATAGAGGAATATAAGTGGACCTATAACAGAGGCACAAGGGTTCGATTTTTTTTAATGTCAACTATATTGATAGAATTTTTAATTAAATATGGTAATTGAATCTTGTCAAAGTAAAATATCAGTTTATATCTTTTGTTACATTTATATATTTTTAAAAAGGAAAACCCCGATTTCACAATGGCCATAGCTGCAACAGATGAACTTAGAAAAAATGGGTATTTTTTCCTTATTATAGCGTTACTTTACTTTATATGAAAAAAATGTATTTATATATTTCACAAATTTAGCTTCATGATGGTTTATTAAGCTCACTCAGTCGTGTCGAGTAAATTAGTTGAAAGCTTTCACAACTGCTCTTTTACGAATACAGGCTAAATGTACGTGGTCACTGTATGTTCTGGGCTGTAGGAGGCGCCACACAACCCAATTATGTGACTGCCATGTCTGGACAGGCCTTGAAGGATACCGTGGACGAGCATATCCGTTACATGACTGGAATTACTAAAGGAAAGTAAGTCTGAATGAATTAGCCAGTTTTAAGCTCAACATGTTATACTCTACACATATGACAGCTATTGTTCCATAGAATGTATTGTGGAACTGTATGCATACAGTGTTGATTATTTTTCACCATGCTTTTAATACAGACCACAGAGTATTTATTATATAGAAAACGAATAGCTATTTAAAAAGTCCTTTATCATTGACTTTAAAAAATGTCGACATTATTGTTATTGGCTTTTCAATAGTGTCACGGCTAAATATTGATATACATAAGCAGGCGTATTAAAAAATGTAGCAAGTCCGACACATGGTGTAAAAAACAACAACAATAAATTCTAAAACAACTTCATCCTTTTACATTAAAAACCATATTAAAGACTGAATGTTATATTGCCAAAAAAAAACCGTTAAACCATTTTAGAAAAACTAAACTGTATTCTTTTTAGTGAATTTGAGATATTTAGCGTCAGGAGATGCTAGATAAAAAAAATGATCTGATTATGTACAGAGATAACATTAATGAATGTAATTGACTTTCTTGCTTTTTAATATTTATTTCAAATAATATTGGATTGGATTGCCTTTTTTATCCATAATTTTAATCGCCAGTTTTACAGTAGAGGTGTTGTCATGTCGGGGGACAAAATCAGCCGACCACGTTTCGTGAGCTAAATTAATTTTAATAATCAAAAGACACACTAATGATCAAAATATGTCTAAGTATTTATGTATAAAAATAGAAGTGTATAAAACCTAAACGATTAAAAAAATATGAAGTTTTATCTGCAGAAAAATATTTTTTGTTTAATTTATTTTTTAATTCCTCATATTAATTGAACTCCAATTTTGGACATGAAAAAAAAATCATAACTTTTTTTTTTCTTATCAGCATGGTCTCTGAAATATAGTTTTATTGGAAAGAATTTAGAAAGCATTATAAAACTAAATATATAATGTTTTTACAATTTTTTTTTAAATTTTTATTAAAGTATTGCTGCTGTAGTAAAGAAAGTTTATTAAAAAAGACGAGTTAAAACAATCGCATAAATCACGAATTTTAGTTTTTTTGTTTGCCAGTTAATGAAATGAGTTAGCCACGACCTTCCGCCCTTGTAGCTAACTAAAATAGAGTTTTATTATTTTAAATTATGTCTTGTTTCGACAGAATAAAAAAAAAAAGTCACACAAACGTCCGTCCACCGGCCGCTAACAGCCAAGGCTCAATTCGGTGTGCTACGGGCACAGTCATGACCTGAGCTGGCGTCATTATAGGGGATGAAATTTAGGAAAGGGGTGGGTGGGGGGCTTCAAATTATTGTTTTAGAAGGAGCCTTTCTCGGAAATTCAACGGGAAATATCCCAGGTATATAGCCATACCACTGTATACCTGAATAGCATCAAGCTATATAACGATAGTTAAATTTATACATTGTTCTATCTGTTGCTTGCTCCATATACCATAAATAGCGAAAAGCAAGATGTCGGTAGTTAAATGTATACATTGTTCTAGCTATTGCTGCCTTCATTATTCACCTCCCCCCCCTATTGCCAGGCTGTCACACTGGGATGTAAACAATGAACTACTCCATGGCGATTTTTATGAACGCAGTACAAGAGATGACCACTACACGCAACACATGTTTCAACTGGTACACTCGCTGGACCCAACGCCGAAACTCTTTCTGAATGACTACGGTGTGGTGGCTAGTGGGGAGTACACGCTGGTACACAAGTTTATTTTTTTTATTAAAGCCATACAACTGAAACAGACCTTCCCTTAACCCTGCTCATTATTTTAAAAAAAATGTCATATATTTAATTTAAATAGACTAAAATTTGGTTTTTATTTTCCAGGCTTATCTTTCACAAATCCAAAGATTCAAATCGGCCAATGTTGGACTTGGTGGAGTGGGCGTGCAGTCCCACATGCCTGGGTACACTAAACCTAATCCCACCGTGCTGAAGGTTACTTTCATTTATTTACTCTTGGAGTAAACAATCATTTTTTTTTTACTTTATCTATTTTATACCCAAGGGATAAAAATTACTAAAACAAAAAAAAATGTTTTTATAAAATATTGATATTAAATTGTATATCAATTTTTTTATGTGGAAAGATTTTTTTTTTCTTCTTAGCATCGTCTAGACATCTTGGCTCAAGCCGGGGTCCCCATGTGGGCCACAGAGATGGACATGGAGACACACGATGAGACCACGAGGGCAGACTGGTAAAATGATTGTGTCTGTGTAACAACTGATTGTGTCTGTGTAACAACTGATTGTGTCTGTGTAACAACTGATTGTGTCTGTGTAACAACTGATTGTGTCTGTGTAACAACTGATTGTGTCTGTGAATCTTTGTTGTGTTAAATTTCACGTAAAGTTTTGTTTTCTGTTTCATATTATTGAGTTAGTATCGATGCAGCCAAAAATAAGCACACATTGTTTCATTTCTTGTCCAGGTACGAGATTATATGGCGTGTGTTCTTCAGTCACCCTGGTGTTGATGGACTTGTGTTCTGGGGAGTATGGGATCACGACAAAAGTCCAGACTATGGACTTATTCACGGGTACACTTACACGGTAAATGTTTAAAAAAAATTGGACAAAAATAATAACAACATCCTTGGGGGGGGGAGTGTATTAATCTATCCAATTGCTATATTTGATCAACAGCTGGACAAAGCTGGCCAACGGTTTTTACAACTGACCAAACAAGAATGGAGCACTCACGTGAACAGGTCACTGTCTGCAGGAACTAACTTCAACATCCGGGGCTTTCAGGGTGATTATGATGTGGTTGTCTGGTACAAAGATAAACCAATCAAAAGACAGACATTTTCATTGGGCAAGACTGACCAGACGGTCAACATCGACGTTTCTGGCGACGGACGTAAGTACTTTTAACTATCAGCCTAACGTCCGAACATTAGTCTGTCGTCCAACTATTGGTCTAACGTCCAAACATTAGTCTATCGTCCAACTATCGGTGTAACATCCATACATTAGTCTGTTTTCCAACTATTGGTCTATTTCAAACTATTAATTTAATGTCTACCTCCTATAAATCTAATGTCTAACCAGTAGCGTAGGAAGGATACTGTGTACGGCCACACAGGGCTCTGAACTAGGAAGGATGGCCGAAAGTGCGCTGTTAAAAGTTTTTTTTTATACTTTTCACATTAAGAAGAAGGCGTCACTTGCCACAGTAGCTAGCTATGACATTGTATCCAGCTATTAATCTAGCATCAAAATATTAATCAAATGTTAAACTATTAGTTTCTTGTCAAACTTTTACTCCATAGCAAGACTATCAGTCTGATCTAAAATTGTATCCATTTTGTTTTCTTTATAACAATTTAACTTGAAACTCATCATTTCTTACCAACAACATTGTGTAATATCGTTTTTGTCACATTATGTAATATGGTTTGTATCACATTATGTAATATCGTTTGTATCACATTGTGTAATATGATTTGTGTCACATTGTGTAATATGGTTTGTGTCACGTTGTGTAATATGGTTTGTGTCACGTTGTGTAATATGGTTTGTGTCACGCCGTGTAATATGGTTTGTGTCACGTTGTGTAATACGGTTTGTGTCACGTTGTGTAATATGGTTTTTATCACATTATCGAAATGGACTTCAAGCATATCATGTATTATTTCAGATGAAATTCATCTTCCAGTCAAAACAGACCCATTCGCTACTGTGCCTGTTGTTCACGAAACCACCAGTAACGGTCTATGGACCATGGGTCACGCAACGTCCACCTCTACAGATCACCAACTCAGTTGCACCACCAGATGGTCAGCCGTATCTGCAGTTGGAGACGATAAGACCGTTGAGGTGTCTTGCAATGCTAACGAGATACTGACAGGATGTTCAAGTCTGTTGAAGGTATTGACGTAAAGCATAACAACTGAGAACATATTAATTAAAACTTAGTTAAAATGAAAGCAGTTTAGTAATATAAACAAGAGCCTGACATTATTTAATGGTAGTTTTTTCTGTACACCTCTACGATTTTAGAACTACTGATAAGTTGGGTTATTTCGTTAAATTAACTAATTCAGAAGAACAGGCCAGGGTAATTAAAAGTTTAGGGTTAAATTTTGTTTAGTAGAAAATGGTTCAAAGTACAAGTCAGACTGTGAACCATTTCCAGTGACCAAGGTTGTGGTAATTGACTTATAAAATACACTGCATTTTATGTCGTCAAGAGGAGGACCATTTACAGACTCCGAATCTAAAAGAGTCAACAAACTTTTCTTTGTTGATAAATTGAGTTAACAAGGGATACTAACCTAACAATGGGTGGGTCATCAGCAACAATCAAAAGACTGGATAAAAGTTCATCTTCACATAAATGTGTAAGTATGGAGGTAGAATGGCCAATCAAACATATTGGGATATATTGGGATATGTTCGGGATGTAAGTCAGATTTAAGAGACAGACTGGCATATGGTCAGACGATGACAGTCAGAGTGGTAGAAAGTTGTAAAGAGAAGTTTGACGTTAGGTGAATTATGGGCACTAACTTAAAGCATAGATAATGATGAGTTAAGAAGTGTCATGGAGTTTAGAACTGTGTCCTGCTCAGCATTATCTTATAATTCTACACATCTTTTGGGACAGTTCAGAACCAGTTTTTTTTTAACTTATTTTACTCAATTACGTGTATGTGAAGTCTGAATAAAGTACATGAATCGCGATAGACTCCCCTGTATCAATAGATTCTATCGAGTTTTGTGTGAAAGTGACTGACACGTGAGAAGCGCCTCCTGAACACGCTTCTTGCAAGTTGTCCATTAACGAAGATTCACACATAAATTATACAGCCATTACACAGCCTCGTAGCGTGAAAATTCTACAGCCAGGGCCAGGCAATAGCAGGGGGGCCAGGTAATACAATTTTACTAAGTAGAACAAATAAGCAGAGGGGGCCAGACAAAACGCAGGGTGGGGGCGGCCCCCCTGCCCTCCCCGCACGCTACGGGCCTGCCATTAAATAACATGGTTATTACATGAAATTACTAATCCTCATATCACATTATAAAACTTTCACTTGACACCATAAATACCATAAATATTTACATGACGGATTCCCTTATTAACAGCCGATATGGGATCGAAGGGTAGGCTGAAGTGTAAAATTTATCTGTTGTGTAGCCACTGTCTGGATTTTCGCAGATTATTTAAGCTGAGCTTTGCGCAGTGGCGGTACCGCAGTCAATGAGGTTTTTACCGAGACGTGGTTATTGCTAGTCCTGGTCTGAGACATATCATGGTCTACGGGGATAAGATCATTGGGGTTCTCTAGTCAGGAAAAAAATTTTTCTTGCGATGGTGGTGGTACTGTGGTCATTGAGGACTATCCGAGACCGTAGTATTCACAGTTTGCGGTGGTGACGGATGTGGTCGGCACACAACACCCTTCCACTCTGTCCCTTTCAAGAACACGTGTGCAGCCTGCCATTTCGGGCTGAGGGTACATGCACCATTACACCCTCCCCTCTGTCCGAGTGGCAGGAAAAACCCCTTGCCTTGCCATTCTGGCCGATCAGCAGTACACATACCCTGCTGGTCTGGCCGTTTTGGGCAAGTCTTAAAACCCTCTTTTCTGCCATCCCGGCCGATGATAGCGGGCACACTCACCCCGCCGCTCTGTAGGCATGGCAGACATGCATCAGCGCCGCCAACAGTGCTGGTGTGGTAGGCACACTACACCCTATCATGCTGGCAATGGCGGCGTAAAAAAATGTTGTGTAGCGACTGTATATAACACGGGATGACTAGGATGACTAGGGGACTTAACCTGATAAAAATCTCGTCAGCAGGCTGTTGCTATAAAATTATTGTTATGAAAATAATGCAGTATTTTTTTGGATCGTAACATTCTTATGAAGAAAAAAAAATCAGTCACGGGTCAGTTGTGCTGAGAGGCAATCTTAATAAGTACTGTAGTAATAGACATGATATAAGTAATTTACTAATAACAATTAATCTAATAATAGACGTGATATTTTCGACTTCACCGCATTGAAAATTAAATATCAAGCGTTAGAT
The DNA here is from genome assembly GCA_021962125.1 of Bulinus truncatus. Lineage (NCBI taxonomy): Eukaryota > Metazoa > Mollusca > Gastropoda > Planorbidae > Bulinus > Bulinus truncatus. The sequence goes on from JAGDYQ010000007.1 coordinate 11,199,998, forward strand.
TAAAACGGAAGACATAGATTCTAGTTATTAGAAGATATGTTTACAAGTGTAATGTCCAGTAGATAGTAGGAGGCCAAATATAAAGAATTATTTGTTTATAAAAACATTCACTGTTGTTCAGGCCATAATTATAATATCAATGTATAGTATTAAATATTATAGGTATTTTTTAAGTTTTAATCGGTATTCTATTTGAACATTTATCATTACAGAATAATGATTGGAGGCGTGACGGTGAAAACATAATGGTAACTAATGGTAAACCTGTGTGCAGGGCCGTCAATGGATGGGAATCAAAGATAGGTGATTACAACTCCCCTTCCTCCATCACCAATCTAAACACACAGACCCCCTTGTATATGTTCTCAGAGAATAGACATGTAGCTACCTCAATCCCACTATGCAAAGAACGACATTCGATATAAATAGTTTCATCTTATAGGTGTCTGTTCTCTATAAATAGTTTTATCTTCTAGGTGTCTGTTCTCTATAAATAGTTTCATCTTCTAGATGTATGTTCTCTATAAATAGTTTCATCTTCTAGATGTCTGTTCTCTATAAATAGTTTCATCTTCTAGATGTATGTTCTCTATAAATAGTTTCATCTTCTAGATATGTTCTCTATAAATAGTTTCATTACTAGATGTCTGTTCTCTATAAATAGTTTCATATTCTAGATGTCTGTTCTCTATAAAAAGTTTCATTTTCTAGGTGTCCAGGCGGTTGCCCGATGCTGTAGCCTGAGTGGACTAACGTGCACCTACAAGACGGCCGGACCAGCTAGTACTGGAGTAGATGATCAAGTACTCATACCCTGTGCTTCAGATGGTTACCCACTGGGTAATAAAAAGTTTCTCTAAATTACTTTTAACAATTATCTTCTCATTCAAATATGTGCACAAAGAGGCCAGTTTTTTACTTATAAACCATCAAACTTTCAGGTTGTGCTGCTAGCTCCTACGTGTCAGATTCTGATGGGTCCATATTTACCAACACATCCTGCATTGCACAGAACGATGATCCCCGACCAGGTCAGTCATCCCTTTGTGAACTATAAACCCACCCCCTTACGCTATTTCCAATGTTTAGTGACCATACAGCTAGCTAGCTGTTCAAACTATTATAAATGATACAGTTTGTTTTTATAAGTAAAGCAGCTGTGTCTATGGTGTACCATGAATGAAACAATGAAAAACAATAGACACCAATATTTAAAAAGCGATACGCCGTTCAAATGCCATTAAATGTGTGATAGTATGTAATAATATGTTTACCTAATGTATTTTGCAGGTGTGTATGGCAGCGCTGCATGCTGTAAGGGTGGGAATATTAAATGTACCACTTTGAAATCTACACCTAGTGGGCACTCAGTTGGTGACAAGGCGTCGGTGAAGTGTCCAGCTGGTCAAGTCATGACAGGATGCAATGTGTTTACAGAAAATGCTAAAGCAGCTGGGGCTTATATCGAAGGTAAACACAAATCGCACATCTTCTAGTCAAAACGAGCAAAATTATAAAGATTTCATGTCACATTGCTTATAATGCTGAGTACATGTATATAATACATATATATATATATATATATATATATATATATATATATATATATATATATATATATATTAAACTGATTAAAATGAGGCCTTAGTGTTTTGAAATCTTAGTAAAAATTAGATAAAGTAAGTTTTTATGTTCAATATTTTCAGCTACCAACGGAGTAGATACTTGCTATGCTGTTAATGGCTATCAAAGGTTTGGAGCAGAAATCGGAGTTCAAGCCTACGCGACATGTTGCCATGTTTAATCGAGTCACACTTGTTAATAGTTCAGTTTTACATTAAAAAAAACTCACATAATAAAGTTATATAAAAAAAATTGTGTATGAGAAATTTCGATTCCATTGTTATTAATTAAATGTATCAAATAAAATGTATATACTATTGTTCTACTCACCAAATATATTCAAATTTTTCTAGTCACCAAATATGTTTAAAGTTGAGCAGACTGAAGACATTTCTTTTCATGAATCACAGACAATAAATACATTTCGTATGTCACTGGCCGCCAAGGTTTAATTTTCTTGGGTCACATATAATGGTTTTTTTAAGCATCAAACTTTTTTTGTCAATACTCAATCACCGTGAATCTATTCCTTCCTTCCATTGTAATGCTATGATGTTGATATTGTTGTTCCATTGTAATGCTATGATGTTGATATTATTTTTGTGGTTTTTCTTTTTTTTTTTCATAGCCTATTGATCCGATCATATTTTGGAGTTTGAAATATTCATGAATAAATAATGTTTGACAAACCTATACGAATAAATAAAGTATAGCTTTTTAATAATGTAACGTAATATCTATAGCCTCATTCAACAAACTAGTAAATCCTGACAAAGATTTATGCCATTTATCACTAAATAATGTGATTCTCTTTGTATGACACTGGAAATGGCGTTCCGTAGGTAGTTGATAGATATAGTTGTACCCAACCCCCACGCCAGTTATCTTCGAATGTGCTAAGTACTGTTTAGAGCTCTAAGTAAGAATTCAATAATATTAATTAATTAGTGCATTCTTTTTTTAAAAAAAAGTCTGTAGTGTTACATATCACTTTGAAAGCTTCAAATTGTTCTTGATTCATGCTATTAAAAATAAATTGATTGTTAAGCTTAAATTTTCATTGGAAGTAACCTGAATGTATTAGAACATGGAACAAAATCTTTAGTCTATTTTGATAAGTTTATAAAAAAAATGAACTATGGCAAAACTTTATCCAGAAAGTTTTTTAAATTACGTTTTTAATAGATAAGAGTACCATGACAAAAGCGAAAAAAAGCTCATATAAATGTTGCATAATAAACAAGTTATTAAAAACTAAAATTTCAATTCATGTAAGAAATGTTCAAAACTTACCTCTGTATCGTTCTACTTTGGTTCCATGCAACAAACGGAGCTCCAGAATTGATTCAAAATCCTGGATTTGAAAATGGTATCGACCATTGGGTCCATGATGGATTTACCATGGTCAGTGAAGCTGGACACGCACATGGTGGGAACACTGCAGCTAAATGTACCGGCAGGTCAGTTTATTATCTTATTGTTATTTTCTGTGCTTCCAGAGATTGTAATGGCAATCGTAACAGCCCGTAGCTTGAAAATTCTACAGCAGGGGCCAGGCATTCTACAGCAGGGGCCAGACAATAGCAGGGGGCAGGTAATAAATTTTACTAAGTAGAACATATAAGCAGGGGGGGCCAGTCAAAACGCAGGGGGGCCGGCCCCCCGGTCCCCCGCACACTACGGGCCTGAATCATAAAGTTATCAACGTAACCGGAGTTAGGAAACTTGAAAATTAAATATAAATAGAAAAGACTTTCAAAATTCAAAGATTAGTTGGAAATGTGAAGTTATAGTCGGGCTTCTTGTTTGAAGCCTAAATAATTAATGTCCTCTTAAATTTTTTTAATGATCCCAGTTCACTTTGTTTTTCAAATCTCAAGGACACAAACCTGGCACGGGCCTGCTCAGTTCATCACAGTCCAGCAAGGCGCCCGTTATGCCTTCAGTGCCTACATCCACCTTATAAACGACATTCAAGGGACCGAATATCAAAGAGCCATGGTGAAAGTAAATTGTAAGTGGAATGATAATGGTGAGTCAATTTTACACAAAATATCATTGAGTTGGACATACTGATAATGGTCTTAATGTTATTAACTAATTGGTTACAATTAAAGCAAAAAATTTACACCCAAGATAGAAAATATTATTACGTACCGTATAAAAATTTTTTTTAATTATCACATATGCTAACATGTGGCCCTATAATATATATATATATATATATATATATATATATATATATATATATATATATATGTGTGTGTGTGTGTATTTAAATTCCTGAAACATTATATAAATTCTATTTTGAACCATATCTGCTCACGATTAAATGTAAGGAGGTTGTCATTTATTTACAGAGATAAGCATGCCTCATATTGCTCAATAATATTTTTTTTTCACCAGGCACTGCTGAATATTTACCAGTTACCAGTCGACCATTTTTGACGTCTGCTCTCGGTTGGGTTCCTCTAGTAGGAGATTTTATAGTTCCCAATAGAGGTATTTTGCTGGGCTGTATGCAATCTACTTACCAAAGTCTACATTGTCCAAATATTGAGAAAATGATAAAGCTATTTTAAAAAAAAAGATAGTAATCTTCTTTAAAAACAGTATTTGCTTTTCCATCTCCAAAGAATACATATCTGCCAGAATTTATTTAGAAGGGTTGGCGCCACATGTCGATTACTATCTGGACGACACTTCTTTGACAGAAATACCTGAAAATACAGCATGGAAAGCTGAAGCTGATCATCGCATTGATACACTGAGAAAGAGTAACATTCATATCAAGTAAGTAGTTATAGTAACATTCATATGAAGTAAATACTTAAAGTAACATTGACATCAAGTAAGTAGGTATAGTAACATTCATATCAAGCAAATAATTACTGCAACAATCATATCATGTAAATAATTTCCGTGACATTTATTTCTAGCAAATAGTTTCTGTAACATTCATGGCAACTAAACACTAACATTAATGTTTATATCAAATAAATGTTATCATATCCAAACCAAATAAATAATTGATATTACATCAATAATAAAGTTCCTTTACCACAATATAAAAAAGATCATAATAAACTAAGGATGTCAAAAATTTCTAAAGAAAATATGTTTCCTTAGAGATGATTATTTGAATGATGTCTTCTTTTTTTCTAAAAATAAAATAAATATACAGTCGATTCCGCTTAATTGGGACACATCGGGACCGAGGCTTTTTGTCCCAATTAAGCGGCTGCCCCAATTAAACATACAAATTTACCATTGGCTTCTTGGTTTGGTTTCTTTGAGATTTCTCCCAAATAAGCGGCTGTCCCAACTAAGCGGTGTCCCAATTAAGCGGAATCCACTGTATATCGTTACAGTGGTTCTCAAATTGGGAATCGCGACCTGATGTGAAGTGTTTCGCAAAGAAATGTCTAACGAAATTATCTTTTTTTTCTTTCCTTAATCCTATGGGGTTATTTGTGGGTCGCGAATCGCAAAAGTTTGAGAAGCATAGTATAAGTAGTTTAAATTTTAATGTTGTATTTGCTCTTATATTTCTTTTTTCTCAGTGCACATGTAGCATCAAACTTTAATGCCAATGATCTAACTATACAGGTAATGAATTGTGTTCTTAGATTAACTGCACCAAGTTTAGGTTGATAATGTAGTTGTTAATTTGTTTTATTTTGTCCCTATGTTCAGATCGATCATACGAAGCATCGATTCGGATTCGGTTCAATGTTGAACGCCGATTACATTATTAACCCTGACTATAAGCAGTTCCAGAATATCGCTTATCACATGTTTAACTGGGCGACCATACAGGAATACAAGTGGACATTCAATCGTGGTACAAGGGTCAGTAATACTCAAGAATGTATTAAAGAAAACATTGAGGATACAATCCTATGATGAAAACATGTACTAGTATTTGTAATAAAAAAAACGTAAAAAGCCTAACAGTAAAATTCAAGGAAACAATATTTCAGGCAGACCCAGACTATTCGGTGGCTTTGGCGGCAACTGATGAATTAAGAAAACATGGGTGAGTGATTGATTTACATTGTCACTTATTGGGATAACTTTTATTGACAAGGCAAAAACAAGAAAAGCTCAAAGGCTGTTTCATAAATTGGCCGATTTTTATGTCTCAACACCGTAAGGCAGTATTATCTTCGAATACTTCTTTAAAGAATTTAAGGTCATTCATGGTTTGTTTGAAAGTCAATACAGTTTATGTGAGAGATTTTATATCTTGATACTGAATCAAACATATCCCCATTGTTGGGACGAATTGAAGTGGCCAGTTTTGAAGCCCAGGTTATAGTCGAGGCAATAACTCACGCATATCTCTTCTAATTCTACAAACATCTAACTGTAAATTCCCAATAAAATGTGTTGTTCCTTATCCACTAGACTCAGTGTCAGAGGTCACTGTATGTTCTGGGCGGTTCCAGGCAATCATCCTAGCTGGGTGGCACCCATGACTGGTCAAACATTGAAGGACGCTGTGGACGAGCACATCAGATACATGACTGGCTTAACTAAAGGAAAGTATGTGTATTGGGATAAAAATAGATGTTGGCATATCTCGCCAAGTAATATTGTCATATTAGAGAATGAACTTTCCGCTCCACAGACTAGAGCACTGGGATGTCAATAACGAACTTCTCCATGGTCATTTCTTTGAATCCCATACTGGCGACCCTTTATACAGCCGTCATATGTTCCAAGCTGTTCACGCCACTGACCCCCACCCCAAACTGTTTCTGAATGATTTCAACGTAGTAGCACTGGGAGAACACACTCTGGTAAGTGGGTCATGTTTCAGCAGTGGGAGAACACACTCTGGTAAGTGGGTCATGTTTCAGCACTGGGAGAGAACACTATGTTAAGTGGTTCATGTTTCAGCATTGGGAGAGCACACTCTGGTAAGTGTGTCATGTTGCATCACTGGGAGAGCACACTATGTTAAGTGGAGTGGGTCATGTTGCAGCACTGGGAGAGCACATTCTGGTAAGTGGGTCATGTTTCAGCACTGGGAGAGCACACTCTGATAAGTGGGTTATGTTACAGCACTGGAAGGGGAAACTCTGGTCAGTGGGTCATGTTTTAGCTCTGGGAGAACACATTACGGTAACTGGATCATAATGTAGCACTGGTAGAAGAATATATACTGGTACATGAGTCATACTGTTGGTCATTGATTTTCAAGCTAAAAAGTCGATATTATCTAATTTGGGTGATTGAAAGTGGTCTAAAATTGATGAACATAAAATAGAGTATTGAGGCCTATAAAATGTACGTTATAGATTATTTTACATTTCTTTAAAGCATTCAAAGTAAACTGTCGATCTACTAGTATTGTCTCTAATATCAAATCAATCTTCTTTATTCGGTTTATCATTCTCTCCCAACAGGCCTATCTTGAACAGATCCAACAGTTTCAAGCAGCTAATGTTGGACTCGGTGCTGTAGGAGTACAAAGTCATTTCCATAAATATACTGAACCAGACCCGACATTACTCAAAGTAAGAAATTAGAAATTTATCACCGCATTCTGTATTTTGAATTAATAGACTACTTCTGTTGGTTTTAAGCAAATGTTTTTAACAAATCGTTAGTTTAACTTCGCAAAGCTGAATAATATGCAGGCTGAATAAACTTCATTTTAGTCCAGACACAAAACCAGAACCTGGTTGCGTGCCATTGGTCACTACATTAGCCGCTAACCTACGCCAAAGGCTAATTTATTGGCTCGACTGCAATGAATTAAAAGTGGAAATTTAATCGAGTTTTTCTAATTCTAGCAACAAATTTTTACTTTACATAGCAATTAAATCGAGGGTTTACCCGTTAAGCATGATTATTAAAAATATAGACTACTATAATATAATAAATGCACTGTAATAATTTGTTTTGAAATGTGTTTATAATTACGTTCCATCTATTATTTTTATGGATTGTTTTGTACTGTATACAAATGATGACTTTTAAATTGTAAAATTTGTAAAAAAAAAAAAAAAAAAAAAACTTTTTAACTTCATCTTAAATTAGTTAAAAGAATGTTTTTCAAATATTTTGTTAAACAAAAATAAATGTTATTAAAATTAATCTGCATTTATTTTGATATATAGTTAAGTTTAAAACACTGATTTTCAGCAACGACTGGATATACTGGCAAAAGCTGGACTGCCCATCTGGATCACTGAGCTAGATCTGCATGCCCAGGATGAGACAACTCGAGCTGATTGGTCAGTTTAATTCATTTCCTTCTTTCAAAAAAGTCATGTTTTTAAAGCTGAAACATTTATAAGCTTTGGTAATCATCGAAATGACATAATTGGAAAAAATGAAATAGGTGCATTATGTAAAATGTTTTTCTCAATCTTATACAGGTATGAGAGGGTATTAAGATTGTACTTCAGTCATCCATCTATTGAAGGGATCATATTTTGGGGATTCTGGGATCATGGAATGGATCCTGAAATGGCTTTAGTGCATGGTTATTCATTTATGGTAAGTGTAATATTTTAGTAGAGTTCACCTATCCCTGACAGCTATACCGTTTAATTTTCACAAACAAGAAACATTTTATACGAAACAAATAATTCAATAAAAATCTGGAAAAAAAAATATTTGGTATATCCCATTCAAGTAACATTATAATTTCTTTTAAATATATATAATATCTAAGGTGACAAGTTTAAGAGCCTTAATAATTGAATATCTCTCATTACTAAAATCTTCAGCTGGACAAAGCCGGACAGCGCTACCTTCAACTCACCAAACAAGAATGGAGTACTCACGTGAACAGATCTTTAGCCATGGGGACGTCATTCAATGTCCGAGGTTTCCAGGGCGACTACGAGTTGACTGTCTGGTATAAAAATAAACCAATCAAGAGACAAACTTTCACACTGGGCAAGCCGGACACAACAGTAAATGTGGACATTTCGGGAGACGGACGTAAGTTGGACAATCAAAAAGCACTTAAATTAATCTACAAGTCAATGAAAAATTTTTTTTTTCTTTTTCTTTTCTTTCTTTTTTTTTTTCTTTTCTTTTTTTCTTTTTTCTCTTAATGATTTTTTTTTCTTTATTAATTTTTTTTTTTTAAATAAAATTTTTTTTAACGCCGCCATTGCCAGCATGGTAGGGTGTAGTGTGCCTACCACACCAGCATTGTTGGCGGCGCTGATGCACGTCTGCCATGCCTACAGAGCGGCGGGGTGAGTGTGCCCGCTATCATCTGCAGGGATGGCAGAAAGATGAGTTTTAATCCTGGCCCAAACTAGCAAGACCAGCAGGGTGTGTGTACTGCCGATCGGCCAGAATGACAAGGAAAGGGGTCTTTCCTGCCACTCGGACAGAGGGGATGGTGTAGTGTGCCGACCACATCCGTCACCACCGCCAGCTGTGAATACTGCGGTCTCGGATAGTCCTCATTTACCACAGTAACACCACCCTCGCAAGTAATGGGTTTTTTTCCTGACTAGAGAACCCCTATGATCCATCCCCCGTGGATCATGGTATGTCACTCAGACCAGGAAGGAGAGATCATAAAACATCATGTCAAAATGTTTTATGATACTCTCCGAAACAAATTTGGCAGCAGGGTGTGTGTACTGATCGTCCAGTCAATGAAAAATCACTGGATATCTATCCCAATGACAGTGAGAAATATAGTCGTTTTTTTCAATTAGTTTAATGAATGGTGTTTTCTTAATGGTATTAAGTTAAGTGTTTAAAACATAATATTTTAAACTTTATAAAACTTTGTGAAATAACACGTTAGAATGACTATGACATAAACAAGCATAGATTATAAGCGCAGCCAATATTGAGTTTTCTTACAATGTTATAAATAAACAATTTGATTATTTTATTTTAATAAGATGAAATCCAACTTCCGGTCAAACCCAACCCATTAGCCCATGTCGCCGTCGCTCACTCAACAACCAGTACGGGACTAAAAACTGAGGGTCGAGCTACATCTACATCAACAGCCCATCAACTGACCTGTGCCACCAGGTGGTCAGCAGTGTCCGAGTTGGGAGACGACAAAATAGCCGAAGTATCCTGTGGAGCCGACGAGATACTGACAGGATGCACCAGTTATTTGAAGGCAAGGAGTGTATAATAATTTTTTTTAGTCTTTCATTTAGAACCACTTGTATAGTGTTTATCCAGTGTCTTTTAAGTGTTTTTTAATTGGTCAAATATTGTAAAAAAAAACAAAAAACTATTCCCCTTTAAACAATTTCCCAATTAAAACGATACTTAAGAAAATCTATAACCTACACCCAATCCTTCAAATTATATAATGTATTTTTGATTATTTTGTTGTTTTTTCAAAAGTATACAATATTTACGTTATATAACAAATACACCCCCTCCCTCAAAGCCTTCAAAAAATTTGAACGGTCCAAAGTGACTGTCCAAAACCGATGAAATGCATCGTTAATGAGTCGGTGTATAATTTGTTGTTTTAATTCCTTAGATGAAGTTTGTTAGATGGGAGTGTGTTTGGTGGAAGTGTTTTAGAGGGTGTTGTGTTGGAATCAAAGTCTCTTTTCTTGAATGAAAATTTATTATTGATTTCGTGTTTATCTGTGTAGTCCTTGAAAGCACGAGATGTTTATATCTTAAATCACTATTGGACTGTTTGTTTGATTTTTGTAATGCTTTTCTTTCATCCCCACCATAATCGATAGTGCAATGACCATAAAAGCACTGCAGAAGACATCGAGTGAATTTTTACCAAGACCAGAAAAATTCACTAAGCTTTCACATGAGATAGACCCTATACGACAGTCAAGCATTTTAAAGTGGATAGAAAGAATCAATATTTTTCCTAGAAGATAGCTATTTTAAGATATATAATAATATACAGGTTTTTATCTATTATACAGTTGAATAAGTTAATGCACAGATATTCAACTTCTATATTATTAAATATTTTACTGTTTAAATGGTTTTTTTTTTCAGAACAATGACTGGCATCGAGATGGTGAACAGATTGTAATGACTAATGGTAGACCAGTGTGTAAAGCCACTAACGGCTTTAGAACAACAGAAGGTAGGCTGACATATTGTATTCTTTTTTTTTTTTTTGTAATATCTTTTCGTGTCTTTCATAAGATTAAATTCTACATAGGCTTTCATTGTCTCATAAAATTTGACCGCGTTATGTTTTATCATAGTGTGTAAATTTTTTTTAAATATGAAAGAGCAAAATTTTTCGATATAGAGAATTCCACTGTAATATTTAGATCTTTTCAAGCTTGTAATGTAATGTTTAGAATTCTCAGATTAATCATTAAGTTATGGCAGAATTCGTTGTTGTTTTTTCATCTAGTTCCAATGTTGTTGAAAAATGAACTTTTAATGATTTTTTTTTCAGTGTTGTGAGTCAATATTCTGTGTTCGTCAGTGGAGTTAATTAATGTTTTAAGTCACTTGCCAATCAATCCAATATAAATCAATGGATAATGTTGGTCATGGCAGTGAGTACTCAGGAGTAAAGAATTTTGTAGAGTGAGCACTTTGAAGTATAATGGTTAGACCAGCGGTGGGCACATTTTCTGAGTCGCGGGCCTTATTGGGTTCGTACATTTTACCGGCGGGCAGATGGGTGGAGTGTTGACTTGAACTAAGATAAACTAAAGGTAAAGGTCGTAACATAAAAGGACCTGCCGTGCGTCACTCTGAAAAGACTGGCGGGCCCGAATTAAACAGTCCGTCGGGCCGGATTGGGCCTGTGGGCCGTGGTTTGTCCCTGGCTGGGTTTGACTGAACGTTCTAAATGATCATTGTTATAGATTGGATGTACTTGAATTAAAAAAAACAACATATTTTTAGAAAAAAAATACTTCCAAAGGTATCCAGGCTGTCGCCAGATGTTGTAGTCTCAGTGGACTGACCTGAACGTACAAAACAGCTGGACCCTCGGGAACTGGGATAGATGACCAAGTGGTAGTTCCATGTGGATCTGATGGCTATCCTTTAGGTAAGTATTAACTATCGATCTAAAAAATCACAATGTGAATTGTACTGAATTTTACTGAAACAATGGCAGCCAAATGGTCTTGAATTCTGATATTGAAATATTGCTTAAATGCGAAAGTTTCTGCCAAATAGGCCTTAACGAAGTAGCAACACAAGTGACCTTTTATGTACATGTCGTTTGGTATCGTTTTAAATGTTCTTTTCCTTGTGTTCATTTCTAATGTCTTTGTAATGAAACGTATTAGTGATATTATTATAATGCAGAAAATCTTTTTTTTTTGTAAATAGGTTGTGGCACACATTCGTACTTGAGTGACTCTGATGGTTCCTACTTTACAAACTCAACTTGTGTGAGTCAGAATGATGGAGTTACTGTAGGTTGGTATAAACAAAACATTCCATTCACTTATTTAATTACTCTGTCTGCCTGTCTCTCTCTCTTTCTCTCTCTCTCTCTCTCTCTCTCTCTTTCTCTCTCTCTCTCTCTCTGTCTCTCTCTATGTCTCCCTCCTTCTATTTTAGTCTGTCTCTGTATGTATGTATGTATATAATAAGTGTTAAAAGGAAAAGATCTTAGAAATATCTCAGTAACTAAGATTTAAAGTGTTTGAAAATTTAACTGTATTGAAAATTAAGCATTATCACGAGATATTAATGTTTGATTCTATTGGTTGATTACCCAGGTGTCTACGCCTATGCTGCATGTAAGGTGGAACCATCAAATGCACTACAGTCCAGTCGCCTCCTAGTGGACATGCAGTCGGAGCCAGGGCCACAATTCAGTGTCCAGCTGGTCAGGTTATGACCGGATGTAACGTTTACTCCCCCAATGCCAAGGCTGCTGGAGCTTTTATACAAGGTGTGTGTGCGTGTAAAATGAGAGGAAATCACTAACATCCCATACACCATTAATTGGACAGTTTTAATGGTATTTCATCCCCACCATAGCTGACAGTGCAATGGCCATGGAGGCACCACGGCACATATCGCGGGAATTTATGTATGACCTAAAAAATTCATTGTTCCTCATCTCATGTCGACAGTCAAATGCTAAATCGCACGACCATCCGTCCTACATTTTAGAAGGTAACATCATTTGGTTGCAGATTGATGTTTTCTAAATTCTGCATTGCGTATTTTTATGCACTTTGATATTTTACATATTTATTTTAAAGTAGCTGAGAAATACAAATATATCTTAAGAGTTTTAAGAGTTTGAATTTTTTTATCTTAGTACTTATGTTCGAAAAAACATATTTTTACTAGGTAATGTAGTGCTCATTTGAACTAATTCTGCCATTCCTTTGCATCGACTAAATTAAATCCGTTATCGTGTCTGATACTATCATGGTTAGCAGATGGTTAGAGGAAGTGGAGAAAGACCTTAAAGCCATAGGAGTGAGAGAGTGGAGGAAGAAGACCATTGATCGGGAAAAGTGGAGAAGAGCAGTATGGCAGACCAAGGCCCTAAATGGGCTGTAGAGCCATTGGGCATTCTTCATGTTGTCATCATCCTTAGTCTCTTAAAGCCCATTTTTTAAAATCTGGCCTACCTCAAAATACTCTCCACTTTCACTGATCTATGTCCGTTTCACTTCATTGTCTCACTGCCATTGTCTCACTCCCATTGTCTCACTCCCATTACTTTACAGCATTAGTGACAGTCTTCTTGCAGTCATCAAACATGACTGTAACATAAACTTGACTGTCACAACCTTTGTTTCCATCAATATTTCATCTCACAATTTTGGTCATATGTGAGACTCACAACTTACAGAGTGGGTGGGGCAATTTAAATGTTAACCAGAGAACAATTTGAAAACTTCAGTTCTGTAATGTATATTTTTTAAAACTTACTGACATGCAGCCCCGTAGCGTGAAAATTCTTCAGCAGGGGCCAGGCATTCTACTGCAGGGGCCAGGCAATAGCAGGGGGGAAGGTAATACATTTTACTAAGTAGAACAAATAAGCAGGGGGGGGCAGACAAAACGCAGGGGGGACCCGGCCCCCCTGGCCCCCCGCACGCTAGGGGGTCTGCTGACATGTTTACTTAGGGTGTTACTAGCCGTATTCTGTTTTTTTTCTTTCTGTCGAAAACCTATCGCTTTGATTTCTTTCAACGAACAATGGAGTTTATGAATATTTCATGTTATAGAAAAAGATAGCATCATAAATATAGAAGGTTTACAGAAATACATGAAGTTAGAATCGATAACTTAGAAGGTATTCTTTTTTTATCTTTTTTTTTAAAGAGAATATCTTGCCGCCACTGCAGTCCTGGTGTTTTGCACCCACTTGAACCAAAGTTCGGCGCGCCCTGGTTGAAAAATAAAACAAACTATGAATAGTTGATTCATGCATATTACTCTGACAAAATTTAATCTCTATCTACTAGTACATATGCTGAGTATAAATGTACCAATTCTAAATGTGTCTTTTTTTTTATTTAGCCACTAATAACGTAGACCACTGTGTTGCTGTCAATGGATTGGAAAGATTTGGCAGTGAAGCTGGTGTCCAGGCTTATGCTACTTATTGCCAACTTTGAACTTAAGTAAAACATTAAATATTCAGATCCATATGTTGTCTTAAGTACGTGCTGGTGTCTTCAAAACAGTTTACTTATCTAACTTATAAATGATAATAATAAAACTATGGGATCTATAAATCTATCTATTTTCTTTAATTTGTTGCTTTTACTTACATACATACTGCTGGTCTCTCTTTCCATTTTTGTTGTTGTTGATTATATCTATTTGTAATGATAAATAACTAATTAAATCAGTCCATTTAAAACACGTAAACTAATACATAAATACTAAGAATAAAGTTGATGGTCATCGTTTTCTGTCTAACTGAAGATGCAAACCAAAGCATAAAGAAAGGCTAAAGAAGTTAAGACATTTCATGGTTAATTGTTATCCACTATCCAGGATAGTCTTATACAAATTTGTAGCTAGCCGTTAAATGTTGCCCCCCGCCTCCGTTCCCCCTAACTGTTCTGAATAGTGCGAAAAACTAAACAATGCCAAATTTTTTAACTACACATTTCAGCATCATATCCGTAGAGCTGTTAGGTACGGTCTTGTGGTGTAGAGCTCTCGATTGTCGACCGGAGTGGTCCTGGGTTCGAACCTCAGGGAGGACCTTCGGATTTGTTTCAGGTCCTGGTGAAAGTTCCCTAATCAACCCAGCTTTAAATGGGTACTTGACGTTAAGTTGCGGGAGTAAAGTTGTCCAAACCCCACAATCCATTCATATACCGAGATTACTGAAACAGATGAATTCTACACTTCATTTGCCCCGATTAGCCCTTAGGGGGCTTAAGGGAACTTTTTTTTAGTAGGTATGTCCCTACTTTCAGACTTAGTCATCACTGACAACAATCTTGACCGTAATCCAACATAAACATGAATGGGAGATTAATTATCGGTAGTAAATTGGCTGCTACAGATTTAGTATTAAAAATAGTTTCAGTGCATTCACTGCAGCTACTCTTGATGTCCAACTCTACTGTATGTGTGACCTTTCAATGTTACATGTACTGTATGTGTGACCTTTCAATGTTACATGTACTGTATGTGTGACCTTTCAATGTTACATGTACTGTATGTGTGACCTTTCAATGTTACATGTACTGTATGTGTGACCTTTCAATGTTACATGTACTGTATGTGTGACCTTTCAATGTTACATGTACTGTATGTGTGACCTTTCAATGTTACATGTACTGTATGTGTGACCTTTCAATGTTACATGTACTGACATGTTACATCATAAAATAGTTACAATTGACTGAACAGTCCCATGTTACAGAAGTCCTGTAAACAAAAAGCAAGTTCAGCGTGTGCGCAGCTCACAGTACATATCTAGCCTAAGGATTCTCTGCTGATATGTGTGTCTGTACACCATTGTCTCATTGTTCTTTGTTCTCTTCAGTATGACAGTGACAGATCATCCACTTACCAGACATTTTCCTGTCATCTCCACTGTACAAATGAGATTAAAGCAAGGTGTTCATTTGATTTTAATAAAGCAAGTGTGAAATGTACATTTATAATCACTGAAAATGACAAGCGTGAGCAATCTTTTTAATAATGGGCCACAATGGGTTCTTTGATTTGACAGAAAGGCCGGGCCAAGAGCAGATGAAGGGAGTGTTTATATGAACTATATAAACTAACATAAATAAAATGTAAACGTTATTGATGTAAACAAGCCGAGGGGAGTGTACTCTGGGTAGTTATAAGCAGCCTATCATGCGGTAGTTGACCCAATGGCCCTAGTTAGCACATATATGGCCCTAGTTAGCACATATATGGCCTAAATGTTGGATTGATTTATTTTCCACATTACTATTTCGGCCACTGCATTATGACGACCGTTAACTGTAACAGTATATTAGAGGACACTATGATGTAATGACTGCATAACCAGATCAATGTGACCTTTATAATTATTTTAAAATATGGAATGAGTCAATGGTGCTAAACAGCCCCGTAGCCAAGGGGGGGCACTGGGGGGGCCGTGCCCCCTCCCCCCCCCCGCTAGGTGTGGAGTCCCCCCCCCCCGCTTAAAAAGAAGAAAAAGAGGACAAAATAAAGAAAAAGTAACTAAAATGAGAAGGTACCCCTTGCTAGGTATTGGTGCCCCCCTGCTTACTTTGACCTGGCTACGAGCCTGGTGCTAAGAGTGACTGATAGTAATTTTTGAAACCATTCTACATATCTACAATAAAGTCTATGTTACAATACACTAAGCTCTAATAATATGTTGTTGCATATCACAAAGACTGTAGTTTACGTGACCTTCATTTTGAATGTTTTATTCTGTTTTTCGTTCCTGTTATTGTTTTTTATTTAATGTCTTTTAAGTTTTAAATATCATAAGCCTAACGGGGTCTTTTTAAAAACCAGGTAGAATATTCAAACACAATTAAGTTAGAATATTCCAAAAACAAGTATTCTTTCAAACATTTTTTAGTGTTTCTATAAACTGTAAAAATTAATACAATGAAAATGACGTTCATTCATGTAGCCCACATAATTTTATTTTCATAAAAAGATCAGAAAGAACCATTTTGATCATCCAACAAAATCTTTTATCTCTTTTGATAAGATTAGAGAAAAAAAAAGTTAGTTTCGGCAACAATGATGTCCTAAATTCATTTTTTTTTCATAGATAAAAGAAACATGAAAACAAACTCGAACAAGTTCGTATAAACTTTTTTTTTCTTAACATTTCTCGACTTAAAATGAAAAGGTTTTGTAAAAGAGAAAAACATTTCGGCCTTCGGCTGTGTCAGGAATGTTCACCGTTTACTTCTGTGTTGTTCTACTCTGGTTCCATCCAACTGATGGAGCTCCAGAACTGCTGCGGATTCCTGGATTTGAAACCGGCATTGACCAATGGGTTCATGATGCATTTACCATGGTCAGTGAAGCTGGACACGCACATAGTGGGAACTATGCAGCTAAATGTACTGGCAGGTCAGTTATGTCTGAATGTTTGTAGCGTGTGAGACATTTTGAGACATGATGTAATCGTTGCCACTGATTAGTCCAACAGGGCCCCCGCATGGGGGATGGGGGCATCATGGACACCTGTCAAGGCCCGTCAGCCTCGAGGATGAGGAGGAGAAGGGCATCGCTTTTGAACTGTATGTATGTATTGATTTTGCTGGGGGTCATGAGGAAAGAGGGGCATCGGTTGTTAAGATCTGACAATGGCCATGAATTTGCTGGTTTTGTTCCTGAACTAACATTTAGTCTGTGAATAATTAATTACTAGCAATTATTTTACAAGTCATTTAACTATATGGAAGTAGTTTCCTTGTTTGAAAACTGAAAATATCGTGTGTATGATTTTAACTCAATCTCATTGTGAAGAACCCAAGCCTGGCAAGGACCTGGCCAGCTTATAACGGTCAAGCAAGGTGGCCGCTACGCATTCAGTGCCTACATCCGTCTTATAAACGACATTCAAGGAACCGACTACCAAACAGCCATGGTCAAGATTAACTTTAAGTGGAAGGACACAGGTTAGTGATTTTTGTTTTTACGGAGAAATAATAGGTCAAATAGAATGTCACTTGTTTTAATAGATGGACTATAAGTTAGATAGAATGTCAATAATTTATACAGATGTTGGATAAGTTTGACAGATTTTTTTTTTAAATCTAGATTAAATAAAGTTGAATAAAATAATTACATTCGGCTTTTATTTTATATAAAGATTGAAAGCATTTTCTTAAGCTTATACTTTTATTTTCTAAACTTAATGTAATAGAGTGACCATCATTTATTTATATCTACAATCATAGATAAGGATGTAATACATTTCTTAATGTGTTTATATTTTCAACCAGGTGCTGATGACTATTTCCCTGTTACTACTCGACCATTTTTGACATCTGCTCTGGGTTGGGTCCAGATAGGTGGAGATTTCATTGTTCCCAACAGAGGTATTTTGAATGGCTAAAAATGTGCATTATTTTGTAGTGACGTAGTCTTCTTTATGAATCATTCCTTACCGTTTAGCCAATGCTAACTCTATTTACATTGTATTTAAGGTTGTCTAACTCCGCCATATTATAGTTTATTTATTTTTGCATCCCCATAGAGTACACGTCTGCTAAGATTTATCTAGAAGGGTTGGCACCACATGTCGATTTCTACCTGGACGACACTTCTTTGACGGAAATACCTGAAAATACAGCATGGAAAGCTGAAGCTGATCATCGCATTGATACACTGAGAAAGAGTAACATTCATATCAAGTAAATAGTTATAGTAACATCCATATCAAGTAAATAGTTATGGTAACATTCATATCAAGATAATAGTTATAGTAACATTCATATCAAGTAAATAATTAATCTAACAAGAGCATTAAATAGTTAATGAAATGTGGTTATTCACAATATATTCTGAGCATATAGCTCTCTCGGTAAACATTTAAATGCCTTTAAATTCAATAGTGGATTTCTTAAATTATTTTTTTAAAGAAGAAAAGCAGTGTTTTAGGTATATAAACATTTTGTTTCAGCGCGCACATAGCATCAAACTTTAATGCTAATGATTTAATCATACAGGTAAAAACTACATTTTTTATTTCTTAGATAAAGACTAATATTTATAAGGCTTTAGATAAAGTGTACTGCGTTTAGTCTGTACTGAAATAATTAGTTGCGCATTCTTTGTCTCATTTTGACTTTTACTTTATCCCTGAATTCAGATCGAGCATACGAAACATTTATTTGGATTTGGCTCAGAACTGAATGCAGACTACATCGTGAACCCAGATTATAAACAGTTCCAGAATATTGCATATCACATGTTCAACTGGGCAACAATACAGGCTTACAAGTGGCCATACAATCGTGGAACAAAGGTCAGTCTTGTGTTTTAAAAAAAGAATGTTAATATTATAATACATTATTGTGTACTCACTACATTTCAAGTGTATTCTTTGAACCTATATTACATCGTTGTTTACTCACTACATTTCATATGTTTACTTTGATGCATATTATGTCAAAGTGTTAAATAAATCTAACTAAAGGAAACAATAACTTCAATTTAATTTAGGACAATCCAGACTTCTCAGTGGCAGTGGCGGCAACTGATGAATTGAGAAAACATGGGTGAGTGATTCACTTTACAAAATTGACAAAACATGGGTGACTTATTCACTTTACAGTATTGAGAAAACATGGGTGAGTGATTCACTTTACAGTATTGAGAAAACATGGGTGAGTGATTCACTTTACAATATTGAGATAACATGGGTGATTCACTTTACAGTATTGAGAAAACATGGGTGAGTGATTCACTTTACAATATTGAGATAACAGGGGTGATTCACTTTACAATATTTAGAAAACATGGGTGAGTGATTCCCTTTGCAAGTTTGTTGTGACCTGCACACAAAAATCCATGAAGTGCCGCATGTGATTCTGAGAGCCACATTGGGCCACCATTACCCTATAACCATAAGTTCCTCCCCCCCTCCCCCGTCCATCTGAACCGGACGTTTACCGGCTTTTGTTTACACATAATCAACTGGGTGGATTCAAGACTAGTGATGCTTTGTACTTTACATGCCAAATATCCTAAATACCTTCAGCCCGCACTCAAGATACTTTACTGTGATATTTTTATAATTTTAATCAGTCATAGCGTGTTGCCCTCAATGAAACTTAGATGTAACACGTTTAGTCCGATGCCAATTTGAAAGGCCTGCTCTTCACCCATGACCAACACGTTGCATACCGTCATTATCTAGTACCACCATCACATTCAACATGCTCAATAAAGTTAGTTATTCACTATCCCTTAGACTCCATGTCAGAGGTCATTGTATGTTTTGGGCAGTTCCTGGGAATCAGCCGAGCTGGGCGTCGTCAATGACTGGTCAAACATTGAAAGACACAGTGGACGCTCACATCAAGTACATGACTGGAATAACTAAAGGAAAGTAAGTAAGCATGTTGTTTTTTTTTTATTTTTAGTAGATAAAAAACATGAATCAGCAGAAAATGAAATCATATATACATTTGGGAGGAGGGGGCGAATAAGGTTCGATTGAGGCTTAAATTGTAGAGGGATATGTTGCCCCCCCCCACCTCAAAAAAAGAGAAAAGATAAATACACAAATGTAGAATTGATGTTTAGGGGCCATTCATATCATGTGGCCCAAGGTGCGCGAGCGGTGAGCCCTACGTTAAATACGCCTCTGAATGTATACACATATTAATTGTTAAATTAATATTTGGGCTACTTGAAAAATTCATATTTGCAGTGGACTTTCCGCTCCACAGACTAGAACACTGGGATGTCAATAACGAACTTCTCCATGGTCATTTCTTTGAATCCCACACTGGCGACCCTTTATACAGCCGTCATATGTTCCAAGCTGTTCACGCCGCTGACCCCCACCCCAAACTGTTTCTGAATGATTACAACGTAGTAGCACTGGGAGAACACACTCTGGTAAGTGGGTCATGTTTCAGCAATGGCATAGCACACTCTGGTAAGTGGATCACATTGTTACAAGTTCTTGTTTACAGTTTAGTTAGTTAGTTTGCAGATGTTTAGCATTGTGGCATTGATCTGTTTATATTTATTCAGCATGATTTTGTTAAACTGTTTGGTCAGAGATATTACACCTGAAATAAATGTTGCTTGATTTGGACGATGAAAAATAGTCCATGGTTAATACATATGAATTATATTTTTATGTGAAGTAAGCTATAGATTATAACAATATGTAGATATAAAATTATTCCCCGATCAACACATACAAGACATCTTTTTTTTCAAACGAAGTGATATACAGATTGGGTTAATAAATAGATTTTTTTGTATCTCCCAACAGGCCTATCTTGATCAGATTCAACA
Organism: Bulinus truncatus; assembly: GCA_021962125.1. Classification (NCBI taxonomy): domain Eukaryota; kingdom Metazoa; phylum Mollusca; class Gastropoda; family Planorbidae; genus Bulinus; species Bulinus truncatus. The sequence continues at coordinate 11,221,028 of JAGDYQ010000007.1, forward strand.
GTTTAAAGCCGCTAATGTTGGACTCGGTGCTATTGGAGTGCAAAGTCATTTCCCTAAATATGCTAACCCAGAGCCAACGCTACTCAAAGTAAACATTTAACAAAACATATATATTTATGTATGTATTTGATAAAGTGTGCGATGCATTCTGCTTATTTTTAGAGCATTTTTAGAGCATTTGTCCCCGTTTTGTCTGTCTGTCTGTCCGTCATCACCCTAGATCTCAACAACCATAAGTCCTAGACCCATGATGTATATATCATTTTGTAGGTCTTGGCCTGCCATGTGTGCCGCAAAAGTTCATTTTGCGATCTGACTTCTGAGGGCCGTAAAAGGGGGCTTATAAAGTACCGTTTTTTACTATATAAGCTATATTAATAAAGGAGCGCCCTATATCTCAGCAACCATAAGTCCTAGACCCATGATGTATATATCATTTTGTAGGTCTTGGCCTGCCATGTGTAATTCAAAAGTCCATTTCGCGATAGGAACTCTGAGGGCAGGGCTTCAGGGCTCCTAAGGGGCTTTTATATTATATATATGGCCCCATTCTACACCTTGTACGTTCAATAACCCATTCATTTGGTGCGAAATACTGCAGCACGTAGTTTCACCAAGATTTATTAAGAAACTCACCAAATGAAATAGTAAGCTTGTGTTCTGAGTTTAATTGAAAGTATCAGAGCTATGCAACAATTAACGGAGTTTTCGGACGATTAAATGACTACAATTTCGAATGTTTTCAATTATGAGTCCTATTTCAGTAACCACAAACCACTTGTAGTTAGATTTAAGAGACAATAATTTTTTTTCAAATATAAAGAAACGTCTTTATAATTTTTTTTACAGATATATTCATTACACAATTGAATTTATAAACATTTCCAAAATTTACAAATATTTACTGAAAGCTAACAAACGTACTGATACATAACACGAAAATGGGCTAACACGTCCTGTGTCCAGAATGGAACAGGCTTAATTGCTTGTTTTTTAATAAATTGATTTCATTCTTTTTTCCTGCACAAAATTTAATTGTGTAACCAACAGTTTTGTAAAAAAAAAAATAGTTTTAAGATAGTTATGATCATAATATATCTTTGGTTATGTTTCTCTACTCGCTTAATTCGATAGACAAGTAACCAAAAAATACAAGATTACATTTTATAATCATTGACTAATCTGTAAGTAGTCATTCCAAACAAATTACAAAATAAAAAATCAAAATTATTTTTAAATGTTTAACTGTACCTATCATGACGACAATACATTTATTATTACATTTTCAAAATATATTAATTGTTGATTAAGTGAAATAGTATTATTCTTATCACTGATTTCCAGCATCGACTGGACATATTGGCGAAAGCTGGACTGCCCATCTGGATCACTGAGTTAGATTTGTCTGCTCACGACGAGACATCGAGGGCTGATTGGTCAGTTTCATTGTTTGTAGCTAGACTACGTAAACAGACATACACTTCGTTAACAGTCTAACAGACATACACTTCATTAACAGTCTAACAGACATACACTTCATTAACAGTCTAACAGACATACACTTCATTAACAGTCTTACAGACATACACTTCATTAACAGTCTACTAACAGACATACATTTCATTAACAGTCTAACAGACATACACTTCATTAACAGTCTAACAGACATACACTTCATTAACAGTCTAACAGACATACACTTCATTAACAGTCTACTAACAGACATACACTCCATTAACAGTCTAACAGACATACACTTCATTAACAGTCTAACAGACATACACTTCATTAACAGTCTAACAGACATACACTTCATTAACAGTCTAACAGACATACACTTCATTAACAGTCTAACAGACATACACTTCATTAACAGTCTACTAACAGACATACACTTCATAAACATTTAGACAAGCAAGGTACAGCGCAGAGGTGCAAATTATTAATAAATTTCATTCTTTGTCTTTAGGTACGAGAAAGTTTTAAGATTGTACTTCAGTCACCCATCGATCGAAGGGATCATATTTTGGGGTTTCTGGGATCATGATATGGATCCCCAAATGGCTCTAGTGCATGGCTCCTCTTTTACGGTTAGTATTATATTTTACAAAAGCTTACTTATTTGTCGCCTATTTTTTATATGTCCTAGGAAGTGGCGAACAATCTTGCAAAGAATAAAATTTAATAATTAAACAGAAAAAGTTTAAAAACAAAGTGTCGTTAAAAAATGAAGGGTGTGGTATCTTTGGAATGTATTTGTGTCATTCTGTTTTTTTGTTTTGTTTTTGTTTTTTTGTTTTTTTCAAATTGTTAAAAAGATAACCAAATAACTGCAGTATGAACTGTCAGTATTATTTCAAACTGAGTCTATTTGGCTGTACATTGGTTTTTATTATAATGAAGAAATACGTCTAACGTGTTTATGATTTAAGCTGCTTTTTTTTAATTTAAAATCTCAAAGGACGTTTAAGAAAACATTCGAAACTTTTGAATGAGTTTATCATATCAAAGAACTAGTCGATAAAATCAATCAAATCGATATCCCATTTCTCATTATTTGAATCTCCAGCTGGACAAGCCGGGCAGCGCTACCTTCAACTCACCAAACAAGAATGGAGTACTCACGTGAACAGATCTTTAGCCACAGGGACGTCATTCAATGTCCGAGGATTCCAGGGCGACTACGAGTTGACTGTCTGGTATAAAAATAAACCAATCAAGAGACAAACGTTCACACTGGGCAAGACGGACACAACGGTCAATGTGGACATTTCGGGAGACGGAAGTAAGTTGGACAATCACAATGAACTTTAATTAATTTACAAGTCAATGAGAAATCACTGGACACAATCTTGTTGAACGTTGTAACATTCTGGTTTATAAAAATCGTAAAAAAAAACGCCATAATGGATATATCCAGGTTGAGTGATACGATTTCTGTATCAAAAAAAAAACGTTTGCCATTATTTAAAACTCTAAACTATTTCTACGAAAATACTCTAAACTATTTCTACGAAAATTGAATTGAAATGCGTGTATATTATTTAGTAAATGTAATGTTTTATATCTGAAAAGATGAGATTCAAATTTCGGCTAAACCCAACCCTTTTGCTCATGTTGCCGTCGCTCACTCAACAACCAGTACGGGACTGAAAACTGAGGGTCAAGCTACATCCACATCAACAGCCCATCAACTGACCTGTGCCACCAGGTGGTCAGCAGTGTCCGACGTGGGAGACGACAAAACAGCCGAGGTATCCTGTGGAGCCAACGAGATACTGACCGGATGCACCAGTTATTTGAAGGCAATGAGTATATAATGTTTTAGACTATTTTATTCATTGGTCTCACTTGCCCCAGTGTGTACCCTGTGTTGTGTGTGGTCAATAACTGTATTGGTCAGTCAATTCTTAATGGCGCACTCCTCAAAAGTTTTGGTTGGTTTTATTTCCTGGGTTTAGCTTTAGTTTGGCTTTTCATATTGGCCTATTTAGCTCGAAAAAAAAACCCACAAGGTCAATTATAAATTAATTACGTGTTTAATTTGTAAGTATTCTCCAATAATCTTGTAATACCTTACGGCTGGACATGCTGCAACGTAATTTTCCTAAATGCTTTAATAAATAAAAAAAATTTCTTTGTACCTAAAAATGGTCATAGTTAGTTTAAATACTACTAAATAATATTGTTGTTGTATTTTTAGCATAACTCGTGGTTTCAAAATAACTTAAGTTATTGATATCTCAAATAACTTTTTTTTAAAAATAAAATTGTATTATCTCTATGTTACAAAAAATGATGCTGTATTTAGTTTTATTTAAATATTCATTGCCTTTTTAGTTAAATCATGGGACAATAATTATCCAGTAAAAATAAAACATCCTCGGAGATGCTCTTTTGTAAGATCAAATTTAGTGATTGAAACACAAGAATTATTTAACAGGAGATGTTTGAAGATGTTTTAAACATAAATCCTTTCAAAGGGAACTCTTTATATATTATGTAACATGTGATACATTTCTTAATATGATATTTTGTTCATAACAGAACAATGACTGGCATCGAGATGGCGAGCAGATCGTTATGGCCAATGGTAAACCTGCTTGTAAAGCCACCAACGGTTTTAGAACAACTATAGGTAACAATGTCTGGTCTTAGAATTATCTCTTCCTGTCTTGAAACATTTTACTTTCAAATCGAATAATGGACAAGTGATATTGAGAACGATTTCAATTTAGCCCCACAGCAGATTTCCCCAAGTTTTATAACTGTAAATATGTGCATATATATATATATATATATATATATATATATATATATAGAGAGAGAGAGAGAGAGAGAGAGAGAGAGATAGATAGATAGATAGATAGATAGATAGATAGATAGATAGATAGATAGATAGATAGATAGATAGATAGATAGATAGATAGATAGATAGATAGATAGATAGATAGATAGATAGATAGATAGATAGATAGATAGATTAGATAGATAGATAGATAGATAGATAGATAGATAGATAGATAGATAGATAGATAGATAGATAGATAGATAGATAGATAGATAGATAGATAGATAGATAGATAGATAGATAGATAGATAGATAGATAGATAGATAGATAGATAGATAGATAGATAGATAGATAGATAGATAGATAGATAGATAGATAGATAGATAGATAGATAGATAGATAGATATATGTGTGTGATCTAATAAAACATACGATATGTATAACTTTATGAAAGATATTTTTAAGACACTGGCTTAAAATTAGGCATCTCTTAGCATTTATTTTGGGTTAATGGACTTATTTTCACATGCTTAGGATTGCTAAGAATATTTATATTAACTCGTTAAAATTAACATTGGGGACGTATGGTCGTGCGGTGTAGAGCGCTCGACTATCGGCCGGAGAGTCCTGGGTACAAACCTCAGTGAGACCCTTGGGATTTTTAAAGGTCCTGGTGTAAGTCCTCAAGTCCACCCAGCTTTTAATGGGTACCTGACTTTAAATTGGGGGAGTAAAGGCGGCTGGGCGTTGTGCTAACCACACAATCGTTTCATATGCCGTGGTTACTGAAACAGATGAATTCTACACTTCATATGCCCCGATGAGCACTTAGGGCCTTAAGGGAACTTTATATTAACATATTTTGTTTGTTTTTCCTTAGTAAGTAGGTGGTATAATAATAAATAAAAGTTGAACTTATTATATAGTAAAAAATATCCAGCATGGTCAGAAACCTAATTGCATTGTAATTATAAAGTCCAGTGACAATCTTTATAAATATAAACTAATGTGTTGTCTAATTTTAATCATTGAAATGTGTTTATAATTTTTTAATCAAAAATGTATCTAAAGGTATCCAGGCTGTCGCCAGATGTTGTAGTCTCAGCGGACTGACCTGTACGTACAAAACAGCTGGACCCTCGGGAACTGGAATAGATGACCGAGTGGTAGTTCCTTGTGGATCTGATGGCTATCCCTTAGGTGAATGTTCATTTACTTAAACGTGGTACTAGTTCAATAACTATAACTTCACCGTTACAATTTATGACTTGAATTTTATATATATATATAGATATAGATATAGATATAGATATACATCAGTTACGTTAAAACAAAATAATCCTGCTATCATTTTAAAATAATAGGACACAGATCACCATTTAGAATGAAAGAAAACACTGGCTTGATTTTTTAAAATATAACTTCATCCACGTGAATTACCAATGTTCTTTTTTCGGTAATAATTTCCATTGTTTCTTTTTTTTATATATCATGTATCTGTTATTGTATTTGTTATGTAATAGGTGTTTAAAAGCGTTTTTATATAAACAGGCTGTGCTACATATACCTACATGAGTGACTCTGATGGTTCCTATTTTACAAACTCAACTTGTGTTGGTCAGAATGATGGAATCTCTGCAGGTAGCCAAGCAAAACATAAACAATTCTCTATCTTCCTCTGCTTCTTTTACACACTCTTTCTAACTTGCTGCTCTGTCTATGTATCTATCTATATGTCTGTCTATCTGTCCTCCTATCTATAGTCCCTACATTAGGAAACATCTTTTTTTTTTCAATATAGTGACCATTAACCCTTAAAGTACCCACTTCATCATGGCTTGTAGAACTCCAGGTTTTGTTCCCCAAAGCCGCAATCATTGCTTGTGGCGCTGTAGGGTTAAAGACATCCAATACCAACTTACCTGTTGTAGCCAAATGTTCGAGAACAGAGAGCTAAGGCCCTCTCAAGGAACTTATATTTAAATAACGTTATGTTAATTTTCCTTGATGTTGATTTCATTCACAATTTATTGAACGTCAAACAAGTTTTTTAGGTCAATTGATTCCATTCTCCTACAGGTCAAACGATCACAACTAGTTCCAACTTGAATTGGTTCAGTTTTTTAGTCACAAATAATTCCAACTTGAATTGGCCCAGTCGTTATTTACAAATAGTTCCAACTTAAATTGGCCCAGTATTTGATCACAAAAAGTTCCAATTTAAATTGGGCCAGTTGTTGTTCACAAATAGTTCCAACTTGAATTGGCCCAGTCGGTATTCACAAATAGTTCCAACTTAAATTGGCCCAGTCGTTATTCACAAATAGTTCCAACTTAAATTGGCCCAGTCGTTATTCACAAATAGTTCCAACTTAAATTGGCCCAGTCGTTGATAACAGATAGTTCCAACTTAAATTGGCCCAGTCGTTGATAACAGTTCCAATTTAATTTGGCCCAGTCGTTATTCACAAATAGTTCCAACCGAAATTGGCCAACACTTTGATCACAAATAGATCCAACATACATTGGCCCATTCTAACTTACTTTAGACCAGTCTATAGTGTTATCAATGCAAAAAAAAAAAGCGAAACAAGTCGGAGGCCCCCCCCTAATTTTGAAGGGCCCGCAAAGACCGTTACTTTACTCCCGCTAAAACCATTTTTATAACTTTTTATGCCTCCTTTAGTTTTAAGGGCCAATTTTTTTCTTCTGCACAAGGGGCCCCATTTTTCTTTTATCCGCCTCTGCATAATATTACTCATGCAATGAGCCATGACTGTGTGCATCTCTGTCCCATAGTCAAAACGGTTCTTTTAAACCACAGCCTTGTCGTTGATGGTATTAAAAGCTAAGATGGAATAATGTAAGTATTGTTTAAGAAACAATCATATCACGTGACATTAATGTTTGATTCTATCGGTTGATTACTCAGGTGTCTACTCCTCTGCTGCTTGCTGTAAAGGTAGAAACATCAAATGTACCACGGTACACTCGTCCCCCAGTGAGCACCCTGTAGGAGCCAGGGCCACAGTTCAGTGTCCAGCTGGTCAGGTTATGACCGGATGTAACGTTTACTCCCCCAATGCCAAGGCTGCTGGAGCTTTTATAGAAGGTAACATCATATAGTTGCAGAGAAGTTTTTTGAAAAACCCTACTTAAAGTAAACGCATTTCGACTTGCACGGAAAGAAGTAGTTGGAAAATGCAGTCCTTAACTTATTGAGATTTTTTCCCCGACCATTATAAGCTTGACCATAGGCTTATGTTTTATTTATTCTGAAACGAATCAGATGAATAGCATCATGTGTTTATATAATGTGTTCTGTTTTTGATTGGTTTGCTAAAATTAGCCAAAGAGGTGTTCATTTATTTTTTTCTGGTTAGTATCAACCAAAGTTCTAATGATGTTATAATTAGGTTGGTTTTCTAGTGCGTTTCTTTCATCCCCACTATAAAAGATAGTTCAATGACCATGGAAACATAGACAGGTGACTGGACACGCCGTGGGATGAACCCGCAACGACAGATACGTCCAGTTGACCACAAGTAAAAGGGAGTAAACTATGTAAGGAGTATTTAAGGCAAGGTTGATTACATTATCCCACCCCGGGATCAAACTCATGCATATTCAGGGTATATTAACTTGTTAAAAAAATGAATTCCATGTAATGTTAACTTTATACTGGAAAGCACATTTCCTATTAAAAACTGATACTGTTTAATAATGTTAGTATTTAGGCTCATACACAAGATACTAAGAAACTCTAAATCTACTTCAACATGCAGAGGCCGTCACTAAAGTCAGGGTTCATCCATGCACGTCCTCGGGGACTTACGGATATAAGGGTCCTTTGATATAAGACCATTATACAAATGTAATAATAAGATATTGTTCTGAGTTATTGCTGTAGGGGACCAAGCACTATGATTTGGAGTAGGGCCTGTGGGGGAGGGAGGGAGAGAGAGAAAGAGAGGGGGGAGAGAGAGGGAGAGAGAGAGACATAATACTAGTAAGACGGTTTTGTCAACAGCTACAGATATTGAATTTATCGTCATCAACTACTTTGTGTACTTTTATTGGATTTCAGCCACTAACAACGTAGACCACTGTGTTGCTGTCAATGGACTGGAAAGATTTGGCAGTGAAGCTGGTGTCCAGGCTTATGCAACTTGCTGCCATCTTTGAACTTTAGTAAAACATTAAACTTGCTCATTCGTGTGTGTGTTGTTTTCATTTTACATCATGTTTTGTTACCAGATTTTTTAAAACAAGCGAAAACAGGGTCCTACTGTATGAACTACTGATGAAGTACACTGCTGTCCTTACTCTTGGTATCCCACAAGTATGAGGGTACCATCTACTCTTGGTATCCCACAAGTATGAGGATAAAATCTACTCTTGGCATCCCATAAGTGTAGGTACATTCTACTCTTAGTATCCCACAAGTGTGAGGGTAAAATCTACTCTTGGTATCCCACAACTATGAGGGTACTATCTTTCACTCTTTTAATTTGTTGTTGCGTAATTTGCTCTGGTGCTTATAAAACTGTTAAAATGATTTCACATTTAAGTTGCTGTTTATTTTTTTGTTGTTGCTTGTTTTAGTTTAAAGACATATTTATTTAAGGAGAGTTTTTATTTAGTAAATAATATTGACATTTTAGTTTTTTTTATTCCCACAAGACACAACAAATAAAAAAAACTTTTCATTTATGGATTTAAAAAATGTGTCCTTATTTGCATCCAGAAACTACACAAAAACGAACTTTTAATCTTCTGTCGAACGTTTCGATATCATCTTAGTTTGTTTAAAAATACATCAAATGGCTCTAAGACATGCAGGACTAACTATTTACTTTTCTTTGAAGAACCGCATAAACTCTTGCAGATCAAGGACACACCAATGTGCAATATTATCTTTAGCATGCACCTTGGTCGAGTATATAGTCAGAGGCGTAGGAAGGATACTTTGGGTTGTGCGGTCGTTCATGTATTCGGCGCCGAACAAGGAAGTGGGTGTCTAAAGAGTGCTGTCAAATGTTTTTTTGAACTTTTCAGATTTGGAATAGGGGACCAATAAAATGTAGCTCACACGGGGCGCCACAATTACTTTCTGTCATAAAAAGTGTTCCAAACTTTTAGTCCACCCGCACTAACACTGCAGTGGGTCAAAGTACTTATAGTTCAACATATTTCGTAATTAGTAAACACTAACAGAATTACTTTTTAATAATTTGTAAAGCATTAAGAAAATGATAGTTGATTCCTTTTAATATATTTTTAATTATATTACATGTTTTGGTAAAACTTTAATTTTACTTAAAACAATACACCATAATTAAAAATGAAACATTTTCGCCCACAACTATTACAAGGTCACAATTTACTGGGGAAAAAATGTGTGCACTCATTGTGCAGTGTTTCAACCTTTTTTTTTTAGTTAGCATAGATAAGGAGACCCCATTTTTGACATAAACTGATCAACTCCTGCTAAAGTTTATAATCAAATACTGAGACCAGTGCACTTGGAAGTTACTGGGTGATCATGTTTCAGTTGATGACAGACATAACAAATACACAATGATTCATTATTCATTATGTCAAATATGTCTTGTGTTTCTATGGACGAGGGAGGTACATGGAGCCACAGAGCTGCTGGTCAATCCAGGTCTAGAGAGCGGACTGACCAACTGGGTTCACGATGGGTTCACTATAACGGTTGAGAATTCAAATGTCCATGGCGGGACATCGAGCGTGAAATGTACAGGGAGGTAAGAAAAGTACAAATGGCATTTATGCACTGCACCAAATTAAATGTATTGTATATATAGGCCTATATATATATATATATATATATATATGTATATATATATATATATATATATACAAGGCTGTAGCCAGGGGGGCTATGGGGTGCAGCCCCCCCCCCCCCGAAAATTAGTTATAAAAATCAAATTGTATTATAAAATATACTTCTTTATCATTGTGTTCCAATTTTTTCTTATATAAAACTCTCCGCACAGCCCCCTCAGCCCAAGCCGCACAGCCCCCCCCCCCAACAAAATCCTGGCTACGGCCTTGTATATATATATATATCAATGAGTATTTATTATTTTGCCACAATTTTCACAATAAAAAATCACGTATCTATTGTCTGTCGTCGTATGAAACACGTTTGAACGTTGTCTCAAGTCACAACACTCGAATTATTAGTTGGCAGTTTCCATAAAATAAATTGTCCAAATTAATTCATCAAGCTTCATTATTAATTATGCCGTAAAATAAAAAAAAAACAATTACAATTTTATTTATTTAAAACTGCGAAAATTTTCAGCAGGAATATATATAATGAATGCGTGAACGTTGGTTTTTTTTTATCTCGAAATTTATGACATGACAAAAATAGAACATTCATTCTGGACACAGTATATCCTTTCAACCCGATTATGTGGCTAAATCAAACAAAGTGTCGAGGCCTATTGTTAGTAATATATAATGCATTGACAAATAGCAGGATAAATAAATTAAACTGATAATCTATTGTCGATCTCATACACTTTAGTCATAATAATGTGTATACATATTTATATGATCTGCGGAATTTATTTCTACTTGCTAGCGCATTTTATTAAAAGATTATAAAATGTATTAGTGTGTGTGTGTGGTTTGTGTGTGTCTGTGTGTGTGTATTCATATAAAACGTGTGTTAATTATCATCGAAAATTTTTTTAACCGAAGCAAATATCATTTTTAAAATAGGCATACTGGTTATTGATCAAAGTTAAATATAAAAAATAGCATCAAATAATGTGTAAATAAATACACCTAGCCCTACATTCCTTGTGTCCATTTTTCCCCATTTCCGATGACCACTGTTGTTATTCTATTTTTTACACGAATGAATGCGGCGTTTATTGTTCGGGTAAATGATAGTGTTGGTAGAAGGCAAACGATGAAGTCGTAAATCCTCAGTGCCAGTCATTGAAGATTTCAGGGAAATTAAAGAGCCACAAGTTCGCAACAAAAAAAAACCCATAATTTTCTCCGTAATTGGGTAATTTACCTCTGTGGTGCAGGGGTGGGTGAATCTTGACAACATGCCGCTGGAGAAGAATAGAAGACAGACCACTGCAGTGAGGGATTGTGTTACACGGCAATGACCCTCCACCCACACACTTCACAATCAGGACCGTACAGTCTGTACAAAGAGGAGTTTTGGGGACACTGTAGTGTACAAAACTACGGTAAGTTACGGTACTTGATTATTTGTACCGGTCAGAAGCGTCACTAATAGCTTGCAGGCCCCTCTTGAAAAAAATGTGTATGTGGCCTTCCCAAAAAACCAATAATTCCTCTTGTCAGAGGCGGCCCATAAAGCCCCGCCCCCGTACAGATATTGCCTGATTTAGAGTGGAGGTGATCATAATTGTTTGATCATCGCAGACTAAGGCCCCCCCCCCTAAAAATATGGGCTTGCTCGGACACTTTCCTAAAGGGGCCCAGAAGTGTAAGGAACCCCTTAACACAAGGACTCACTCGGACACTTTCTTATAGGGCCCAGAGGTCTAATGACCCCCTCCTAAGTTTACTAATATATTAACAATGTATTTTTTTTTAATTTAGTTTTTGTCGTGAACCAAAAGAGGCTTTACATGGAAGGGGCGGGGGGAGGGGGCGGTACGAGGGGCCCTGGGCGAGCATCATATGCTGGGCTGGGAGGTCATTTTGTTACAGCGTGACTGAGGACGGTTGCCATAGTAGCCAACTTCAACGGCCTCCGCTGCGATGGTGCTGCTAAAAATCTATCGCCCCTGACTGTCTACGACAACAGAACCCCCCCCCCCCGGCTGTCTACGACAACAGAAATCCGCCTGTTTACACGTAATCACCAGTTGTTCATTCATCTCACAGCAGTATTCCGTACCCGTCGAGGCACCTGTGACGGAATTAGGGTCATAATATTAATATATATATATATATATATATATACTTATAAGAGGCATTTGTTGTCTGTCTGTCTGTCTGTCTGTCTGTTCCCTTATAACTCAAGATCCAGATAACCAAATAATGTGAAATTTGTTACACATACACATAATTACATGGGGAAGGTTATAGGACAGGTTTCGTTTCATCTCGATGGGTAGTTTAATTGTAATTAATTTTTTTTTATTTTAGTATTTTACTATATTAAAGTAATCTCGACGGCGCCATAAATAAAATTCCTCTGTGACGTCATTTCCCGATGATTGAATAGAACTTGCGCGCTGGTGCTGTATTGTGCCTTTGTGATGCGAAGAATTGTTGTTGTTTTTTCATGCTCCCTGATATGTACAGTTTGAGGAAGGTAAAGAAAGGAATGAAGAAGGATTTTAGAAGAAGTGTGAAGCCATAATAATAAGTATATATATATATATATATATATATATATATATATATATATATATATATATATACAGAGAGAGAGAGAGAGAGAGAGTGAGGGAAGGAGGGAGAGAGAGATAAAGAGAGAGAGGGGGTGGGGGGGGGAGAGAGAGGAAAGGAGGGTAGGGAGGGAGGGGGGAGGGAGAGAGGGAGAGAGGGAGGGAGGGGGTGGACAGGGGGAGAGAAGGAGGGGGGGAGAGAGGGATATGGGAGAGGGAGCAGGGGGAGGAGAGAGAAAAGGGAGGGGAGGGGTAGGGAGGGGGAGATAGAGGGGAGGGAGGGAAAGAGAGGGGGTGGGAGAGAGGGAGAGAGAAAGGGCAGGGAGGGAGAGAGGGAATGAGGGAGGGATGAATGAGGGAGAGAGAGGGAGATGGGAGATAGAGCAGGGGGAGACGGAGCAGGGGGAGAGGGAGAGAGAAAGGGAAGGGGGAGGGAGATAGGGGGTAGGGAGAGAGGGGGGAGGGAGGGGAAGAGAGAGGGGTGGGAGAGAGTGGAGGGAGAGAGATAGGGAGTGAGGGGGCAGGGAGGGAGAGAGGGAATGAGGGAGGGAGTTAGGAGGAGAGAGGGGGAGGGAGAGAGAAAGGTGGAAAGGGGAGGGAGGGAGAAAGGAGGGAGAGAGGGGTTAGGGAGGGAGAGAGAGAGGGAAGGGAAGGAGAGAGGGAGAGGATGGGAGAAATTGGAGGAAGAGATAAAGAGAAAGAGGGGGCAGGGAGGGAGAGAGAGGGAAGGAGGAGGGAGGAGGATGGACGGGGGGAGAGAAGGAGGGGGAGAGGGGAGAGAGAGATGGGAGAGGGACAGAGAGAGATGGTAGAGAGGGAGGGAGAGGGAAGGAGGGAGAAAGGGAGGGAGGGAAAGGGAGAGAGAGGGAGGGGAGGGAGTGAGAGAGAGGAAGGGAGAGAGGGGGTAGGGAGAAAACAGAAGGTAAACAGAAAACCTTATTTTAAAACCGGGCAAAGCCGGGTACTTGCAACTAGTATATATATATTTAATATCGAAAGTAAATGTGCCAAATTCCTAACATTTTTTTTATTTCCTATATATATACATTTATTATGTCCTTTGCCCTTTTATGGGTTCATTTCCGCATACGATGCACAGTGTTTTTCACCATGGTTTTTCACTTGGAAATTTATTTTTTTTTTTACGACACGATCTGGCGCGGCTGGTAAATGATGGTGGAAGTTGAACACCTAAAGTCGTAAATTCTAAATCTTAAGTGTAAAGAATTTTTTTTTTTGTAAAAAAAAAACGAACCGTTTCTCGCTAAACCCATAATTTACTGATCTTGACAACGTATCGTTTGATGCGCAACGCTGACCCCGGAACCACTTGTTGGAGCACTTGGAGACGCACCGAAAGAATGGGAGGCGGCTCAGTTCAGGGGAGATTACATTACAAAATAATGCCTTCTTTATTGAACCTGGCGGGCTATAACTCTGTTTCTATGGATGGACCAGCGGCAGGCAATCGGTTGTCCACGTATCATTAGTGTCCGCGAGAAAACTTAGCTGGTCAGCAGAAGAAGCTAGACATTTTTAGTTTTCAAATGTTAATTATACTTATTTATTAAATTAACAAATATTTTGTTTTATAAATTCTTTAATAATTGCATCAAAATATACCAAAGCAATTAGGCCTACTTGTGGAAAAAAGCAATTATTGAATTAATCCAAACTTTTAACTCATTCCCCAACACGGACTGCACTTATCGTTTCAAGTTTTTATCACTTTAGTCATAAACCACGTAACGCATTTTAGGTTTTAGACGGATTGGATTAAAATTGTAATAAAATAATCATTATTTTAACTCTTAGAGAAAAATGTATTGATGTTTTTCTGCTATATACAAAGCACAAACAAACAAAGATAATTTTATTTTTATAAAGTATTGGACTAACAACATATACAATTTATATATAATAAACTCAAGACCATTTTATAGCTATATAATGGTCATGAGTTTATTGAATACAGTTAGCATAATCATTCATAATAAAATGACTACAAGTTTAAATATATAAAACATCAATTATATATAAACTGTATTATGCAATACTTTATATAAATGCATAGATCTTTGTTCGTTTGTGCTTTGTATATAGCATAAAAACATCAATACATTTTTCTCTAATAGTTATGACCGACAACACTCACGCCTCGTCCATGAGTGTATATAATTATTTAAACCATATATCTAAGTAGTATGTTTAAAACATCAGGAGCATTCACTTTAACTAAAAGATATCTATAAAAAGAGTGATTTCAGCCCTAGAATATAAATTATAAGGAAATCTCATACTTTGCTTAAAATTACAATTTCCTAACCCCGAGAATTTTTCTCTCTAACAAATTGGAGTGATATGTTACTGCAGTGTTTCCCAGTCTTTCGACATCTGTGCACTCCCTTTTTTTTATTTTTACAATTCTGAGTACCCGTAGTAAAAAATGGGGACGGGTGGTCGTGCGGTGTAGAGGAGTCCCGGGTTCGAACCTTGGAATTTTTTCAGGTCTACCCAGCGTTAAAGGTACCTGTTGGAGGAGTAAAGGAGCTGGGCGTTGTGCTAACCACACAATTTCATTTTATGCCGGGGTTACTGAAACAGATGAATTCTACACTTCATCTGCCCCGATGGGCTGAGATCAAGGATCTTTACTTACAGACACTTAAGTAAACAAGAAAACGTAACTGTAGGCCTTATTCCACTATCAAATGTTATAATTTTCGTTTCTTGTTATAGTTGTTGTTGTCAGTGACGTCACTATGGTTGGTGTCCCCCCCCCCCCCCCAAGTCTTCCACCTTTAACAATGGAACATATTGAATTATTTTCCTGCATTAGACCTTAGGAGGAAAACCCTCCCCCAGTATAACCGTAATGTCGTGAAATACGTCCAATCGGTCCAAGAGTTGATGAGTTCTAATTACATACAATAAAAAAAAAATTACACAATATAATAAAGCAATTAAGAGGTGCAACAACCAACAAAGCAAAGTCAAATTATTGTTATAGTATCTTTGAAGTTTGAAATATCAGAAGCCTAACGGGTTCTCTTTACAAACCAGCTAGAATATTGAACACATTTACCTTAGAATATTCCAAAACAAGTATTCTTTAAAATTCTTTCTAGTGTTTCTATTAACTGTAGAAATTAAAACAATGAAAATGACGTTCATTAATGTACATAATTTTATTTTTATAAACAGACCAGAAAGAACCAGTTTGATCATCCAACAAAATCTTTTATCTCTTTTGATAAGATTATTAAAAAAAAATAGTTTCGGCAACAATGATTTCCTAATTTCATTTTTTTTTCATTGATAAACTTTTTTTTTCCGTAACATTTCTGAACTTAAAACGAACAAGTTTTGTGACAGAGAGATACATTTCGGCCTTTGGCTGTGTCAGGAATGTTCACCGTTTACTTTAGTGTTGTTCTACTCTGGTTCCATCCAACTGATGGAGCTCCAGAACTACTGCAGAATCCTGGATTTGAAACCAGCATTGACCACTGGGTCCATGATGGATTTACAATGGTCAGTGAAGCTGGACACGCACATGGTGGGAACTCTGCAGCTAAATGTACTGGCAGGTCAGTTATGTCTGAATGTTTGTAGCGTGTGAGACATTTTGAGACGTGATGTAATTGTCGCCACTGATTAGTCAAACAGGGCCTCCGCATGGGGGAATGGGGGCATCATGGACACCTGTCAAGGCCCGTGAGCGTAGAGGATGAGGTGGAGGGCATCGCTTTTGAAATGTATTTGTATTGTATTCATTTTGCTGGGGTAATTGGTGAAGATGGGCATCGGTTGTTAAAATATGTCAAGGGGCATGGATTTTTCCTTTTTTGTTCCTGAACTAACATTTAATTTGTGAATGATTAATTACTAACAATTATTTTACAAGTCACTTAATTATATGTAAGTTGGAAGTAGTTTCCCTGTTTTTAGACTAAAAATATCGTTTGTATGATTTTAACTCAATCACATTGACACTCATTGTGAAGGACACAATCCTGGGAAGGACCTGGTCAGTTTATAACGGTCAAGCAAGGAGGCCGCTACGCATTCAGTGCCTACATCCGTCTTATAAACGACATTCGAGGAACCGACTACCAAACAGCCATGGCTAAGATTAACTTTAAGTGGAAGGACACTGGTTCGTGATTTTTGTTTTGACAGACATCTAGTAGGTCAAATAGAATGTCACTTGTTTCAATAGATAGACTATAAGTTAGATAGAATCTCAATAATTTATACAGATGTTGGATAAGTTTGACAGATTGTCAAAAATAATTCAAACATATTTTTTTTTATTCTAGATTAAATGAAGTTAAATATAATAATTGCATTCGGTTTTTATTTTATATAAATACCGAAAGCATTTTCTTAAGCTTATACTTTTAAAGAAATCTAACTCAAGACAATATCTAGATATTTTCTAAACTTAATATAATAGAGTGACCATCATATATTTATATCTACAATCATAGATAAGGATGTAATACATTTCTTAATTTGTTAATATATTCAACCAGGTGCTGATGACTATTTCCCTGTTACTACTCGACCATTTTTGACATCTGCTCTGGGTTGGGTCCAGATAGGTGGAGATTTCATTGTTCCCAACAGAGGTATTTTGAATGGCTAAAAATGTGCATTATTTTGTAGTGACGTAGTCTTTTTTACCGTTCAGCCATTGCTAACTCTACTTACGTTGTATTTAATGTTGTCTAACTCCGCCATTTTATAGTGTACTTATTTTTGCTTCCCATAGAGTACACGTCTGCTAAGGTTTATTTAGAAGGGTTGGCGCCACATGTCGATTTCTACCTGGACGACACTTCTTTGACGGAAATACCTGAAAATACAGCATGGAAAGCTGAAGCTGATCATCGCATTGATACACTGAGAAAGAGTAACATTCATATCAAGTAAATAGTTACAGTAACATTCATATCAAGTAAATAGTTACAGTAACATTCCTATCAAGTAATTAGTTACAGTAACATACACATCAAGTAATTAGTTAAAATTAACATTCCTATTAAGTGAATAATTATTCTAAAAAACTATCAAATAGTTAATGAAATATTGTTATTCACAATATATTCTAAGCATATATCTCTCTCAATATATTTCTTTTTTAGAGCATTTTCGAAAAAAAATGCTCTATTGTCCCCGTTTTGTCTGTCTGTCTGTCTGTCTGTCCGTCTGTCTGTCCGTCATCACCCTAGATCTCAACAACCATAAGTCCTAGACCCATGATGTATATATCATTTTGTAGGTCTTGACCTGCAAAGTGTACATCAAAAGTCCATTTTGCGATCTGACTTCTGAGGGCCGTAAAAGGGGGCTTATAAAGTACTGTTTTTTACTATATAAGCTATATTAACAATGGAGCGCCCTATATCTAAGCAACCATAAGTCCTAGACCCATGATGTATATATCATTGTGTAGGTCTTGGCCTGCCAAGTGTACATCAAAAGTCCATTTTGCGATTTGACCTCTCTGGGCCAAAATATAAGAGTTTTTAAGTACCGTTTTGCTTATATTTTAAATATAAATAATAAAAGCTAATCAAAGGGGTGTAATCATTATTTATTTTTGTAACAATTATTCAACATGACTTACTTCCCGTACTTTATATAAAACAACAATTGACGGAGTTTTCAGACGATTAAATGACTACAATTTAGAATGTTTCAATTATGAGTCCTATTTCAGTCACATATAGGTCACGTGACTGGTCTCGATGCACCGTCCTGATGCTAGCGCCTAGCGCCAGTACAAAAACCCAGCAATAAACAATCGGTTTGTAAAAGATTTCTTCAATGACAACTTTGCAGCACAACTCAATCAACCAAACGTCATCATTTGTGGGGACTTCAATCAAGATTTCAAAGAGCCCGGGGCAGAAATTGAAAACTTCTTCGAAACAAACTTCAACATTGAACTACTTTCACCAAGATTGGCAACAACAATTTATCAAACAACAATTGACGGAGTTTTCGGACGATTAAATGACTACAATTTAGAATGTTTCAATTATGAGTCCTATTTCAGTGACCACAAACCACTTGTAAATAAATTTAAGAGAAAATAATTTTGTTTTCAATTATAAAGAAACGTTTTTTTAATATCTTTTTTCAGATATATGCATTACACAATTGAATTTGTAAACATTTCCAAAATTTACAAATATTTACTGAAAGATAGCATACGTACTGATACATAATACGAAAATGCAAAATGCGCTAACACGTCCTGTGTCCAGAATGGAACAGGCTTAATTGCTTGTTTTAAGATTCAATAGTTGATTTCTTAAATTATTTTTTTTAAAAGAAGGTATATAAACATTTTGTTTCAGCGCTCATATTGCATCAAACTTTAATGCAAATGATTTAACCATACAGGTAAAAACTATATTTTTATATATCTTAGATGAAGATTAATATTTATAAGTCTTTATATGAAGTGTACTATGTTTTGTCTGCACTGAAGACATTAGTTGCTCATTATTTCATTTGGACTTTAATTTCATCTCTAAATTCAGATCGAGCATACGAAACATTTATTTGGATTTGGCTCAGAACTGAATGCAGACTACTTAGTGAACCCAGATTATAAACAGTTCCAGAATATTGCATATCACATGTTCAACTGGGCAACAATACAGGCTTACAAGTGGCCGTACAATCGTGGAACAAAGGTCAGTCTTGTGTTTAAACAAAGAATGTTAATATTCTAATACATTATTGTGTGCTCAATACAATTCAAGTGTGTACTTAGAAACTAAATAACATTGTTGTTTACTCACTACATTTCAAGTGTGTACTTTGAATCTATTATATCATTGTTGTTTACTTAATATATTTTGGATGTTATCTTTGAACGTATATTATGTCAAAGTGTTAAATAAATCTAACTAAAGCAAACAATAATTTCAATTAATTTAGGACAATCCAGACTTCTCAGTGGCAGTGGCGGCAACTGATGAATTGAGAAAACATGGGTGAGTGATTCACTTTATCATATTGAGAAAACATGGGTGAGTGATTCACTTTACAGTATTGAGAAAACATGGGTGAGTGACTGATTCACTTTACAATATTGAGAAAACATGGCTGAGTGACAGATTCACTTTACAATATTGAGATAACATGGGTTAGTGATTCACGTTACAATATTGACAAAACATGGGTGAGTGATTCACTTTACAATATTGAGAAAACATGGGTTAGTGATTCACTTTACAATATTGAGAAAACATGAGTGAGTGATTCACTTTACAAAATAGACAAAACATGGGTGAGTGAGTCACTTTAAAATATTGACAAAACATAGGTGAGTGAGTGATTCACTTTACAATATTGTTGTAACTTTATATATACAGAATGGCACAAGACAAGTGGGTTCGATAACTAGACTAATACTTTATTTATTACTACAAATTTACTAAACATTAAATCTACAACTAAACTAATAAATCCAGATGGAGAAATCACTACTGTCCAAGCGAGTCGAACATGTTACGTTAAGGTAACGAACTCGTTGTTCTAAAAATAACTTCCTAACTGCTAAATAACCCCCATCTCTTATTTACACACCTAACCAGGTGACGAATGGTGCAACGCCGTGTGTTAAAAGAAGAGGGTTATAACAATATTGAGAAAACATGGCTGAGTGATTCACTTTACAATATTGACAAACATAGGTGTGTGATTCAATTTATAATATTGACAAAACATGGGTGAGTGATTCACTTTACAATATTGACAAAACATGGGTGAGTGATTCACTTTACAAAATTGACAAAACATGGGTGATTGGTTCTCGTTACAATATAGATAAAAATCAATGAAGTGCCGCAATTGATTCTGAGAGCCACATTGAGCCACCATTATCCTAAAACCATAAGTCCCCCTGCTACGTTTAGCGTCTGTTGTTTACACATAAACAACTAGCTGGATTCAAGACTAGTGAGGACTTGTACTTTAAACCTGAAGTCCTCACTCAGGATACTCTACTGTGTTTTTTATTTAAATTAGATAACGTTAATCAGTCAAAGCGAGTTGCCCTCAAAGCAACTCAGATGTAACACGTTCAGTCCGATGCCATTTTGAAAGGCCACCTCTTCATCTGTGACCAAAACGTTGCATCTTCAAACTGTGTCTGGCATACCGTCATTATCTAGTACCACCATCACATTCAACATGCTCAATAAAGTTAGTTATACATTATCCCTTAGACTCCATGTCAGAGGTCATTGTATGTTTTGGTCAGTTCCTGGGAATCAGCCGAGCTGGGCGTCATCAATGACTGGTCAAACATTGAAAGACACAGTGGACGCTCACATCAAGTACATGACTGGAATAACTAAAGGGAAGTAAGTAAGCATGTTTTTAATAGATAAAAATTGAATCAGCTGAAAATGAAATCAGATCTGTACATGGGGGGTGGGAGTGGGGCGGCCAATAAGGTTCGGTTGAGGCTCCAATTGCAGAAGAAGATGTTGGGGCCCCCCTCAATAAAAGAGAAAAGATAAATATAAATATAAAAATGTAGAGTTGATGCCTAGAGGTGCTATTCATATCATGTGGCACAAAGTGCGCGAGCGGTAAGCCCTAAGTTAAATACGCCTCTGAATATATACACATATTACTTGTTAAATTAATATTTGGATTACTTGTAAAATTCATGTTTGCTATGGACTTTTCGCTCCACAGACTAGAACACTGGGATGTCAATAACGAACTTCTCCATGGTCATTTCTTTGAATCCCACACTGGCGACCCTTTATACAGCCGTCATATGTTCCAAGCTGTTCACGCCGCTGACCCCCACCCCAAACTGTTTCTCAATGATTACAACGTAGTAGCAGTAGGAGAGGACACTCTGGTCAGTGGGTCACATAAGTTCATGTTTACACTTTATTTATTTAGCTTGCAGATGTTTGACATAGCCGCATAGATAATGTTCATATTAATTAATTCAGCATGGATACGTTCATATTAATTAATTCAGCATAGATATAGTCATATTCATTAATTCAGCATTGATATGTTCATATTAATTAATTCAGCATAGATATGTTCATGTTAATTAATTCAGCTTAGATATGTTCATATTAATTAATTCAGCATGGATATGTTCATATTGATTAATTGAGCATAGATATGTTCATATTTCTTCATTCAGCATAGGTATGTTCATATTAATTAATTCAGCATAGATATGTTCATATTAATTAATTCAGCATAGATATGTTCATATTAATTAATTCAGCATAGATATGTTCATATTAATTAATTCAGCATGGATATGTTCATATTAATTAATTCAGCATAGATATGTTCATATTAATTAATTAAGCATGGATTTATTAAACTGTTGGTCAGAGATTTTTACACCTAAAACAAATGTTGCCAAATTTGGACGCTGAAAAATAGTCCATAGTTAATAAACGTTAATTAAATTTTTTATGCAAAGTAAGCTATACATAGATTGGAACAATATTTAGACATAGAATTACTCCCCTATTAACACATACAACGCATATTTTTTTCAATAGAAGCAATCTACAGATTGGGTTAATAAATAGATGTATGAATGATAAATCTAAATGTAGCTTTCTTCTTTTCATTCTTCACTCTAATCTCATATCACTTTACATCAATATTTTGTATCTCCAAACAGGCCTATCTTGATCAGATTCAACAGTTTAAAGCAGCTAATGTTGGACTCGGAGCTGTGGGAGTGCAAAGTCATTTCCCTAAATATGCTAATCCAGACCCAGCGTTACTCAAAGTAAACATTTAACAAAACACATATATATATGTATATAAATATTGTATGTATTTGATAACGTGCGTGTGTGACGCACTCTGTTTATTACATTTCAATAAATTGATTTTATTATTTTTCCCCTGCAAAAATTACATTGTGTAACCAACAGATTTGTATAATTAACAGTTTTAAGATAGTTATAATCATAATATATCTATGGTTATGATTGTCTACTCGCTTAATTCGATAGACAAGCAACCAAAAAAAATACAAGATTACATTTCATAATCATTGACTTATCTATAAGTAGTCATTCGAAACAAACTACAAAAAAAAGTTAAAATTATTTTTATATGTTTAACTATACTATCATGAAGAAAATACATTTATTATTACTTTTACTAAATATATCAACTGTTGATTAAGTGCAATCTAATCACTGATTTCTAGCATCGACTGGACATATTGGCGAAAGCTGGACTGCCCATCTGGATCACTGAGTTAGATTTGTCCGCACGTGACGAGACATCGCGGGCTGACGGGTCAGTTTCATTGTTTGTAGCTGGACTACACAAACAGACATACACTTCATTAACAGTCTAACAGACATACACTTCATTAACAGTCTAACAGACATACACTTCATTAACAGTCTAACAGACATACACTTCATTAACAGTCTACTAACAGACATACACTTCATTAACAGTCTAACAGACATACACTTCATTAACAGTCTACTAACAGACATACACTTCATTAACAGTCTAACAGACATACACTTCATTAACAGTCTAACAGACATACACTTCATTAACAGTCTAACAGACATACACTTCATCAACAGTCTACTAACAGACATACACTTCATTAACAGTCTAACAGACATACACTTCATTAACAGTCTAACAGACATACACTTCATTAACAGTCTACTAACAGACATACACTTCATTAACAGTCTAACAGACATACACTTCATTAACAGTCTACTAACAGACACATTTCATAAACATTTAGACAAGCAAGGTACAGCGCAGAGATGTAAATTATGAATAAATTTCATTCTTTGTCTTTAGGTACGAGAAAGTTTTAAGACTGTACTTCAGTCACCCATCGATCGAAGGGATCATATTTTGGGGTTTCTGGGATCATGAAATGGATCCCCAAATGGCTCTAGTGCATGGCGCATCCTATACGGTTAGTTTTATATTTCATAAAAGCTTACTTATTTCTAGAATATTTTTATATGTCCAGTGAAGGGGCGAATAACCTTGCAAAAAATGAAATTTAATTTTTAAACAGAAAAAAGCCTAAATAAAAAGTATCATTAGATAATGAGGACCGTGGTATCTTTGGAATTTATCTGTATCGTTCTATTTTTGTTTTGTTTTTTTTCAAATTGTTAACAAGATGATAAAATAACTGCAGTATGAACTGTCAATATTATTTCAAACTGAGTCGTCTGTTGGGCAGTAAATTGGCTTTTATTATAATGAAGAAATACGTCTAACACGTTTCGTGATTTAAAAGTTGCTTTTTAATTTATAATTTCAAAGGACGTTTAAGAAAATATTCAAAACTTTTGAATGAGTTTATCATATCAAAGAACTAGTCGATAAAATCAATCAAATCGATATCCTATTTCTCATTATTTGAATCTTCAGCTGGACAAAGCCGGACAGCGCTACCTTCAACTCACCAAACAAGAATGGAGTACTTACGTGAACAGATCTTTAGCCACAGGGACGTCATTCAATGTCCGAGGTTTCCAGGGCGACTACGAGTTGACTGTCTGGTATAAAAATAAACCAATCAAGAGACAAACGTTCACACTGGGCAAGACGGACACAACAGTCAATGTGGACATTGCGGGAGATGGACGTAAGTTGGACAATCACAATGAACTTGAATTAATCTACAAGTCAATGAGAAATCACTGGACACAATCTTGTTGAACGTAGTCACAATTTGAGGTCATTTTGTGCTTCAAAGGGAGATTAAATAAATGGTCTTGTTTTAATGAATGTATGGCTGATTAGCTACATTCTTAATAGGATCGGAAAATTGATTTCTTTTTTATCTTATTTTGTATTTTAATTTGATGACTTTTTAAATTATTCGAGCTTTCAAATATAATATGTCTCATAAATTATATCAAGTTAAAAAAAATGTTTAGTAATAGGGTGAACAATCTCACTAATCACCACACACGTGAAAGCTTCTATTGAATGTGAGTAATCTATTATATATGCAGAGACTGATAAATATAGGATGGGACCCCTGCATATAAATCTAATGTAAGCCTCATTCTGGTTTTTAAAAATCGTAAAGAAACACGCTTTAATCAATATGACCAGGTTAAGTGATACGATTTATGTATAAAAAAAAACGTCTGCGTATGCCATTATTTAAAACTCTAAACTATTTCTACGAAAATTGAATTGAAATACGTGTATATCATTTAGTATATGTCATGTTTTATATCTGAAAAGATGAGATTCAAATTCCGGTCAAACCCAACCCATTTGCCCATGTCGCCGTCGCTCATTCAACAACCAGTACTGGACTGAAAACTGAGGGTCAAGCTACATCCACATCAACAGCCCATCAACTGACCTGTGCCACCAGGTGGTCATCAGTGTCCGAGGTGGGAGACGACAAAACAGCTGAGGTATCCTGTGTAGCCAACGAAATACTGACTGGATGCAGTAGTTATTTGAAGGCAAGGAGTGTGTGATGTTATAGACTATTTTATTAATTGGTTTCACTTGCCCCAGTGTGTACCATGTATTATGTGTGGTCAATAATTGTATTAATCAATTCTTAAAGGCGCACACTGGTTGGTGTACTCCTCTTGAGTTTTGATTGGTTTTATTTCCTGGGTTTAGCTTTAGTTTGGGTTTTCGTATTAGTCTTTTTAGCTCGAAATAAAACACAAGATCTATTACAATTAATTTGTAAGTATTTACATAGCTTTTTTTTTTTTCTCTTTTTTTAACGCCGCCATTGCCAGCATGGTAGGGTGTAGTGTGCCTACCACACCAGCACTGTTGGCGGCGCTGATGCACGTCTGCCATGCCTACAGAGCGGCGGGGTGAGTGTACCCGCTATCATCTGCAGGGATGGCAGAAAGATGGGTTTTAATCCTTGCCCAAACTTGCCAGACCAGCAGGGTGTGTGTACTGCCGATCGGCCAGAATGGCAAGGAGCGGGGTTTTTCCTGCCATTCGGACAGAGGGGAGTGTGTAGTGTGCCTGTATCCTCAGCCCGAAATGGCAGGCTGCGCAGGTGTGCTTGAGTGGGACGGAGAGGAAGGGTGTTGTGTGCCGACCACATCCGTCACCTCCGCCAGCTGTGAATACTGCGGTCTCGGATAGTTCTCATTGACCACAGTACCACCACCCTCGTGAGTAATGGGGTTTTTTTCCTGACTAGAGAACCCCTATGATCCATCCCCCGTGGATCATGGTATGTCTCTCAGACCAGGAAGGGGAGATCACAAAACATGCCAAAATATTTTGTGATACTCTCCTAAACGTGGTATTTGTCTCTGTACACAAGTGCACTATTTCTAAATGCTCTAAAAAAATTTAAAAAAGCTTGTGTTGTACCTAAAAATGGTCATAGTTAGTTTAAATATCACTAAATAATAATGTTGTTGTTTTTTTTTTAGTATAACTCGTAGTTTCAAAATAAATTAAATAAATTTCTCAAATAACTATATTTTAATAAATAAAATTATGTTATCTCTATGTTACAAAAAATTAATGCTGTATTTAGTTTTATTTAAATATTCATTGCCCTTTTTGGCACGCAGTTGAATTTGAAAATGGTGATGCGCTCACAACACCATATCATTGACTAATCTTAATTCATTCATAATATTTTAAAGGACTATTTCTCAATAGTTATTTTTTAATAATGTATCAATTCTCTTTCACTTAGCCCCACAACCATCCTTCCCTCCCTCCCTCCCCCGCCCGCCAACCCCCTTCCACTCAAGACATGCCCGAATCGCAGTGGGTCTCAATGTACAAAATTACAAAAAGGGGCATTTAGTATAACTGCATGTTCACCCTGTTAACAATACCACGTGACACTTCTCCCTACCTCTCCCCCCCTCCGTTAAACACTCCTTTCCCAACCCTACACCCCCATTCCAACAGTTCTTTTTTTTATATAATTTTATAATTTATCATGTTTAACATGACGTATTGAAAAAAAAAGAGAGACGTGAGGTTAAAAAATTAGCGGTGTTGCAACTTGAATCGTCTGCTTGACCTCCCCCCCCCCTTTCTGCAACCATTGGTTTATTCCCACCCCTATCCCAACCAACTCGGTAATATATATTTGAGCGCGTTAACAATCAGTCTATATACAAAAAATAGCTTTTTATATAATTCATCCCAAAGAAAAAAATCCTCATTATGGGTACAGAAGCTTAACAAAAACAACCCCCGACTATTAAACATAAGTTGCGCACACTACTCAATATCATTTAAAATCTCAATTCATTAATAAGAAATCCTTGTTGTGTTTAGAATTCCCCAGCATTTCATTTTTATTCAAGAAAGATTCATTTGATGAACAAAATGCGCACCATACATACTCTCATTTAACATACATTGTCTCTTTTCAGTTTCTATAATTTTGGAATTTCCCAGACTATTTTTATAGAGACGGTCGATGTTGTTTTTTTAACTCCGCAAAGGTGTGACGTAGAACTCAGACTTTTTTTTAGCGATGTAAGCTTTCAATTCGTACGGTGCCGAGTATTTGTAACTTACAGACAAGCGGCTTTTATTGCCATGAGCATACTTTACACCGCACAGTGTGTAGGTCTGTCGGTCGAACCACCGTCTATGTTAGCCGATTATGTATATAGATGTGATACATGTCTTAATATGATAGTTTGTCCATAACAGAACAATGACTGGCATCGAGATGGCGAGCAGATCGTTATGGCCAATGGTAAACCTGCTTGTAAAGCCAGCAACGGTTATAGGACAACAATAGGTAACGATGTCTGGTCTTAGAACTATCTCTTCGTCTCTTGAAACATTTTTCTTTCAAATCGAATGGGGAAACGATATGGAGAACGATCACTACTTAACTCTTCTGGAGATTTCCACAAGTTTTATAACTGTAAATCTGTGATCAAATACATATATGTGTGTGTGTGTGTCTGTGTGTGTGTGTCTGTGTGTGTGTGTGTGTGATCTAATAAAAAATACGATGTGTACATTTTTATGAAAGATTTCCTTTATTTTATTTTTTTTTTGAGACACTTGCTGTAAACATAGGGAGCTCTTATCATTTATTATGAGTATAACGGACTTATTTTCACAAGTTTAGGATTAGCTTACCAAATTTTTTTTAATTGCTTTATAAACATATTTTGTTTGTTTTTTGTTTGTTTAGTAAATTGGTAGTATAATAAACAAAAAGATTGAACTTATTCTATAGTAGTTTTTAATAAATATCCAGCATTGTCAGAAAACTAATTACATTGTAATTCTAAAATCCTGTGACAATCTTAATAAATATAAACAAACATACGTGCTGTCTATTTTTAATCATTGACATGTGTTTATAATGTTCTAATGAACAGAACTTAAATGAACGGGGATATTATTTATAAATTATAAATGTATTTTAATCCAAAATGTATCTAAAGGTATCCAGGCTGCCGCCAGATGTTGTAGTCTCAGTGGACTGACCTGTACGTACAAAACAGCTGGACCCTCTGGAACTGGACAAGATGACCAAGTGGTAGTTCCTTGTGGATCTGATGGCTATCCCTTTGGTAAATTTTCATCTACTTAAACGTAGTAATAGTTCGATAACTATAACTTCACAGTTTAATCAGTTACAATTTATGACTTGAATTATATATATATATATATATATATATATATATATATATATTTTATGTCATCTGTGTTCAAAAGCGCTTTTATATAAACAGGTTGTTCCACGTACACCTACATGAGTGACTCTGATGGTTCCTTTTTTACAAACTCAACTTGTGTTGGTCAAAATGATGGAATCGCTACAGGTAGCCAAGCAAAACATACACAATTCTATATCTGCCTCTACCTTTAAATTTTGTTTCTCTTACACAGTCTTTCTAACTTGCTGCTCTATCTATGTATCTATCTATATGTCTGTCTATCTGTCTGCCTATCTATAGTCCCTACATTAGGAAAATCTTTTTTTTTTCAATATAGTGACCATTAACCCTTTTTAGGTGTATTGATTCTATTCTCCTACAGGTCGAACGATCACAAATAGTTCCAACTTAAATTTGCACACAAATAAGTCCAACATAGATTTGCCCCATTCTTGGATAACAGATATTTCTAACTTACTTTAAACCAGTCCATGGTGTTAGCAATGCAAAAAAAACGAAACAAGCTGGAAGCCTCAAATTTTGAAGGGCCCCCGCAAAGCCCGTTACTTTATTCTCACTGAACCCATGTTTTATACCTTTTTATGCCTCCTTTAGTTTTAAGGGCCAATTTATTTTCTTCTGCACACAGGGCCCTATTTTTTTCTTTTATCCGCCTCTGCATATCATCACTCATGCAATGAGCCTTGACTATGTACATCTCTGTCCCATAGTCAAAACGGTTCTTTTAAATCAAACCATGTCGTTCATGGTATTAAACGCTAAGATAATAATGTAAGTACCGTTTAAGAAACATAATCATATCACGTGACATTAATGACTGGTTGTATTACTTAATTTCTCAGGTGTCCACTCCTATGCTGCATGCTGTAAAGGTGGAAACATCAAATGCACTACGGTACACTCGTCTCCCAGTGGACACCCTGTAGGAGCCAGGGCCACAGTTCAGTGTCCAGCTGGTCAGGTTATGACCGGATGTAACGTTTACGCACCCAATTCCAAGGCTGCTGGAGCTTTTATAGAAGGTAACATCATATAGTTGCAGAAATTTTTTTTGAAGAACTATACTAAAAGTAAACACATTATGACGTCCACGGAAAGAAATAGTTGGCAAATGCAGTCCTTAACTTATTGAGCTTTTTTCCCGACCGTTATAAGCTCGACCATACGCTTATGTTTTATTTATTCTGAAACTAATCAGATAAATAGCATCATGTGTTTAGGGGCTGTCCATTATTTATGTCAACACATTTTGGTCGATTTTTACCTCCCCACCCTCCCCATTGTCAACAACTTGTCAAACTTCCAGAGACCCCCCCCCCTTATAAAATTACGTCAACATTTGATTACCCCCCCCCCCATCCCCTAAAAAAGGTGGCTTCCAAAATGTTTATGTGGCAAAATTAGTAGGGATATAGTTAGTTTAATTAAATACTGAATGTTAAGCGAGTGTGTATAACACAGGACTACAAACGCTGCTTAATTTTCCTTTATTAAGTAATTATATTAAATTTTTAAAAAAAAGTAACATTGTTGACGTCAACTTTTCTGACCCCCCTCCTCCCTATTTTGTTGACGTAATTAATGGACAGCCACCTTATATAACGTGTTCTGTTTTTGATTGGTTTGCTAAAATTAGTCAAAGAGGTGTCGATTTATTTTTTTCTCTGGTTAGTATCAACCAAAGTTGTAATGGTGTTGTCATTAGGTTGGCTTTGTAGTGTGTTTCTTTCATCCCCTCTACAAAAGATAGCTCAGTGACCATGGAAACATAGGTGACTGGACACGCCGTGGGATGAACCCGCAACGACTGATACGTTTAGTTTACCACCAAGTAAAAGGGAGTAAGCTATGTAAGGATTATTTAATGCAAGGATGATTATTCCACCCCGGGATCAAATCCGAGCGAGTTCCGGGTATATCAACTTATTAAAAAAATAAATTCCATGTCATGTTAACTTTATACTGGAAAGCACATTTCCTAATAAAACTGAGTCTTTTCACTAAATACTAGTATATCGGCTAATTCACATGATAAAAAGAAACTCAAGTCTACTTCAGCATACAGGGGCCGTTACTGAAGCCAGAGATCATCCATGCACGTCCTCGGGGACTCACCGGATATAAGGGTCCCTTGCTGTAATAATAAGATATTGTTCTGAGTTATTGCTGTAGGGGACCAAGCACTATGATTTGGAGTGGGGAAGGGGGTGGAGAAAGACATGATACTAGTAAGATGGGTTTTTGTCAACAGCTACAGATATTGAATTTATCGTCATCAACTACTTTGTGTTTTATTGGATTTCAGCCACTAACAACGTGGACCACTGTGTTGCAGTCAACGGACTGGAAAGATTTGGCAGTGAAGGTGGTGTCCAGGCTTTTGCAACTTGCTGCCATCTTTGAACTTCAGTAGAACATTAAACTTACTCATTCATGAGTGTGTTGTTTTCTTTTTACATCATATTATGTTACACGATTTTTGAAAACAAGCGAAAACATGGTCCTGTAGGTATGAACTACTAATGAGGTACACTCTTGGTGTCCCACAAGTATGAGGGTACCATCTACTCTTGGTGTCCCACTAGTATGAGGGTACAATCTACTCTTGGTGTCCCACTAGTATGAGGGTACCATCTACTCTTGGTGTCCCACAAGTATGAGAGTACCATCTACTCTTGGTGTCCCACAAGTATGGTGTCCCACTAGTATGAAGGTACCATCTACTCTTGTGGGACACCAAGTATGAGAGTACCATCTACTCTTGGTGTCCCACAAGTATGGTGTCCCACTAGTATGAGGGTACCATCTACTTCTGGTGTCCCACTAGTATGAGAGTACCATCTACTCTTGTTGTCCCACAAGTATGAGAGTACAATCTACTCTTGGTGTCCCACAAGTATGAGGGTACTATCTTTCACGCTTTTAATTCGTTTTTGTATGATTTGCTCTGGCGCCTATATAACTGTTGGGATGATTTTGCTTTTTTTTTTTTTGTTATTGTTTTTTAGTTTAAAGATATATTTATTTAAGGAGAGTTTTTATTTAGTAAATACTATTGACGTTTTAGTTTGTTTGATTCCCACAAGACACAACAAATAAAAAAAACTTTTCGTTTATGGATTAAAAAAATATGTCCTTATATGCATCTAGAAACTACACAAATACGAACTTTTAAAAAACTGGTTGTCCATTACTTCGAGATTCATTTAAAAAAACCGGTTTTCTTGGCGCCGATAATCATTAGTTGAATCCAAGCCTGGTTTTAATCTTTTGTTGAATGTTTCGATATTATTTTAGTTTGTAAAAGATGCATCAAAGGACATGCAGGACTAACTATTTACTTTTCTCTGAAGAACCGTATAAACTCTTGCTGATCAAGGACACACCAATGTGCAATATTATCTTTAGCATGTACCTTGGTTAGGGTGATAACAAAAAAAAATATTTTTATGAAACCACTTGCAATCGAGGAACTTTTATGTGTAATTTAAGAATATAAATTGCATTTTTGATTTTTTTTTAAAAAGTTCCCCCACCTCCCCCTTTTTCGGAAGAAAAAAGTGAAAAAATATTTTTTTTTCAAAAAAAAAGGACAAGTTTGTTTTTTAGCTTAATTCAAAAGAGTAATATTAATAACTAATAAACTTTTTTTAACAAATAAGATACAGGTCAGTTATTAATATGTACAGAATGTATAAGAAATGTGTAAGACATATTTTTCATATGAACTTCAGATTCAAAAATTCAAATTTTCTCGATTTTGCATGAAGTTCCTCTATCAGTTTCACAGCACGTTCAGCAATTTGGTTAGATTACGAAATGTCAATTAATGATTTTCCGAATGACCAATGCGTCTTTAAACACTTAATTGCCTTCTTGCATTTTATCCTGATGAGTGTAAACAATTCATTGACGAACGCTTTATTGTAGTGTTGCGAATGGAACTTATCATTTGCCCATTCGTAGGATATGAAATTGCAAGCAGGAGCGAGGATGTTGCGCCACTCTGGTATCATAAATAATGCTATAATAGTATATATCGCATGTGAGTTCCATCTTGCCTAGTGTAAATTTGATAGTTTCTTCCAGCTGATTCGAGGCCAACGTGAAGTTGTTTTATAATGACAATATGCCTGATATAATTCATAAAAATAACTTGAAATCATCTCGCCATCCAGGGTTCTCGCCTGTGCTAACATCATCTGTCACAATGAGGTGGTAATCAGCCTGAAGAGTGGCATAGATTTGCGTAAATTTGTCAATGAAGGAATAGTTGAGTTCTGGTTTGCTCGTTGGCTCTTGAATAAGAAAATTCATGACGTTTCAAAAAGAGGTCGAGTACATGGTGCTGACAGCCAATATATTGTGGCTTCTGAAAGCCCTTGCTCAAGACATCATCCTGTATGAGCTTTACAATCCCGAGCAAACGACCAGTATTTACTGCGGTCGTGTCGCATATTATCACGCAAATATTTTCCCAAGCATCATATATATCAATTAGCTGATTTAGTTCCTTGTGAATGGCCGCGGCAGAACCACTCTCCCATTTAAGAGTTTTATTTCGGTTGTCATATTTTCAGCAGAACTACTTGATACTCTTCCCCTTGCACTCTTTTACCATCAAACTGGAGACAACAGGGTTCTTTGCTTTGAGGTTTTTGAAAAATTTTAGTTTTCACTTTCCGTCCTTCAGAGATTATTCGTTTCCAAACACCCGCCTGACTTGGAACCGGCACATCATAACCCTGTTCAGCAATAGTTGCAAGAACGTCATATGCTTTATGTGTAGAAATATTGTTTTTCAGTCCTAGCAAACCCGCTGTTGTAGTGCTTGCTCTTTGGTATTTCGGTTTGCATTCAGAAGATGACGTGGAAGAATAGGTTGTCGAGTCGGGTGAAGAAGCAGAGGTTTCAGAATCCGAAGTTTCTGAGACAGTTGTATGTGTTTGTGTATGTTGTGAGAAAGTTGTATGTGTTTGTGTAGGTTGTGAGACAGTTGTATGTGTTTGTGTAGGTTGCGATTGAGAAGAGCTGGCTTGAGATTGAGTTTTGGATAGTCGGATTTGTTTTCTTGGGTGGATTGATTATAAAGGGGCTTGTTTGACCATTGAATAACCAATCTGTATTCCACTCTTAACTTGCCTCTGGTAGAGCTCTTTATCCTCCTTGCTTTTCCATTTTCCATTAACGTTGGTGACATCAAATAACTTAAAAAGTGTTGAGTAAATTTATGAGACGGTTTCTTTTTGTTTTTGTCATATAAATCAAACAGACAATTGAGTTTCTTTCTGATTAGTGCGCTGGATAATAGTGGAAAGTCTAGAATTTCCCTCAAGAGCTATTCTATATCCGTTATCATAATTTTGATTCGATCCAGTCGCCGTTTCTGGCTATTGAACAGAAAATTGAAGTTTCCAAGAATTTGACGGTTTGTGGGCATCCGTGTGAGATTGATTAGCTTTTCAACAGATGGAATTCTCGGATCCCTATTCAGTTTAGAAGATGAGGGTAGATACCTTGCTTATAAACAAATGGAAACAACTGACTGGAATGTGCTTAGAAAGCATAGACTGTTTTTACTTACTAGACGTAAGTCATGTAAAAATTCAGTGTTAAATTG
>JAGDYQ010000007.1:11255566-11408734 GCA_021962125.1 Bulinus truncatus
GAAGGTAACATCATTTGGTTGCAGATTGATGTTTTCTAAATTCTGCATTGCGTATTTTTATGCACTTTGATATTTTACATATTTATTTTAAAGTAGCTGAGAAATACAAATATATCTTAAGAGTTTTAAGAGTTTGAATTTTTTTATCTTAGTACTTATGTTCGAAAAAACATATTGTTACTAGGTAATGTAGTGCTCATTTGAACTAATTCTGCCATTCCTTTGCATCAACTAAATTAAATCCGTTATCGTGTCTAACACTTTCATGGTTAGCAGATGGTTGGAGGAAGTAGAGAGAGACCTTAAAGCCATAGGAGTGAGAGAGTGGAGGAAGAAGACCATGGACCGGGAAAAGTGGAGAAGAGTAGTATGGCAGGCCAGGGCCCTAAATGGGCTGTAAAGCCATTGGGCATTCTTCATATTGTCATCATCCTTAGTCTCTTAAAGCCCATTTATAGAATCTGGCCTACCTCAAAATACTCTCCACTTTCACTGATCTATGTCTGTTTCACTTCATTGTCTCACTCCCATTGTCTCACTCCCAATTGCTTTACAGCATTAGTAACAGTCTTCTTGCAGTCATCAAACATGACTGTAACATAAACTTGACTGTAACAACCTTTGTTTCCATCAATATTTCATCTCACAATTTTGGTCCTATGTGAGACTCACAACGTACAGAGTGGGTGGGGCATTTACAAATGTTAAGAGAACAATCTGAAAACTTCAGTTGGGTAATGTATCTTTTTTAAAACTTACTGTCATGTTTACTTTGAGTGTTACTAGCCGTATTCTTTTTTTTTCTTTCTGTCGAAAACCTATCGCTTAGATTTCTTTCAACGAACAATGGAGTTTATGAATTTTTCATGTTATAGAAATAGATAGCATCATAAATATAGAAGGTTTACAGAATTACATGAAGTTAGAATCGATAACTTAGAATGTATTCTTTTTTACCTTTTTTTTTTAAAGAGAATATCTTGTCGCCACTCAAAAAACTACAGTCCTGGTGTTTTTAACCCAGTTGAACCAAAGTTCGGCGCGGCCCTGGTTGTAAAAATAAAACAAACTATAAATAGTTGATTCATCCATATTACTCTGACAAAATCTCAATCTACTAGTACATATGCTGAGTATAAATGTACCAATTCTAAATGTGTCATTTTTTTTTATTCAGCCACTAACAACGTAGACCACTGTGTTGCTGTCAATGGACTGGAAAGATTTGGCAGTGAAGCTGGTGTCCAAGCTTATGCTACTTGTTGCCAACTTTTAACTTTAGTAAAACATTAAATATTCAGATGTATATGTTGTCTTAAGTACGTGCTGGTGTCTCCAAAACAGTTTACTTATCTAACTTATAAATGATAATAATAATAAAACTATTTTCTTTAATTTATTGCTTTTACTTAAATACATACTGCTGGTCTTTCCATATTTGTTGTTGTTGATTATATCTATTTGTAATGGTAAATAACAGATTTAATCAGTCTATTAAAACACGTAAACCAATACATAAATACTAAGAATAAAGTTGATGGTGATCGTTTTCTGTCTAACTGAAGATGCAAACCAAAGCGTAAAGAAAGGCTAAAAAATAATACATTTCATGGTTGATTGTTATCCACTATCCAGGATAGTCTTACATAAATTTGTAGCTAGCTGTTAAATTGTGTCTTCCCCCCCCCCTCCCAACCGTTCTGAATAGTGCGAAAAACTAAACAATGCTAATTTTTTAATTACACATTTCAGCATCATATCTGTAGAGCTGTTAGGTATGTCCAAGGGGACGGACGGTCGTGCGGTGTAGAGCTCTCGATTGTCGACCGGAGGGGTCCTGGGTTCGAACCTCAGGGAGGACCTTTCGATTTTGTTAAGGTCCTGGTGAAAGTTCCCAAGTCCACCCAGCTTTAAATGGGTACTTGACTTTAAGTTGCGGGAGTATAGTTGTGCTAACCACACAATCCCTTCATATACCGAGTTTACTGAAACAGATTAATTCTACACTTCATCTGCCCCGATTAGCCCTTAGGGGGCTTAAGGAAACTTTACTTTTAGTAGGTATGTCCCTACTTTTCCCACTTAGTCATCACTGACAACAATCTTGACCGTAATCCAACATAGACATGAATGGGAGATTAATTATCGGTAATAAATTGGCTGCTACAGATCTAGTATTAAAAATAATTTCAGTGCATTCACTGCAGCTATTCTTGATGTCCAACTCTACAGTATGTGTGACCTTTCAATGTTACATGAACTGTATGTGTGACCTTTCAATGTTACATGTACTGTATGTGTGACCTTTCAACTGACACTTTTTTTTTAATTATAAAATAGTTACATTTGACTGAACAGTAATTTTCTCCCATGTTACAGAAGTCCTGAAAACAAAAACCAAATTCAGCGTGCACGCAGCTCACAGTACATATCTAGCCCAAGGATTCTCTGCTGATATGTGTGTCTGTACACAATTGTCTCATTGTCCTAACTTTGTCCTATTCAGTATGACAAAGTAACAGATCATCCACTTACCAATAGCTCTCTAAATCCATCAACCAGACATGTTCCTGTCTTCTCCACTGTACAAATGAGATTAACGCAAGGTTTTGATTTGATTTTAATAAAGCAACTGTGAAATGTACATTTATAACCACTGAAAATGACAACTATGAAATGTACATTTATAACGACTGAAAATGACAACTGTGAAATGTACATTTATAACCACTGAAATGACAGCTGTGAAATGTACATTTATAACCACTGAAAATAAAAAGAGGAGTGAGCAAACATTTAATCCATGGGCCACAATGGGCTCTTTAATTGAACGGAAAGGCTGGGCCAAGAGCAGATGAATGGAGTGTTTATATGAACTAACTGGAGTGTTTATATGAACTAACTGGAGTGTTTATATGAACTAACTGGAGTGTTTATATGAACTAACTGGAGTGTTTATATGAACTAACTGGAGTGTTTATATGAACTAACTGGAGTGTTTATATGAACTAACTGGAGTGTTTATATGAACTAACTGGAGTGTTTATATGAACTAACTGGAGTGTTTATATGAACTAACTGGAGTGTTTATATGAACTAACTGGAGTATTTATATAAACTAACTGGAGTGTTTATATGAGCTAACATAAATAAAATGTAAACGTTATTGATATAAACAGGTAAAGGGGAGTGTACTGTGGGTAATATCAAACTGCTTATCATGTGGTAGTTGACCGGCTGACCATAGTTAGCACATATGTGGTCTAAATGTTGGATTGATTTTTTTTCCAATACTACTATTTCGGCTATGAATTTAAAACACTATGACGACCGTTAATTGTAACAGTATATTACATGGCACTATGATGTAATGACTGCATAACCAGATCAATGTAACCTTTGTAAAGATTTTAAAATATGGAATGAGTCAATAGTACTAAGAGTTACTGAATCCATTCCACATATCTACAATATAGGCTATGTTACAATGCACTAAGCTCTAATAATGTGTTGTTGCCTATCACAAAGACTGTAGTTTACGTGACCTTCGTTTTGAGTGTTTTATTATGTTTTTCGTTGTTGTTGTTGTTTGTTTATTTTTAAATATCCTTAAAGTTTTAAATATCATAAGCCTGACGGGTTCTCTTTACAAAACAGCTAGAATATTCAACACATTTACGTTAGAGTATTCCAAAACAAGTATTCCTTGAAATTCTTTGTAGTGTTTCTATTAACTGTAAAAATTAATACAATGAAAATGACGTTCATTCATGTACATAATTTGATATTCATAAAAAAGATCAGAAAGAACCAGTTTGATCATCCAACAAAATCTTTTATCTCTTTTGATAAGATAATTAAAAAAAAATAGTTTCGGCAATAATGATTTCCTAATTTCATTTTTTTTCCATAGATAAAAGAAACATGAAAACAAACTCGAACAAGTTCGTATAAACTTTTTTTTTCGTAACATTTCTCGACTTAAATGAACAGGTTTTGTAAAAGAGAAAAACATTTCGGCCTTCGGCTGTGTCAGGAATGTTCACCGTTTACTTCTGTGTTGTTCTACTCTGGTTCCATCCAACTGATGGAGCTCCAGAACTGCTGCAGAACCCTGGATTTGAAACCGGCATTGACCATTGGGTTCATGATGGATTTACAATGGTCAGTGAAGCTGGACACGCACATGGTGGAAACTCTGCAGCTAAATGTACTGGCAGGTCAGTTATGTCTGAATGTTTTTTAAGCGTGTGAGTCATTTTGAGACGTGATGTAATCGTTGCCACTGATTAGTCAAACAGGGCCCCCGCATGGGGTAAGGGGGCATCATGGACACCTGTCAAGGCCGTCAACCTCGAGGATGAGGAGGAGGAGGGCATCGCTTTTGAAATGTATTTGTATGTATTTATTTTGCTGGGGGTCATGGGTGAAGAGGGGCATCGGTTGTTAGAATCGGACAATGGCCATAGCTTTGCTGGTTTTGTTCCTGAACTAACATTTAGTTTGTGAAGAAATTAATTACTAGCAATTATTTAACAAGTCATTTAACTATATGGAAGTAGTTCCCCAGTTTGAAGACTGAAAATATCGTGTGTGTGATTTTAACTCAAACACATTGACACTCATTGTGAAGGACCCAAGCCTGGCAAGGACCTGGTCAACTTATAACGGTCCAGCAAGGTGGCCGCTACGCATTCAGTGCCTACATCCGTCTTATAAACAACATTCAAGGAACCGACTACCAAACAGCCATGGTCAAGATTAACTTTAAGTGGAAGGACACTGGTTAGTGAATTTTTTTCGACAGAAATCTAGAAGTTCAAATAGAATGTCACTTGTTTTAATAGATGGACTATAAGTTAGATAGATTGTCAATAATTTATACAGATGTTGGATAAGTTTGACAGATTTTTTTTTAAAATCTAGATTAAATAAAGTTGAATAAAATAATTACATTCGGCTTTTATTTTATATTAAGATTGAAAGCATTTTCTTAAGCTTATACTTTAAAATAAAATCTAACTCAAGACGATTTCTAGCTAATTATTTCTAAACTTATTGTAATAGAGTAACCATCATTTTTTTTCATTATTTATATCTACAATCATAGACAAGGGTGTAATACATTTCAAAATTCATTAATATTTTCATCAAGGTGCTGATGACTATTTCCCTGTTACTACTCGACCATTTTTGACATCTGCTCTGGGTTGGGTCCAGATAGGTGGAGATTTCATAGTTCCCAACAGAGGTATTTTGATTGGCTAAAAATGTGCATTATTTTGTAGTGACGTAGTTTTCTTTATGAATCATTCCTTACTGCTAATGCTAACTCTATTTACATTGTATTTCATGTTGTCTAACTCCGCCATATTATAGTTTATTTATTTTGTATCCCCATAGAGTACACGTCTGCTAAGATTTATTTTGAAGGGTTGGCGCCACATGTCGATTTCTACCTGGACGACACTTCTTTGACGGAAATACCTGAAAATACAGCATGGAAAGCTGAAGCTGATCATCGCATTGATACACTGAGAAAGAGTAATATTCACATCAAGTAAGTAGTTATAGTAACATTCAAATCAAGTAAATAGAGTAACATTCATATCAAGTAAGTAGTTATAGTTACATTCAAATCAAGTAAATAGTTAGAGTAACATTCACATCAAGTAAGTAGTTATAGTAACATTCACATCAAGTAATTAGTAAGAGTAACATTCATATCAAGTAAATAGTTAGAGTTACATTCACATCAAGTAAATAGTTAGAGTAACATTCATATTAAGTAAATAGTTAGAGTAACATTCATATCAAGTAAATAGTTATAGTAACATTCAAATCAAGTAAATAGTTAGAGTAACATTCACATCAAGTAAATAGTTAGAGTAACATTCACATCAAGTAAATAGTTAGAGTAACATTCATATCAAGTAAATAGTTAGAGTAACATTCATATTAAGTAAATAGTTTGAGTAACATTCAAATCAAGTAAATAGTTAGAGTAACATTCATATCAATTAAATAGTTAGAGTAACATTCACATCAAGTAAATAGTTAGAGTAACATTCATATCAAGTAAGTAGTTAGAGTAACATTCATATCAAGTAAATAGTTAGAGTAACATTCACATCAAGTAAATAGTTAGAGTAACATTCAAATCAAGTAAATAGTTAGAGTAACATTCACATCAAGTAAATAGTTAGAGTAACATTCATATTAAGTAAATAGTTTGAGTAACATTCAAATCAAGTAAATAGTTATAGTAACATTCATATCAATTAAATAGTTAGAGTAACATTCACATCAAGTAAATAGTTAGAGTAACATTCATATCAAGTAAGTAGTTAGAGTAACATTCATATCAAGTAAATAGTTAGAGTAACATTCACATCAAGTAAATAGTTAGAGTAACATTCAAATCAAGTAAATAGTTAGAGTAACATTCACATCAAGTAAGTAGTTATAGTAACATTCATAACAAGTAAATAGTTAGAGTAACATTCATATCAAGTAAATAGTTAGAGTAACATTCATATAAGGTAAATAGTTAGAGTTACATTTACATCAAGTAAATAGTTAGAGTAACATTCATATCAAGTAAATAGTTAGAGTAACATTCATATCAAGTAAATAGTTAGAGTAACATTTACATCAAGTAAATAGTTAGAGTAACATTCATGTAAGGTAAATAGTTAGAGTAACATTTACATTAAGTAAATAGTTAGAGTGACATTTACATCAAGTAAATAGTTAGAGTAACATTCATATCAAGTAAATAGTTATAGTAACATTCAAATCAAGTAAATAATTAATCTAACAAGAGTATTAAATAGTTAATGAAATATGGTTATTCACAATATATTCTGAGCATATATCTCTCTCGATAAAAATTTAAATGCCTTTGTTTAGATTCAATAGTTGATTTCTTAAATTATTTTTTTTAAAGAAGAGAAACAGTGTTAAGTTATATAAACATTTTGTTTCAGCGCTCACATAGCATCTAACTTTAATGCAAATGATTTAACCATACAGGTAAAAACTACATTTTTTATTTCTTAGATGAAGACTAATATTTATAAGGCTTTAGATAAAGTGTACTGTGTTTAGTCTGTACTGAAATAATTAGTTGCGCATACTTTGTCTCATTTTGACTTTTATTTTATCCCTGAATTCAGATCGAGCATACGAAACATTTATTTGGATTTGGCTCAGAACTGAATGCAGACTACATCGTGAACCCAGACTATAAACAGTTCCAGAATATTGCATATCACATGTTTAACTGGGCAACAATACAGGCTTACAAGTGGCCATACAATCGTGGAACAAAGGTCAGTCTTGTGTTTAAAAAAAAGATGTTAATATTATAATACATTATTGTGCGCTCACTACATTTCAAGTCTATACTTTGAACCTATATTACATTGTTGTTTACTCACTACATTTCAGATGTTTACTTTGAAGTATATTATGTAAAGTGTTAAATAATTCTAACTAAAGGAAACAATAATTTCAATTTAATTAAGGACAATCCAGACTTCTCAGTGGCAGTGGCGGCAACTGATGAATTGAGAAAACATGGGTGAGTGATTCATTTTACAAAATTGAGAAAACATGGGTGAGTGATTCACTTTACAATATTGATAAAACATGGGTGAGTGATTCACTTTACAATATTGAGAAAACATGGGTGAGTGATTCACTTTACAATATTGACAAAACATAGGTGAGTGATTCACTTTACAATATTGACAAAACATGGGTTAGTGATTCACTTTACAGTATTGAGATAACATAGGTGAGTGATTCACTTTATAGTATTGAGAAAACATGGGTGAGTGATTCACTTTACAATATTGAGATAACATGGGTGAGTGATTCACTTTATAGTATTGAGAAAACATGGGTGAGTGATTCGCTTTACAATATTGAGATAAAATGGGTGAATGATTCACTTAACAGTATTGAGAAAACATGGGTGAGTGATTCACTTTACATTATTGAGATAACATGGACGAGTGATTCACTTTACAATATTGAGAAAACATAGGTGAGTGATTCACTTTACAATATT
The DNA here is from genome assembly GCA_021962125.1 of Bulinus truncatus. Lineage (NCBI taxonomy): Eukaryota > Metazoa > Mollusca > Gastropoda > Planorbidae > Bulinus > Bulinus truncatus. The sequence goes on from JAGDYQ010000007.1 coordinate 11,263,644, forward strand.
AAGATAAAATGGGTGAGTGATTCACTTTACAGTATTGAGATAACATGGGTGAGTGATTCGCTTTACAGTATTGAGAAAACATAGGTGAGTGATTCACTTTACAATATGACAAAACATGGGTGAGTGATTCACTTTACAATATTGACAAAACGTAGGTGAGTGATTCACTTTACAATATTGACAAAACATGGGTTAGTGATTCACTTTACAGTATTGAGATAACATAGGTGAGTGATTCACTTTACAGTATTGAGAAAACATGGGTGAGTGATTCACTTTACAATATTGAGATAACATGGGTGAGTGATTCACTTTACAATATTGAGAAAACATAGGTGAGTGATTCACTTTACAATATTAAGATAAAATGGGTGAGTGATTCACTTTACAGTAATGAGATAACTTTGGTGAGTGATTCGCTTTACAGTATTGAGAAAACATGGGTGAGTGATTCACTTTACAAAATTGATAAAACATGGGTGAATGATTCACTTTGCAAATTTGTTGTGAGCTGCACAAAAAAATCAATGAAATGCTGCATGTGATTCTGAGAGTCGCATTGGGCCACCATTACCCTATAACCATAACCACCCTCCCATCGTTTACCGGCTTTTGTTTACACATAAACAACTGGCTGGATTCAAGACTAGTAAGGCCTTGTACTCTACATGCCAAACATCCTAAACACCTGCAGCCCGCACTCTAGATACTTTACTGTGATTTTTTTATAAGATAACTTTAATCAGTCATAGCGTGTTGCCCTCAAAGCAACTCAGATGTAAGACGTTCAGTCCGATGCCATTTTTGAAAGGCCACCTCTTCATCTGTGACCAAAACGTTGTCTCTTCAAACTGTGTCTGGCGTACCGTTATTATCTAGTACTATCACATTCAACATGCTCAATAAAGTTAGTTATTCATTATCCCTTAGACTCCATGTCAGAGGTCATTGTATGTTTTGGGCAGTTCCCGGCAATCAGCCTAGCTGGGCGTCATCAATGACTGGTCAAACATTGAAGGACACAGTGGATGCTCACATCAAGTACATGACTGGAATAACTAAAGGGAAGTAAGTAAGCATGTTTTCATTTTTAGTAGATAAAAATTGAATCAGCGGAAAATAAAATCATACCTACACGTGGGGGTTAAGGCGTGAATAAAGTTCGGTTGAGGGTTAAATTTTAAAAGATGTTGGGGCCCTCAAAAAAAGAGAAAAGATAAATATACACAATGTAGAGTTGATGTCTGGGGGGACGCATTCATATCATGTGGCACAAAGTGCGCTAGCGGTGAGCCCTAAGTTAAATACGCCTCTGAATATATACACATATTACTTGTTAAATTAATATTTGGATTACTTGTAAAATTCATGTTTGCTCCACAGACTAGAGCACTGGGATGTCAATAACGAACTTCTCCATGGTCATTTCTTTGAATCCCATACTGGCGACCCATTATACAGCCGTCATATGTTCCAAGCTGTTCACGCCGCTGACCCCCACCCCAAACTGTTTCTGAATGATTACAACGTAGTAGCACTGGGAGAACACACTCTGGTAAGTGGGTCATGTTTCAGCAGTGGGAGAACACACTCTGGTAAGTGGGTCATGTTGCATCACTGGGAGAACACACTCTGGTAAGTGGGTCATGTTTCAGCAGTGGGAGAACACACTCTGGTAAGTGGGTTACATTGTTATAAATTCTTGCTTACACTTAGGTTAGTTAGCTTGCAGATGATATTAAACATCGCGGCAAAAAACTGTTAAATCTATTCAGCATGATTTTGTTAAACTGTTGGTCAGAGAATTTTCACCTAAAAAAATGTTGCTTGATTTGGACGATGAAAAATAGTCCATATTTAATACATATGAGTTATATTTTTATGCGAAGTAAGCTTTTGATTATAATAATATTTAGATATATAATTATTCCCCGATTAACACATACAAGACATCTTTTTTTTTCAATTGAAGTTATCCACAGATTGGGTTAATAAATAGATGTATGAATGATAAATCTAAATGGAGCTTTCTTCTTTTCATTCTTCACTGTACTGTAATATCATCTCTGCACATTATTATTTTTTGTATCTCCCAACAGGCCTACCTTGATCAGATTCAACAGTTTAAAGCAGCCAATGTTGGACTCGGAGCTGTGGGAGTGCAAAGTCATTTCCCTAAATATGCTAATCCAGACCCAACGTTACTCAAGGTAAACATTTAACAAAACGTATATATCTACCTATGTATTTGATAACGTGTGTGACGCATTCTGCTTATTACATTTCAATAAATTGATTTCATTCTTTTTTCCTGCACAAAATTTGATTGTGTATCCAAGAGTTTTGTATAATTAACAGTTTTAAAGATAGCTGTGATTGTCTACTCACTTAATCCGATAGACAAGTAACATAAAAGAATACAAGATAAAATTTTATAAATCATTGACTAATATGTAAGAAGTCATTCCACAAAATGCTACAAAAAATCAAAATGAGTTGCTTAGAAAATTATTTGTATATGTTTACCTGTACCTATCATGAAGACAATACATTTATTATTACATTTACTAAATGTATTAACTGTTGATTAAGTGCAATAGTATTATTATTATCACTGATTTCCAGCATCGACTGGACATATTGGCGAAAGCTGGACTACCCATCTGGATCACTGAGTTAGATTTGTCTGCTCACGACGAAACATCACGTGCTGATTGGTCAGTTTCATTGTTTGTGGCTAGACTACGTAAACAGACATACACTTCATTAACAGTCTAACAGACACTTCATTAACAGTCTAACAGACACACAGTTCATTAACAGTCTAACAGACACACACTTCATTAACAGTCTAACAGACACACACTTCATTAACAGTCTAACAGACACACACTTCATTAACAGTCTAACAGACACACACTTCATTAACAGTCTAACAGACATAGACTTCATTAACATTTAGACAAACAATGTGCGCCGCAGAGGTTTAAATTATTCATAAATTTCATTCTTTGTCTTTAGGTACGAGAAAGTTTTAAGACTGTACTTCAGTCACCCATCAATCGAAGGGATCATATTTTGGGGTTTCTGGGATCATGAAATGGATCCCCAAATGGCTCTAGTGCATGGCTCATCTTTTACGGTTAGTGTTATATTTTACAAAAGCTTACTTATTTGTTGCATATTTTTTCTATGTCCTATGAAGTGGCGAACAATCTTGAAAAGAATAAAATGAAATAATTAAACAGAAAAAGCCTAAAAGCAAGGTGTCCTTATATAATGAAGAGTTTCGTATCTTTGGAATGTATTTGTGTCGTTCTGTGGTTCTGTTTTTTTTTTTTTTTTTCAATTATTAAAAAAATGACCAAATAACTGCAGTATGAACTGACAGTATTATTTCAAACGAAGTCTATTTGGTAGTAATTTGCTTTTTTTATTATAATGAAGAAATACTTGTAATATGTTTATGATTGAAGTTGCTTTTTTATTTATAATTTCAAAGGACGTTAAAGAAAGTATTCAAAACTTTTGAATGAGTTTACTATATCAAAGAACTAGTCGATAAAATCAATCAAATCGATATCCTATTTCTCATTATTTGAATCTTCAGCTGGATAAAGCCGGACAGCGCTACCTTCAACTCACCAAACAAGAATGGAGTACTCACGTGAACAGATCTTTAGCCACGGGGACGTCATTCAATGTCCGAGGATTCCAGGGCGACTACGAGTTGACTGTCTGGTATAAAAATAAACCAATCAAGAGACAAACGTTCACACTGGGCAAGACGGACACAACGGTCAATGTGGACATTTCGGGAGACGGACGTAAGTTGGACAATCACAATGAACTTTAATTAATCTACAAGTCAATGAGAAATCACTGGACACAATCTTGATGAACGCTGTCACAATTTGAGGCCATTGTGTGCTTCAAAGGAAGATTAAATAAATGGTATTGTTTTAATGAATATATGGCTGATTAGCTACATTCTTAATAGGATCGGAAAATTGATTTCTTTTTTTATCTTATTTTGAATTTTAATTTGATGATTTTTTTAATAGATGTCATTCGATTAAATTATTTGAGTCAGAGCGCTTTCAAATATAATATGTATCACTATAGGAAAACTATATCAAGTTTAAAAAAAAGAATGTTTAGTAATAGGGTGAACGATTTAAACATTTAATTCTACGAATCACAAACTCAACAGTTTCTATTGAATATGTCATATACAGAGACGGATAAATAGAGGATGGGACCCCTGCATAAGAAGCTAATTCAAGCCTCATTCTGGTTTATAAAAATCGTAACAAAAAAAACCACGCCATAATCGATATATCCAGGTTGAGTGATACGATTTCTGTATCAAAAAAAAAACGTTTGCGTATGCCATTATTTAAAACTCTAAACTATTTCTACGAAAATTGAATTGAAATACGTGTATATTATTTAGTAAATGCAATGTTTTATATCTGAAAAGATGAGATTCAAATTCCGGCTAAACCCAACCCTTTCGCTCATGTTGCCGTTGCTCACTCAACAACCAGTACGGGACTGAAAACTGAGGGTCAAGCGACATCCACATCAACAGCCCATCAACTGACCTGTGCCACCAGGTGGTCAGCAGTGTCCGAGGTGGGTGACGACAAAACAGCCGAGGTATCCTGTGGAGCCAACGAGATACTGACCGGATGCACCAGTTATTTGAAGGCAAGGAGTGTATAATGTTTGAGACTTTTTTTATTAATTGGTCTCATTTACCCCAGTGTGTACCCTGTGTTGTGTGTGGTCAATAACTGTCAGTCAATTCTTAATCGCGCACACTCGTTGGTGTACTCCTTAACAGTTTTGGTTGGTTTTATTTCCCGGGTTTAGCTATAGTTTGGGTTTTCATATTTGCCTATTTAGCTCGGGAAAAAATCTGCAATGTCAATTATACATTAATTACGTGTTTAAATTGTAAGTATTCACCAATAATCTTGTAAAACTTCACAACAGAGACAAAATTCATCGTGTACTTTGGCTAAATGCTTTGAAAAATATAAAAAAAGGATTGCTTTGTACCTAAATATGGTCATAGTTAGTTTAAATACTACTAAATAATATTGTTGTTGTATTTTTAGCATAACTCGTGGTTTCAAAATAAATTAAGTTATTGATATATCAAATAACTATATTTTTTTAAATAAAATTATATTATCTCTATAATACACAAATGATGCTGTATTTAATTTTATTTAAACATTCATTGCCCTTTTAAGTTAAATTATGGGACAATAATTATCCAGTAAAAATAAAACATCCTTAAGATGCCTTTGTAAGATAAAATTTAGCTATTAAAACTCAAGAACTATTTATCAGGAGATGTTTGAGGATGTTTTAAACATAAATCTTTTCAAAGGGAACTCTTTATACATTATGTAACATGTGATACATGTCTTAATATGATATATTGTTTATAACAGAACAATGACTGGCATAGAGATGGCGAGCAGATCGTTATGGCCAATGGCAAACCTGCTTGTAAAGCCACCAACGGTTTTAGAACAACTATAGGTGACAATGTCTGGTCTTAGAATTATCTGTTCGTGTTTTGAAACATGTATAGCTTTATGAAAGATATTTTTAAGACACTGGCTTTAAATTAGGCATCTCTTAGCATTTTTTTTTTTTTGGGTTTAATGGACTTGTTTTCACATGCTTAGGATGCAATAATTTTTAGCTCGTTATATTTTCCCAAGCCACCCATCTTTAAATAAGTACCCGACTTAAAGTTGAAGGAGTAAAGGCGATTGGACGTTGTGCTAACCACACAAAATATGCCGAGGTTATTGAAACAGATGAATTCTACACTTCATATTTTGTTTGTTTTTGCTTAGTAGGGGGTATAATAGTAAAAAAAAGTTGAACTTATTCTATAGTAAAAAAAATATCCAGCATGGTCAAAAAGCTAATTACATTGTATTTGTAAAGTCCAGTGACAATCTCTATAAATTTAAACTAATGTGGTGACAAATTTTAATGTGTTTATAATTTTGTAATGTACAGAACTTTAACGAACGATATCATTTATAAATTATAAATGTATTTTAATCAAAAATGTATCTAAAGGTATCCAGGCTGCCGCCAGATGTTGTAGTCTCAGTGGACTGACCTGTACGTACAAAACAGCTGGACCCTCTGGAACTGGAATAGATGACCAAGTGGTAGTTCCATGTGGATCTGATGGCTATCCCTTAGGTGAATTTTCATCTACTTAAACGTAGTAATAGTTCAATAACTATAACTTCACAGTTTAATCAGTTACAATTTCTGACTTGAAATATATATATATATATATATATATATATATATATATATATATATATATACAGGCCCGTAGCGTGCGGGGGGTAGGGTGACCAGGGGGCCGGGCCCCCTGCGCTTTGTCTGGCCCCCTCTGCTTGTTTGCTCTACTTAGTAAAATGTATTACCTGCCCCCCCCCTGCTATTGCCTGGCCCCTGCTGTAGAATGCCTGGCCCCTGCTGTAGAATTTTCACGCTACGGGGCTGTATATAGGCTATACACACACACACACATCAGTTACGTTAAAGCAAGAGAATCCTGAGATCATTCTAAAATAATAGGACACAGAATCACCATTTAGAAGGGAAAATAACACTGGCTTGATTTGTTTTAAATATAACTTCATCCCCGTGAATTACCAATGTTCTTTTTTCGATAATAATTTCCATGTTTCTTTTTTTTAATTAATGTATCTGTTATTATATTTGTTATGTCATCTGTGTTCAAAAGCGTTCTATATAAACAGGCTGTGCTACATACACCTACATGAGTGACTCTGATGGTTCCTTTTTTACAAACTCAACTTGTGTTGGTCAGAATGATGGAATATCTGCAGGTAGCCAAGCAAAACATAAACAATGTACTATCTTTCTCTACCTTTAGGTTGTGCTTCTCTTATACACTCTTTCTAACTTGCTGCTCTATCTATGTATCTATCAATATGTCTGTCTATCTGTCCGCCTATCTATAGTCCCTACATTAGGAAAAAATCTTTTTTTGTTCAATATAGTGAGCATTAACCCTTAAAATACCCACTTAATCGTGGCTTGTAGAACTCTTGGTTTTGTTCCTCAAAGCCGCAATCATTGCTTGTGGCGCTGTAGGGTTAAGGACATTCAATACCAACTTACCTGTTGTAATCAAATGTTCGAAAAAAGATAGCTAAACCATCTCAAGGAACTTATATTTAAATAACTTTATTTTAATTTTCCTCGATGGTGAGTGATTTCATTCATAATTAATTGAACGTTTAATAAGTTGTTTTTGTTTAGGTCAATTGATTATATTCTCCTACAGGTCGAACGATCACTAATAGCTCCAACTTAAATTGGCCCAGTCGTTATTCACCAATAGTTCCAACTTAAATTGCCCAGTCGTTATTCACCAATAGTTCCAACTTAAATTGCCCAGTCGTTATTCACCAATAGTTCCAACTTAAATTGGCCAGTCGTTATTCACCAATAGTTCCAACTTAAATTGGTCCAGTCGTTATTCACCAATAGTTCCAACTTAAATTGACCCAGTCGTTATTCACCAATAGTTCCAACTTAAATTGGCCCAGTCGTTATTCACCAATAGTTCTAACTGAAATTGGCCCAGTCGTTATTCACCATTAGTTCCAACTGAAATTGGCCCAGTCGTTATTCACCAATAGTTCCAACTTAAATTGGCACACAAATAAGTCCAACATAGATTGGCCAATTCCATGAAGTTTGAAGTGCCCCGTAAAGCCCGTTACTTTATACCCGCTAACCCCATTTTATAACTATTTATGCCTCCTTTAGTTTTAAGGGCCAAATATTGTCTTCTGCACCCGGGGCCCCATTTTTTTCTTTGATCCGCCTCTACATATCATTACTCATGCAATGTGCCATGACTGTGTACATCTCAGTCCCATAGTCAAAACGGTTCTTTTAAATCAAACCATGTCGTTCATGGTATTAAAGGCTAAGATAATAATATAAGTACTGTTTAAGAAACATAATCATATCACGTGACATTAATGACTGGTTGTATTTATTAATTACTCAGGTGTCTACTCCTATGCTGCTTGCTGTAAAGGTGGAAACATCAAATGCACTACGGTAAACTCGTCTCCCAGTGGACACCCTGTTGGAGCCAGGGCCACAGTTCAGTGTTCAGCTGGTCAGGTTATGACCGGATGTAACGTTTACTCCCCCAATGCCAAAGCTGCTGGCGCTTTTATAGAAGGTAGCATCAATTAGTTGCATATTGATATTTTCGATGAACCTATTTAAAGTAAACTCATTTTGACGTCCACAGAAAGAAATAGTTGGCAAATGTAGTCTGTATTGACATTTTTTTCCCGACCATCATAAGCTTGACCACAGACATTTGTAACCAATCAGATGAATAGCAGCGCGTGTTTATCTAATGTATTCTGTAATTGATTAGTTTGCTAAATTTAGCAGAACATGTCTCCGTTTATTTTTTTTCTCTGGCCAACCAAAGTTTTTATGGTATGTTTATAATTAGGTTGGTTTTGTAATGCTTTTCTTTCCTCCCCACCGTAAGAAAATTGATCAATGACCATAAGCCACCACGAGAAATATAAGTGACTGGACACACCGTAAGTTTAACCCGTAATGACAGATTAGCCCAGGTTTACCACGTAGTTAAAGGAAGTAAACTATTAAGAAATAAATATTTAAGACAAGGGTGGTTATCCACCCCCCGGGATCAAACTCCGTGCGAATTCCGAGTATATTAACTTGTTAAATAATAAATCTCATTTAATATATTAACTTGTTAAATCATAATTCTCATGTAATAGTGTTAAGGTTCTAAGATGTCTTGATGATGTTATGATGTTGGAGGCGTTACTGTGGTAGCGTGTCTCTTTTTCCGCACACAAACAATTCTTGAATTAATACTCAACTCAATGTTGCTGATTCATTATTTATTTCATTATAACAAAGACATTGAAGATATTATATGAAATGCACTTATTTAAGACATTATGTCAAATACAAATTGACCTTCTTTAAAGGCATTAAAGACTATCAACTAACACTACAACTTCATAGCTCTAGATCAAAGTCTGACTTACTAGCACTGCATCTAAAACGTAACTTACTTCTACCACGACCAAAATATAACTAACTCAATAAAGTTTGTCTCCAAGTAAAGACAAATTCATGTGACCTCCAATAGCAACCAATACGTCACATAATAAATATTACACCCAACACACTTCATAGTGCGGTGCGCAAACTCAAGATTAATAAAAATAGATTTGCACCAATCCTTCGTACTCTACAAATAGTATTTTTGTTAAATCATAAAATTCAAGTAATATTAAAGTACAGAGTCCTTCGGACTAACGGGCATAAGGGTCCCATTGTATACGACCATTATACAAATAAAATTAAGACTGTTCAGAGTTATTGCTGTAGGAGAGCAAGCACACTGCTTTCCCGGGGTAGGGGAGAGACATGATACTAGTAAGACGGGTTTTGTCAACAGCTACAGATATTGAATTTATCGTCATCAACTACTTTGTGTTTTATTGGATTTCAGCCACTAACAACGTAGACCACTGTGTTGCTGTCAACGGATTGGAAAGATTTGGCAGTGAAGGTGGTGTCCAGGCTTTTGCAACTTGCTGCCATCTTTGAACTTTAGTAAAACATTAAACTTACTCATTCATGTGTGTGTTGTTTCTTTTTACATCATGTTTTGTTACACGATTTTTGAAAACAAGCGAAAACATGGTCCTGTAGGTATGAACTACTGATGAGGTACGCTGCTGTCTTTACTCTTGGTATCCCACAAATATGAGGGTAAAATCTTTTCTTGGTATTTCACAAGTATGAGGGTAAAATCTTTTCTTGGTATCCCACGAGTATGAGGGTACCATCTACCCTTGGTCTATCACAAGTGTGAGGGTAAAATCTACTCTTGGTATCCCACAACTATGAGGGTACTATCTTTCACTCTTTTAATTTGTTGTTGCGTAATTTGATCTGGTGCTTGTAAAACTGTTTAAATGATTTCACATTTAAGTTGCTGTTTATTTAATTATTTATTTTTATCTATTTTTTTTTTGTTGCTTGTTTTAATTTAAAGACATATTTATTTAAGGAGAGTTTTTATTTAGTAAATACTATTGACGTTTTAGTTTGTTTGATTCCCACAAGACACAACAAATAAAAAAAACTTTTCATTTATGGATTTAAAAAATGTGTCCTTATTTGCATCTAGAAACTACACAAAAACGAATTTTTAATCTTCTGTCGAACGTTTCGATATCATCTTAGTTTGTAAAAGATACATCAAAGGACATGCAGGAGTAACTATTTACTTTTCCTTGAAGAACCGCATAAACTCTTGCAGATCAAGGTCACACCAATGTGCAATATATTCTTTTGCATGTACCTTGGTCTATTGTATAGACAGAGGCATAGGAAGGGTACTTTGGGTTGTGCGGTCATTCAGGTAAATGGCGCCTAACAAGAAAGGGGGTGTCTAAAAAGTGCTGTCAAATGTTTTTTGAACTTTTCAGATTTGAAAGAAGGGACCAAAAATTGTAACTCCCACAGGGCGCCACAATTACTTTTTGACATAAAAAAATTTTCGAAACTTTGAGTCCACCCACACTAACACTGCGGTGTGTCAAAGTACTGACAGTTCAACATATTTCGTAATTAGTAAACACTAACAGAATTACTTATTAATAATTTGTAAGCATTCCTTTTAATCTTTTTTAATTATATTACATGTTTTTGTAAGACTTTAATTTTACTTATAACAATACATCAGAATTAAAAATAAAACATTTTTGCCCAAAAATATTACAAGGTCACAATTCACTAAAAAAATGTGTAGTTTTTCAACCTTTTTGTATAGTTTGCATAGATAAGGAGACCCCATTTTTAACATAAACTGATCAACTCCTGCTACAGTTTATAATCAAATACTGAGACCAGTGTACTTTGAAGTCACTGAGTGATCATGTTTCAGTTGATGACAGACATAACAAGTTCACAATGATTGATTCCATATGTCAAATATTTCTCGTGTTTCTATGGACGAGGGAGGTACATGTGTAAAGTCCCTGTAAGGATGAGATGAAATCCCTTAGATCCTATAAACCACTAATGGGACGGTTTTATGGTGCCCTTCTTTCATCCCCACCATAGCCGATAGTGCAATGGCCATGGAGGCACCACGGGAGATATATCGGGAACTTGAGCCAAGACCTGAAAAATTTCCTTGGTCCTCACCGGAGATCGAACCAGGTACCTTCAGATCGACAGTCGAGCGCGTTACCGCACGACCATCCGTCCCCTTGAGGGAGGTACATGGAGCCACAGAGCTGCTGGTCAACCCAGGTCTAGAGAGCGGACTGACCAACTGGGTTCACGATGGGTTCACTATGACTGTTGAGAATTCAAATGTCCATGGCGGGACATCGAGCGTGAAATGTACTGGGAGGTAAGAAAAGTACAACTGGCATCTGTGTACTGCACCAAATTAAATTTATTGTATATATAGGCCTATATATATATATATATATATATATATATATATATACAAGGCTGTAGCCAGGGGGGCTATGGGGCAGCACCCCCCCCCGAAAATTAATTATAAAAATCAAATTTTATTATAAAATATACTTCTATATCATTGTGTTCCAATTTTTTCTTATATAAAACTCTCCGCACTGCCCCCCCCACCCAGCCGCACAGCCCCCCTCCCCCCAAACAAAATCCTGGCTACGGCCTTGTATATATATATATATCAATGAGTATTTATTATTTTTTCACATTTTTCACAATAAAAAATCACGTATCTATTGTCTGTCGTATGCAACACGTTTGAACGTTGTCTCAAGTCACAACACTCGAATTATTAGTTGGCAGTTTCCATAAAATAAATTGTCCAAATTAATTCATCAAGCTTCATTATTAATTATGCCGTAAAATAAAAAAAAAACAATTACAATTTTATTTATTTAAAACTGCGAAAATTTTCTGCAGGATTAAACTGTAAGCTAACTTACGTATTGTTTTTAAAAATTCATAAATTATAACATGAAGTGTATTCATGTATTGTTATTTATATATTTGAATCATAGCGTACCTTTGCATCATTGATTGTAATTATTAACCTACGAGGTAGAAACAGACCTTTAAAATGTAACATAAACAAAATCAGTGTATCCTAAATATGGTAGAAAGGAGTTATAAATAGACTTAACTTAAAAACATGTTGTTATCTGCAGGTCACAGAACTGGATGGGTCCATTACATTAAGAACATGGAGGTCGCAACGCTTTCAGCGCTTATGTTAGACTAATGAATGATATCTCAGGCACTCCTTTCCAAACAGGGGCAATCACTATTGATTTCAAGTGGAAAGATACAGGTCGGATATCTAAGTCACTGTTGTTTATTGGTTGTTTTTTTTTTAAATAGAAAAAGTCTTACCATAAGATTATTTGTGGGACGGATGGCTGAGTGGTGTATATGCTCGACTGTCGGTATGAGAATCCTGGGTTTGATACTCGGTGAAAACCAAGGGAATTTTTTTAAGGTCCTAGTGGAAGCTCGATAAAGTTTCACAAGTCCACCCAAATTTTAAAGTTAAGTTGGGGAAGTGAAGGCGGGTGGACCTTGTAAAAAAGTAAAAGTAAAGTTCCCCTATCGGGCCAAATGAAGTGTAGAATTCATCTGTTTCCATAACCTCGCCATATGAAGGGATTGTGTGGTTAGCACAATGCACAGCCGCCGTTACTTCCCCAACTTAAGTGAGGTACCCATTTTAAAGCTGGGTGGGCTTGTGGGACGACTTTGCATGAAATTTCACCTGGAAAAATTCCATGGGCCTCACCGAGGATCGACCCAGGACTCTCCGGTTGACAGTCGAGTATGGGCCTTGTGATAACCACAAAATTCATTTATATGCATAGGGTACAGAAACAGATGAAGTCTACACTTCATCTGCCCCGATGGCCCTTTACATGGAACTTTACATCTTTATAGGATTATTATTAATAATTTTAATTGTAATGTGAAATGAATAAAATAGAAAGCCATGAAGCAGGTAGATAGATGAAAGACTTGAAAGCTTTTGGAGTGAGAGAGTGGAGGAAGACGACCATGGATAAGAGAAAAAGAGATGAGTCCTACAGCAAGTTAAAGCCCTAAATGGGCTGTAGAGAGGGTAAGGCTTGCCAGAGATAACATCGATTGTTTAGAGGAGTGGTACAGCACGCCGGAGCCAAAGAAAGGAGAAGAATAAAGCACAATAAAAAAAGAAGATTTTGTAATAACAATTTCTAAGAGATATATTTCGTTAGTTCTTTTGTCAATAATTGATGAAATCATTGTATAGGTTAGTGGTTCTCACAATGTGCTTCAAGATCCATCAGTGGCTCGCGGGCGATTTTCAAGAGGTCGTTACAAAATTTTAACTTATAATTAAAGGATGAAGAATTTATACCAGGGTGCAATATAGCAATAAAGAAGAAATAGATTGAGTGCGCATTCGACGTGGAAAAAAATGATTCTTTTGGTTTTCTAAACATGTGATGTTGAAAATAAGGAATAAGGAGGTGCAATATTATATTTTAACACTAAAAAGTACAAAATAAATTTTTAAAACTTTTAAAGAATGCCCTTTAATAAAATTTACTAAATTTTACATTGCTAAAAATATTTATAAAACTTTGGTTGGCTAAAAAATTTTAGCGTATGTACCAAATTTTAACGTCAACGACCTAAAAGTTCAGGTAAATGCAACATTTTTTTTCAGCGAAAAAAATATATAATTAGTTTTCTACCACACTGAATTTAATATATAATTGTCTATTACTTTTAATGAAAGAAAAATACATAATCTAGAATAACTCTTTCACCTTTGAGATTCAGTTTCACATCATGTGTAATGTATAATAATTTCAAAGTCAGTATATATGTATAGCCTACCTATAGATAGTCCATAATAAACATTGTTTTTGGATTCGGACCGTATTATAGTGTATTTTTAGTAAGAAATAACTTTTAAATTATGAAGATTGCTGTTACTGTTAAATTAGTATCAAGCTACAGTTTGGTATTGAATATTTTTTAGCTGTAAAACTTGAATGTCAGAGGTCACTGTATGTTTTGGGCAGTACCATATAACCAGCCTAATTATGCAACATCCATCTACGGCCAGACTTTGAAAGATACCGTGGACTTACACATCAGATACATGACCAGCTTGATGAAGGGGAAGTAAGTCAGTTCATACATTTTTTCACATGATTTATTTATGGTTATGTCCTATTAAATATAAAAGTAAACTTGGGGAACTGATAAGTATTTCGGATAAAGTTGTATGTAGTTGCAGTACAAGTAATATTTACAGTATCGTCATTCAGTAACAACAGAGGCTATCTGAGTAATTATGTATATTTCACATCCAAAGATTGTCTCACTGGGATGTTAATAATGAATTGCTTCATGGGCGCGTTTCTTCGAGACCCACACGGGAGATGAGCAGTACAGTTTCCACATGTTTCAGGCTGTCCACGCGGGTGACCCAGCGCCCAAACTGTTTCTCAACGACTACAATGTAGTGGCTTATGGCGAGTTCACCCTGGTCAGTAAATGACATCTTAATTCGAATAAATCAAATTGTAAAGAATCTATATTGAGCTTATTATCATGGGCTATATGTGATATATACACACAAATATATATCAACATAAACAACGTTTATAAACAATGCAGTGATCACGTGTGTTCATGTTTTCTTCACTTCTCCCCATGGCACTACCTGACTTAAAGTTGTGGAGTAAAGTTGTGCTAACCCCATAATCCCCATAATACCGAGGCTACTGAAACAAATGAATTCTACACTTCAACTGCCCCGATGAGCCCTTGGGGGGGGGGGGGGGCTTAAGGGAACTTTATTTTTTTTAGGTAGCAGATGAATGGAGTGTTTATATGAACTAACTGGAGTGTTTATATGAACTAACTGGAGTGTTTATATGAACTAACTGGAGTGTTTATATGAACTAACTGGACTGTTTATATGAACTAACTGGAGTGTTTATATGAACTAACTGGAGTGTTTATATGAACTAACTGGAGTGTTTATATGAACTAACTGGAGTGTTTATATGAACTAACTGGAGTGTTTATATGAACTAACTGGAGTGTTTATATGAACTAACTGGAGTGTTTATATGAACTAACTGGAGTGTTTATATGAACTAACTGGACTGTTTATATGAACTAACTGGAGTGTTTATATGAACTAACTGGAGTGTTCATATGAACTAACTGGAGTGTTTATATGAACTAACTGGAGTGCTTATATGAACTAACTGGAGTGTTCATATGAACTAACTGGAGTGTTTATATGAACTAACTGGAGTGTTTATATGAACTAACTGGAGTGTTTATATGAACTAACATAAATAAAATGTAAACGTTATTGATATAAACAAGTAAAGGGGAGTGTACTCTGGGTAGTATCAAACTGCTTATCATGTGGTAGTTGACCCACTGACCATAGTTAGCACATATGTGGTCTAAATGTTGGATTGATTTTTTTTCCAATACTACTATTTCGGCTATGAATTTACTGCATTATGACGACCGTTAATTGTAACAGTATATTAGATGGCACTATGATGTAATGACTGCCTAGCCAGATCAATGTGACCTTTGTAAAGATTTTAAAATATGAAATGAGTCAATAGTGCAATGAGTGACTGAACCCATTCCACATATCTACAATATAGGCTATGTTACAATGCACTAAGCTCTAATAATATGTTGTTAGATATCACAAAGACTGTAGTTTACGTGACCTTCGTTTTGAGTGTTTTATTCTGTTTTTCGTTGTTGTTATTGTTTTTTATATAGTATCTTTGAAGTTTGAAATATCAGAAGCCTAACGGGTTCTCTTTACAAACCAGCTAGAATGTTCAACACATTTACGTTAGAATATTCCAAAACAAGTATCCCTTGAAATCTTTCTAGTGTTTCTATTAACTGTATAAATTAATACAATGAAAATGACGTTCATTAATGTACATAATTTTATTTTTATAAACAGACCAGAAAGAACCAGTTTGATCATCCAACAAAATCTTTTATCTCTTTTGATAAGATAATTTAAAAAAATTAGTTTCAGAAACAATGATTTCCTAATTTCATTTTTTTTTCACAGATAAACTTTTTTTTCCCGTAACATTTCTGAACTTAAAATGAACAGGTTTTGTGACAGAGAGAAACATTTCGGCCTTCGGTTGTGTCAGGAATGTTCACCGTTTACTTCTGTGTTGTTCTACTCTGGTTCCATCCAACTGATGGAGCTCCAGAACTGCTGCAGAATCCTGGATTTGAAACCGGCATTGACCATTGGGTTCATGATGGATTTACAATGGTCAGTGAAGCTGGACACGCACATGGTGGGAACTCTGCAGCTAAATGTACTGGCAGGTCAGTTATGTCTGAATGGTTTTTAAGCGTGTGAGTCATTTTGAGACGTGATGTAATCGTTGCCACTGATTAGTCAAACAGGGCCCCCGCATGGGGTAAAGGGGCATCATGGACACCTGTCAAGGCCCGTCAACCTCGAGGATGAGGAGGAGGAGGGCATCGCTTTTGAAATGTATTTGTATGTATTTATTTTGCTGGGGGTCATGGGTGAAGAGGGTATCGGTGGTTAAAATATGTCAGGGGGGGGGCATGGATTTTTCCTTTTTTGTTCCTGAACTAACATTTAATTTGTAAATGATTAATTACTAACAATTATTTTAAAGTCAATTAATTATATGGAAGTTGGAAGTAGTTTCACTGTTTTTAAACTAAAAACATCGTTTGTATGATTTTAACTCAATCACATTGACACTCATTGTGAAGGACACAATCCTGGGAAGGACCTGGTCAGTTTATAACGGTCAAGCAAGGAGGCCGCTACGCATTCAGTGCCTACATCCGTCTTATAAACGACATTCGAGAAACCGACTACCAAACAGCCATGGCTAAGATTAACTTTAAGTGGAAGGACACTGGTTCGTGATTTTTTTTGTTTTGACAGATATCTAGTAGGTCAAATAGAATGTCACTTGTTTCAATAGATGGACCATAAGTTAGATAGAATGTCAATAATTTATACAGATGTTGGATAACTTTGACAGATTGTCAAAAATAATTCAAACATATTTTTTTTAATTCTAGATTAAATGAAGTTAAATATAATAATTGCATTCGGTTTTTATTCTATATAAATACCAAAAGCATTTTCTTAAGCTTATACTTTAAACTAACTCAAGACAATATCTAGATATTTATTTTCTAAACTTAATATAATAGAGTGACCGTCATTTATTTATATCTACAATCATAGATAAGGATGTAATACATTTCTTAATTTATTAATATTTTCAACCAGGTGCTGATGACTATTTCCCTGTTACTACTCGACCATTTTTGACATCTGCTCTGGGTTGGGTCCAGATAGGTGGAGATTTCGTAGTTCCCAACAGAGGTATTTTGAATGGCTAAAAATGTGCATTATTTTGTAGTGACGTAGTCTTCTTTATGAATCATTACTTACCGTTCAGCTAATGCTAACTCTACTTACGTTGTATTTAATGTTGTCTAACTCCGCCATTTTATAGTGTACTTATTTTTGCTTCCCCATAGAGTACACGTCTGCTAAGATTTATTTAGAAGGGTTGGCGCCACATGTCGATTTCTACCTGGACGACACTTCTTTGACGGAAATACCTGAAAATACAGCATGGAAAGCTGAAGCTGATCATCGCATTGATACACTGAGAAAGAGTAACATTCATATCAAGTAAATAGAGTAACATTCCTATCAAGTAAATAGTTACAGTAACATTCATATCAAGTAAATAGTTACAGTAACATTCCTATCAAATAAATAGTTATAGTAACTTTCACATCAAGTAAAAAGAGTAACATTCCTATCAAGTAAATAGTTAGAGTAACATTCCTATCAAATAAATAGTTACAGTAACATTCATATCAAATAAATAGTTACAGTAACATTCCTATCAAATAAATAGTTACAGTAACATTCATATCAAGTAAATAGTTACAGTAACATTCCTATCAAATAAATAGTTACAGTAACATTCATATCAAGTAAATAGTTACAGTAACATTCCTATCAAGTAAATAGTTACATTAATATTCCTATCAAGTAAATAGTTACAATAACATACACATCAAGTAATTAGTTATAGTAACATTCACATCAAGTAAATAGTTAAAATTAACATTCCTATTAAGTGAATAATTATTCTAAAAAACTATCAAATAGTTAATGAAACATGGTTATTCACAATATATTCTGAGCATATATCTCTCTCGATATATTTTTTTTTTTAGATTCAATAGTTGATTTCTTAAATTATTTTTTTTAAAGAAGAGAAACAGTGTTAAGTTATATAAACATTTTGTTTCAGCGCTCACATAGCATCAAACTTTAATGCAAATGATTTAACCATACAGGTAAAAACTACATTTTTTATATCTTAGATGAAGACTAATATTTATAAGGCTTTGGATAAAGTGTACTGTGTTTAGTCTGTACTGAAATAATTAGTTGGGCATACTTTGTCTCATTTTGACTTTTATTTTATCCCTGAATTCAGATCGAGCATACGAAACATTTATTTGGATTTGGCTCAGAACTGAATGCAGACTACTTAGTGAACCCAGATTATAAACAGTTCCAGAATATTGCATATCACATGTTCAACTGGGCAACAATACAGGCTTACAAGTGGCCGTACAATCGTGGAACAAAGGTCAGTCTTGTGTTTAAACAAAGAATGTTAATATTCTAATACATTATTGTGTGCTCACTACAATTCAAAAGTGCACTTAGAACCTAAATAACATTGTTGTTTACTCACTACATTTCAAGTGTGTACTTTGAATCTATTATATCATTGTTGTTTACTTAATATATTTTGGATGTTAACTTTGAACGTATATTATGTTAAAGTGTTAAATAAATCTAACTAAAGGAAACAATAATTTCAATTTAATTTAGGACAATCCAGACTTCTCAGTGGCAGTGGCGGCAACTGATGAATTGAGAAAACATGGGTGAGTGATGCACTTTACAATACTGAGAAAACATGGGTGAGTGATTCACTTTACAAATTGAGAAAACATGGGTTAGTAATTCACTTTACAATATTGAGAAAACATGGGTTAGTGGTTCACTTTACAATATTGAGAAAACATGGGTTAGTGGTTCACTTTACAATATTGAGAAAACATGGCTGAGTGACTGATTCACTTTACAATATTGACAAAACATGGGTGAGTGAGTCACTTTACAAAATAGATAAAACATAGGTGAGTGAGTCACTTTATAATATTGACAAAACATGGGT
This sequence comes from Bulinus truncatus, assembly GCA_021962125.1. Lineage (NCBI taxonomy): Eukaryota > Metazoa > Mollusca > Gastropoda > Planorbidae > Bulinus > Bulinus truncatus. The sequence goes on from JAGDYQ010000007.1 coordinate 11,283,119, forward strand.
GAGTGAGTCACTTTACAATATTGACAAAACATAGGTGAGTGAGTCACTTTACAATATTGTAGTAACTGTATATATACAGAATGGCACAAGACACGTGGGTTCGATAACTAGACTAATACTTTATTTATTACTACAAATTTACTAAACATTTAATCTACAACTAAACTTATAAATCCAGATGGAGAAATCACTACTGAACAAGCGAGTGGAAAGTGTTACGTTACAGTAACGAACTCGTTGTTCTAAAAATAACTTCCTAACTGCTAAATAACTACTGTCCACTTTTCTCTGGTCACTGCTTATATCCAAGGTCCGAAGTAGATCCCCACCCCTCAAATCAGGTCACTTGACTGGTCTCGGCGGATCGTCCTGATGAGGGGAGCGACAGTTGTTTCACCCCACCCCCATCTCTTATTTACACACCTGTCCAGGTGACGAATGGTGCAACGCCGTGTGTTAGAAGAAGAAGGTTACAACAATATTGAGAAAAAATGGCTGAGTGATTCACTTTACAATATTGATAAAACATCAATGAAGTGCCGCAATTGATTCTGAGAGCCACATTGAGCCACCATTATCCTAAAACCATAAGTCTCCCCCCCCCCCTACGTTTAGATTCTGTTGTTTACACATAAACAACTGGCTGGATTCAAGACTAGTGAGGCCTTGTACTTTAAACCTGAAGTCCTCACTCAGGATACTATACTGTGATTTTTATTTAAATTAGATAACTTCAGTCATGGCGAGTTGCCCTCAAAGCAGCTCTGCATCCAAAACGTTGCATCTTCAAACTGTGTCTGGCGTACCGTTATTATCAGGTACAATCACATTCAACATGCTCAATAAAGTTAGTTATTCATTATCCCTTAGACTTCATGTCAGAGGTCATTGTATGTTTTGGTCAGTTCCTGGCAATCAGCCGAGCTGGGCGTCATCAATGACTGGTCAAACATTGAAGGACACAGTGGACGCTCACATCAAGTACATGACTGGAATAACTAAAGGGAAGTAAGTAAGCATGTTTTCATTTTTAGTAGATAAAAATTGAATCAGCTGAAAATGAAATCAGATCCACACATGGGGGTGGGGGTGGGGCGGCGAATAAGGTTCGGTTGAGGCTCCAATTGCAGAAGAAGATGTTGGGGGCCCCCCTCAATAAAAGAGAAAAGATAAATATAAATATAAAAATGTAGAGTTGATGCCTAGGGGGGGCCATTCATATCATGTGGCACAAAGTGCGCGAGCGGTGAGCCCTAAGTTAGATTCGCCTCTGAATATATACACATATTACTTGTTAAATTCATGTTTGCTATGGACTTTTCGCTCCACAGACTAGAACACTGGGATGTCAATAACGAACTTCTCCATGGTCATTTCTTTGAATCCCACACAGGCGACCCTTTATACAGCCGTCATATGTTCCAAGCTGTTCACGCTGCTGACCCCCACCCCAAATTGTTTTTGAATGATTACAACGTAGTAGCAGTAGGAGAGGACACTCTGGTCAGTGGGTCACATAAGTTCATGTTTACACTTTATTTATTTAGCTTGCAGATGTTTGACATAGCCGCATAGATAATGTTCATATTAATTAATTCAGCATGGATATGTTCATATTAATTAATTCAGCATGGATATATTCATATTAATTAATTCAACATAGATATGTTCATATTAATTAATTCAGCATAGATATGTTCATATTAATTAATTCAGCATGTATATGTTCATATTAATTAATTCAGCATAGATATGTTCATATTAATTAATTCAGCATAGATATGTTCATATTAATTAATTCAGCATGGATTTATTAAACTGTTGGTCAGAGATTTTTACACCTAAAAAAATATTGCCTGGTTTGGACGCTGAAAAATAGTCCATAGTTAATAAAAATTAATTATATTTTTTATGCAAAGTAAGCTATACATAGATTGGAACAATATTTAGATATAGAATTACTCCCCTATTAACACATACAACACATATTTTTTCAATTGAGGCAATCTACAGATTGGGTTAATAAATAGATGTATGAATGATAAATCTGAATGGAGCTTTTTTCTTTTCATTCTTCACTCTAATCTCATATCACTTTACATCAATATTTTGTATCTCCCAACAGGCCTATCTTGATCAGATTCAACAGTTTAAAGCAGCTAATGTTGGACTGGGTGCTATTGGAGTGCAAAGTCATTTCCCTAAATATGCTAATCCAGACCCAACGTTACTCAAAGTAAACATTTAACAAAACATATATATATGTATATATATATAGTATGTATTTGATAACGTGCGTGTGTGACGCACTCTGTTTATTACATTTCTATAAATTGATTTTATTATTTTTCCCCCTGCAAAAATTAGATTGTGTAACCAACAGATTTGTATAATTAACAGTTTTAAGATAGTTATAATCATAATATATCTATGGTTATGATTGTCTACTCGCTTAATTTGATAGACAAGCAACAAAAAAAATACAAGATTACATTTTATAATCAATGACTTATCTATAAGTAGTCATTCCAAACAAATTACAAAAAAAAAGTAAAATTTATTTGTATATGTTTACCTGTACCTATCATGAAGAAAATACATTTATTATTACTTTTACTAAATATATTAACTGTTTATTAAGTGCAATCTAATCACTGATTTCCAGCATCGACTGGACATATTGGCGAAAGCTGGACTGCCCATCTGGATCACTGAGTTAGATTTGTCCGCACGTGACGAGACATCGCGGGCTGATGGGTCAGTTTCATTGTTTGTAGCTAGACTACGTAAACAGACATACACTTCATTAACAGTCTAACAGACATACACTTCATTAACAGTCTAACAGACATACACTTCATTAACAGTCTAACAGACATACACTTCATTAACAGTCTAACAGACATACACTTCATTAACAGTCTAACAGACATACACTTCATTAACAGTCTAACAGACATACACTTCATTAACATTTAGACAAGCAAGGTAGAGCGCAGAGATGTAAATTATGAATAAATTTCATTCTTTGTCTTTAGGTACGAGAAAGTTTTAAGACTGTACTTCAGTCACCCATCAATCGAAGGGATCATATTTTGGGGTTACTGGGATCATGAAATGGATCCCCAAATGGCTCTAGTGCATGGCGCATCTTATACGGTTAGTGTTATATTTCATAAAAGCTTACTTATTTCTAGCATATTCTTTATATGTCCTGTGAAGGGGCGAATAACCTTGCAAAAAATGAAATTTAATTTTTAAACAGAAAAAAGTCTAAATAAAAAGTATCATTAGATAATGAGGACCGTGGTATCTTTGAAATTTATTTGTGTCGTTCTGCTTTGTTTCTTATTCAAATTGTTAACAAGTTGACCAAATAACTGCAGTATGAACTGTCAATATTATTTCAAACTGAGTCGTCTGTTGGGCAGTACATTGGTTTTTATTATAATGAAGAAATACTTCTAACACGTTTCGTGATTTAAAAGTTGATTTTTAATTTATAATCTCATAGGACGTTTAAGAAAATATTCAAAACTTTTGAATGAGTTTACTATATCAAAGAACTAGTCGATAAAATCAATCAAATCGATATCCTATTTCTCATTATTTGAATCTTCAGCTGGACAAAGCCGGACAGCGCTACCTTCAACTCACCAAACAAGAATGGAGTACTCACGTGAACAGATCTTTAGCCACGGGGACGTCATTCAATGTCCGAGGATTCCAGGGCGACTATGAGTTGACTGTCTGGTATAAAAATAAACCAATCAAGAGACAAACGTTCACACTGGGCAAGACGGACACAACGGTCAATGTGGACATTTCGGGAGACGGACGTAAGTTGGACAATCACAATGAACTTTAATTAATCTACAAGTCAATGATAAATCACTGGAAACAATCTTGTTGAACTAGTCACAATTTGAGGTCATTTTGTGCTTTAAAGGAAAATGAAATAAATGGTATTGTTGTAATGAATGTATGACTGATTAGCTACATTCTTAATAGGATCGGAAAATTGATTTCTTTTTTTATCTTATTTTGTATTTTAATTTGATGACTTTTTTAATAGATGTCATTCTATTAAATTGTTCGAGCTTTCAAATATAATATGTCTCATAAATTTTATCAAGTTAAAAAAAATGTTTAGTAATCGGGTGAACAATCTAACTAAACATTTAATTCCACGAATCACCACACACACGTGCAAGATTCTATTGAATGTGAGTACTCAATTATATATGCAGAGACTGATAAATATAGGATGGGACCCCTTCATATAAATCTAATGTAAGCCTCATTCTGGTTTTTAAAAATCGTAACAAAAAAAATCACGCCATAATCGATATATCCAAGTTGAGTGATACGATTTATGTATAAAAAAACCGTTTGCGTATGCCATTATTTAAAACTCTAAACTATTTCTACGAAAATTGAATTGAAATACGTGTATATCATGTAGTATATGTCATGTTTTATATCTGAAAAGATGAGATTCAAATTCCGGCTAAATCCAACCCATTTGCCCACGTCACCGTCGCTCATTCAACAACCAGTACTGGACTGAAAACTGAGGGTCAAGCGACATCCACATCAACAGCCCATCAACTGACCTGTACCACCAGGTGGTCATCAGTGTCCGAGGTGGGAGACGACAAAACAGCTGAGGTATCCTGTGTAGCCAACGAGATACTGACCGGATGCAGTAGTTATTTGAAGGCAAGGAGTGTGTGATGCTATAGACTATTTTATTAATTGGTTTCACTTACCCCAGTGTGTATCATGTATTGTGTGTTGTCAATAACTGTACCAGTCAATTCTTAAAGGCGCACACTCGTTGGTGTACTCCTCTTGAGTTTTGATTGGTTTTATTTCTTAGGTTTAGCTATAGTTTGGGTTTTCATATTAGCCTTTTTAGCTCGAAATAAAACACAAGATCTATTACAAATTAATTTGTAAGTATTAACATAGAATCTTTTTTTTTTTAAATATTTTTTTTTTTTTTTTTAACGCCGCCATTGCCAGCATGGTAGGGTGTAATGTGCCTACCACACCAGCATTGTTGGCGGCGCTGATGCACGTCTGCCATGCCTACAGAGCGGCGGGGTGAGTGTGCCCGCTATCATCTGCAGGGATGGCAGAAAGATGGGTTTTAATCCTTACCCAAACTGGCCAGACGAGCAAGGTGTGTGTGCTGCCGATCGACCAGAATGGCAAGGAAAGGGGTTTTCCCTGCCACTCGGACAGAGGGGAGGGTGTAGTGTGCCTGTACCCTCAGTCCGAAATAGCAGGCTGCGCATGTGTGCTTGAGTGGGACGGAGTGGAAGGGTGTTGTGTGCCGACCACATCCGTCACCACCGCCAGCTGTGAATACTGCGGTCTCGGATTGTCCTCACTGACCACAGTACCACAATCTCGCAAGTAATGGGTTTTTTTTTCCTGACTAGAGATCCCCTATGATCCATCCCCCGTGGATCATGGTATGTCTCTCAGACCAGGAAGGAGAGTTCACAAAATATCATGCCAAAATATTTTGTGATACTCTCCGAAACAAATTTTAACATAGAATCTATTTGATCCCTGACATACACCGTTTCTAAATGCTCTAAAAAAATAATTAAAAAAAAAATTGTGTTGTACCTAAAAATGGTCATAGTTAGTTTAAATATCACTAAATAATAATGTTGTTGATTTTTTAGTATAACTCGTAGTTTCAAAATAAATTAAATAAATTTCTCAAATAACTATATGTTTATAAATAAAATTGTGTTATCTCTATGTTACAAAAAAATAATGCTGTATTTAGTTTTATTTAAACATTATTTGTCCTTTTTAGTTAAATTATGGGACAATAATTATCCAGTAAAAATAAAACATCCTCGGAGATGCCCTTGTCAGATAAAATTTAGCGATTGAAACACAAGAATTATTTATCAGGAGATATTAGAGGATAATTTAAACATAAATGCTTGAAAAGGGAACTGTTTATATTTTATGTAACACTAGCTGAACAGGCCCGGTACCCGGACCGGCTATTTGGCACGCAGTTGGAGTTGAAAATGGTGATGCGCTCACAACACCATATCATTGACTAATCTTAATTCATTCATAATATTTTAAAGGACTCTCTCTCAATAGTTATTTTTTTAATAGTGTTTCAATTCTCTTTCACTTAGCCCCACACACATCCTTCCCTCCCTCCCTCCCTCCCTGCCCGCCACCCCCCTTCCACTCAAGACATGCCCGAATCGCAGTGGGTCTCAATGTACAAAATTACAAAAAGGGGCATTTAGTATAACTACATGTTCACCCTGTTAACAATACCACGTGACACTTCTCCCTACCTCTCCTCCCCCCCCCCCCCGTTAAACACTCCTTTCCCAACCCTACACCCCCATTCCAACAGTTCTTTTTTTTTATAATTTTATAATTTATCATGTTTAACATGACGTATTTTAAAAAAAGAGAGACCTGAGGTTAAAAAATTAGCGGTGTTGCAACTTAAATCGTCTGCTTGACCTCCCCCCCCCCCTTTCTGCAACCATTTGGTTTATTCCCACCCCTATCCCAACCAACTCGGTAATATATATTTGAGCGCATTAACAATCTATATACAAAAAAAAGATTTTTATATAATTCATCCCAAAGAAAATAATCCTCATTATGGGTTCAGTAGCTTAACAAAAACAACCCCCGACTATTAAACATAATTTGCGCACACTACTCAATATCATTTAAAATCTCAATTCATTAATAAGAAATCCTTGTTGTATTTAGAATTCCCCAGCATTTCATTTTTATTCAAGAAAGATTCATTTGATGAACAAAATGCGCACCAAACATACTCTATTTAACATGCATTGTCTCTTTTCAGTTTCTATAATTTTGGAATTTCCCAGACTATTTTTATAGAGACGGTCACGCGCTTTTTTTTAACTCCGAAAAGGTGTGACGTAGAACTTTTTTTTAGCGATGTAAGCTTTCAACTCGTACGGTGCCGAGTATTTGTAACGTACAGACATGCGGCTTTTATTGCCATGAGCACACTTTACACCGCACGGTGTGTAGGTCTGTCGGTCGAACCACCGTCTATGTTAGCCGATTATGTATATAGATGTGATACATGTCTTAATATGATATTTTGTCCATAACAGAACAATGACTGGCATCGAGATGGCGAGCAGATCGTTATAGCCAATGGTAAACCTGCTTGTAAAGCCAGCAACGGTTATAGAACAACAATAGGTAACGATGAATGGTCTTAGAATTATCTCTTCGTCTCTTTAAACATTTTTATTTCAAATCGAATAGGGAAACGATATGGAGAACGATCAGTACTTAACTCTTCTGCAGATTTCCTCAAGTTTTATAACTGTAAATCTGTGATCAAATACATATGTGTGTGTGTGTGTGTGTGTGTGTGTGTGTGTGTCTGTGTGTGTGTGTGTGTGTGTCTGTGTCTGTGTGTGTGATCTAATAAAAAATACGATGTGTACATTTTTATGAAAGATTTCCTTTATTTTATTTTTTTTGAGACACTTGCTGTAAACCTAGGGAGCTCTTATCATTTATTGCGGGTTTAACGGACTTATTTTCACAAGTTTAGGATTAGCTTACCAAATTTTTTATTTGCTTTATTAACATATTTTGTTTGTTTTTTTGTTTAGTAAATAGGTAGTAAAATAAAAAAAAAGATTGAACTTATTCTATAGTAGTTTTTAATAAATATCCAGCATTGTCAGAAAGCTTATTACATTGTAATTCTAAAATCCTGTGACAATCTTTATAAATACAGTGGGTGTTCGATTAACGAATCCGTTCCACAATTATGTTCGCTATTCGAACAGTTCGATAACCGAACACCCACTGTATAAACAAACATACGTCGTGTCTATTTTTAATCATTGAAATGTGTTTGTAATTTTTTAATGAGCAGAACTTTAATGAACGGGGATATTATTTATAAATTATAAATGTATTTTAATCAAAAATGTATCTAAAAGGTATCCAGGCTGCCGCCAGATGTTGTAGTCTCAGTGGATTGACCTGTACGTACAAAACAGCTGGACCCTCGGGAACTGGACAAGATGACCAAGTGGTAGTTCCTTGTGGATCTGATGGCTATCCCTTTGGTGAATTTTCATCTACTTAAACGTAGTAATAGTTCGATAACTATAACTTCACAGTTTAATCAGTTACAATTTATGACTTGAATTTATATATATTTATATATATATATATATTTGTTATGTCATCTGTGTTCAAAAGCGCTGTAATATATTCAGGTTGTTCCACGTACACCTACATGAGTGACTCTGATGGTTCCTTTTTTACAAACTCAACTTGTGTGGGTCAGAATGATGGAATCGCTACAGGTATCCAAGCAAAACATACACAATTCTATATCTGCCTCTACCTTTAAATTTTGTTTCTCTTACAAAGTCTTTCTAACTTGCTGCTCTATCTATGTATCTATCTATATGTCTGTCTATCTGTCCGCCTATCTATAGTCCATGCATTAGGAAACATCTTTTTTTTTTCAATATAGTGACCATTAAACCTTTTTAGGTCTATTGATTCTATTCTCCGACAGGTCAAACGATCACAAATAGTTCCAACTTAAATTGGCCCAGTCGTTATTCACCAATAGTTCCAACTTAAATTGGCCCAGTCGTTATTCACCAATAGTTCCAACTTAAATTGGCCCAGTCGTTATTCACCAATAGTTCCAACTTAAATTGGCCCAGTCGTTATTCACCAACAGTTCCAACTTAAATTGGCCCAGTAGTTATTCACCAATAGTTCCAACTTAAATTGGCCCAGTCGTTATTCACCAATAGTTCCAACTTAAATTGGCCCAGTCGTTATTCACCAATAGTTCCAACTTAAATTGGCCCAGTCGTTATTCACCAACAGTTCCAACTTAAATTGGCCCAGTAGTTATTCACCAATAGTTCCAACTTAAATTGGCCCAGTAGTTATTCACAAATAGTTCCAACTGAAATTGGCCCACAAATAAGTCCAACATAGATTTACCCCATTCTTGGATAACAGATATTTATAACTTACTTTAAACCAGTCCAAGGTGTTAGCGATGTAAAAAAAATAGCGAAACAAGCTGGAAGCCTCAAATTTTGAAGGGCCCCCGCAAAGCCCGTTACTTTATTCTCACTGTACCCATGTTTTATACCTTTTTATGCCTCCTTTAGTTTTAAGGGCCAAATATTGTCTTCTGCACACAGGGCCCCATTTTTTTTCTTTGATCCGCCTCTGCATATCATTTGCATACCTCATGTAATAAGCCATGACTATGTAAATCTATGTCCCAAACGCTAAGATAATAATGTAAGTACCGTTTAAGAAACATAATCATATCACGTGACATTAATGACTGGTTGTATTACTTAATTTCTCAGGTGTCCACTCCTATGCTGCATGCTGTAAAGGTGGAAACATCAAATGTACCACGGTACACTCGTCTCCCAGTGGACACCCTGTTGGAGCCAGGGCCACAGTTCAGTGTCCAGCTGGTCAGGTTATGGCCGGATGTAACGTTTACGCACCCAATTCCAAGGCTGCTGGAGCTTTTATAGAAGGTAACATCATATAGTTGCAGAAAAGTTTTTTTCAAGAACTATACTTAAAGTAAACCCATTATGACGTCCACGGAAAGAAACAGTTGGCAAATGCAGTCTGTAACTTATTGAGATTTTTTCCCGACCGTTATAAGCTCGACAATACGCTTATGTTTTATTTATTCTGAAACGAATCAGATAAATAGCATCATGTGTTTAGGGGCTGTCCATTATTTATGTCAACACATTTTTGGCGATTTTTACCTCCCCCATCCCCAATGTCAACAACTTGTCAAACTTCCAGAGACCCCCCCCCTCTATAAAATTACGTCAACATTTGATTACCCCCCCCCCACTAAAAAGGTGGCTTCCAAAATGTTTATGTGGCAAAATTAGTACGGATATAGTTAGTTTAATTAAAATACTGAATGTTAAGCGAGTGTGTATAACACAGGACTACAAACGCTGCTTAATTTTCCTTTATTAAGTAATTATATTAAATTTAAAAAAGTAACATTGTTGACGTCAACTTTTCTTGACCTCCCCCCCTCCCCCTTGTCAACAATTGTCAAAAATTTTCATCCCCCACTACAAAAGATAGCTCAGTGACCATGGAAACATAGACAGGTGACTGGACACGCCGTGGGATGAACCCGCCACGACAGATACGTTTAGTTTACCACCAAGTAAAAGGGAGTAAGCTATGTGAGGATTATTTAATGCAAGGGTGGTTATTCCACCCCGGGATCAAAGCCGAGCGAGTTCCGGGTATATTAACTTGTTAAAAAAAAAAAATTCCATGTAATGTTAACTTTATACTGGAAAGCACATTTCCTAATAAAACTGAGTCTTTTCACTAAATACTAGTATATCGGCTAATTCTCATGATAAAAAGAAACTCTAAGTCTACTTCAACAAACAGGGGCCGTTACTGAAGCCAGGGATCATCCATGCACGTCCTCGGGGACTCACGGATAAAAGGGTCCCTTGCTGTAAGACCATTATACAAATGTAATTAATAAGATACTGTTCTGTTATGGTTGTAGGGGGGACCAAGCACTATGATTTGTCCGTGGTTGGAGTGGGGGAAGGCGGTGGAGAGAGACATGATACTAGTAAGACGGTTTTTTGTCAACAGCTACAAATATTGAATTTATCGTCATCAACTACTTTTATTGGATTTCAGCCACTAACAACGTGGACCACTGTGTTGCAGTCAACGGATTGGAAAGATTTGGCAGTGAAGGTGGTGTCCAGGCTTTTGCAACTTGTTGCCATCTTTGAACTTTAGTAAAACATTAAACTTACTCATTCATGTGTGTGTTGTTTTCTTTTTACATCATGTTTTGTTACAAGATTTTTGAAAACAAGCAAAAACATGGTCCTGTAGGTATGAACTACTGATGAGGTACACTCTTGGTGTCCCACAAGTATAAGAGTACCATCTACTTCTGGTGTCCCACATGTATGAGAGTACCAACTACTTCTGATGTCCCACAAGTATGAGAGTACCATCTACACTTAGTGCCCCACAAGTATGAGAGTACCATCTACACTTGGTGCCCCACAAGTATGAGAGTACCATCTACACTTAGTGCCCCACAAGTATGAGAGTACCATCTACACTTGGTGCCCCACAAGTATGAGAGTACCATCTACTCTTGGTGTCCCACAAGTATGAGAGTAACATCTACTCTTGGTGCCCCACAAGTATGAGAGTACCATCTGCTCTTGGTGTCCCACAAATGAGAGTACCATCTACTCTTGGTGTCCCACAAGTATGGTGCCCCACAAGTATGAGGGTACTATCTTTCACGCTTTTAATTCGTTGTTGCATGATTTGCTCTGGGGCCTATATAACTGTTGAGATGATTAGCTTTTTTTTTGTTATTGTTTTTTTAGCTTAAAGACATATTTATTTAAGGAGAGTTTTTATTTAGTAAATAATATTGACATTTTAGTTGTTTTTTTTTTATTCCCACAAGACACAACAAATGAAAAAAACTTTTCATTTATGGATTTAAAAAATATGTCCTTATATGCCTCTAGAAACTACACAAATACGAACTTTTAAAAAACTGGTTGTCGATTACTTCGAGATTCATTTAAAAAAAAACCGGTTTTCTTGGCGCCGATAATCATTAGTTGAATCCAAGCCTGGTTGTAATCTTCTGTTGAATGTTTCGATATTATTTTAGTTTGTAAAAGATGCATCAAAGGACATGCAGGACAAACTATTTACTTTTCTCTGAAGAACCGTATAAACTCTTGCTGATCAAGGACACACCAATGTGCAATATTATCTATAGTATGTACCTTGGTCTATTGTATAGCCAATGGCGTAGGAAGTGTACTTTGGATTGTGCGGTCGTTCAGGTAAAGGGCGCCGAACAAGGAATGGGTGTGTCAAAAGAGTGCTGGCAAATGTTTTTTGAACTTTTCAGATTAGGAGTAAGGGACCAATAAATTGTAACTCCCACAGGGCGCCACAATTACTTTTTGACATACAAAAATGTTCGAAACTTTTAGTCCACCCACACTAACACTGCGGTGGGTCAAAGTACTGATAGTTCAACATATTTCGTAATTAGTTAACACTAACAGAATTACTTATCAATAATGTGTAAGCATTAAGAAAATGATAGTTGATTCCTTGTAATCTATTTTTAATTTTATTACATGTTTTTAGTAAAACATTTATTTTAGTTAAACCACAACACGTCAAAATAAAAAAAATTGAAACGTTTTCGCCCACAAATATTACAAGGTCATAATTCACTAAAAACAAAAAAAATGTGTGCAGTTTTTCAACCTTTTTTTATAGTTATCATAGATAAGGAGACCCCATTTTTAACATAAACTGATCAGCTCCTGCTACAGTTTATAATCAAATACTGAGACCAATGTACTTTGAAGTCACTGAGTGATCATGTTTCAGTTGATGACAGATTTAACAAGTACACAATGATTCATTCCCTATGTCACATATTTCTCGTGTTTCTATGGACGAGGGAGGTACGTGGAGCCACAGATCTGCTGGTCAATCCAGGTCTAGAGAACGGCCTGACCAACTGGGTTCACGATGGGTTCACTATGTCTGTTGAGAATTCAAACGTCCATGGCGGGACATCGAGCGTGAAATGTACAGGGAGGTAAGAAAAGTAGGCCTGTCATTTATGCACTGTAGCATATTAAATGTATTGTATATATATAATATCAAATTAGAAAATGAGTATTTATTATTTTCCCACATTATTCACAATAAATAATCGCGTATTTATTGTCTGTCGTATGAAACACGTTTGGACGTTGTCTCAAGTCACACCCGGATCATTAGTTGGCAGTTTCCATAAAATAAATTGTTGAAATAAATTTATCCAGCTTCATTATTAATTATGCCGTAAAATAAAAAAAAAACAATTACAATTTTATTGATTTAAAACTGCGAAAATCTTCAGTAGGATTAAACTGTAGTCTAACTTACGTATTGTTTTTAAAAGTTCATAAATTATAACATGAAGTGCACCCAGCATTGTCATTTATGTATTTGAATCATAGCGTACCTTAGCATCACAGTGAACAATTGATTGTAAATGTTAACCTACGAGGTAGAAACAGACTTTTAAAATGTAACATAAACAAAATCAGTGTATCCTAAATGTCAGAGATGGCACGTTGGTCTTTTTATTTCTTTATTTAATTCGTTACACACACAACTAGTACAAGTTCACAACACTTCCGTTTATTAATTAAAATCACTTTATTGAATGATCTAAAGCACTAGTTATCCAATAGTGAACATCAACTATTAAATCACGTCTCTACGGTAAATTACTATACTACTTGTCCGTTCCGTCAACATAATAAAACACTTCTTTCTAACTCCTTCGTTCTTTCCTAATTCCCCCACCTTCCTCAAACTTAACAAAAACAAGGGGCATGAAAAACAATCCTCTCTATTTTTTTTCCGTCAACCGTCTGTGCGTCATAATCTTTTCTCACCTCCGTTCAATGAAAAATTCATTAGGAGCGCTACTACAGGGAATTCCCTCTAACATCTACCTTGACACTATTCTTTATTGTCTATCTATTTATCTATCCATCTATCAATATGTCTGTCTATCTATCTATGTCTGTCTATATACTTTCATTGTCCTTACACTAAATATGATAAAAGGAGTTATAAATAGACTTAACTGCATGCTAAAAGCAAGTTGTTATCTGCAGGTCACAGAACTGGATGGGCCCAGGCCAGTACATTACTCCAAAACCTGGAGGTCGCTACGCTTTCAGCGCTTATGTTAAACTAATAAATGACATCTCAGGCACTCCTTACCAAACAGGGGCAATCACGATTGATTTCAAGTGGAAAGATACAGGTCGGATATCTAAGTCACCGTTGTTTATTGGTTGTTTTTTATTTAATAGAAAAAGAGTCCTGGGTTCGATACTCGGTGAGAACCAAGGGATTTTTTTTCCATGTCCTAGTGGAAGCTGTTTAAAGTTTTTAAAATAGGTACCTACCTGACTTTAAGTTGAGGAAGTAAAGGCGGCTAGGCCTTGTGCTAACCACGAAATTCATTTATATGCCAAGGGTACTGTCTACACTTCATCTTCCCCGATGCCCCTTTAGGGTTAATGGAACTTTACTTTTTTATGAGATTATTAATAAATAATTTTACATTGTAATGAGAAAAGAATAAAAGAGCAGATCATGAAGCAGATGGATAGATGAAAGACTTTACAACTCTTGGAATGAGAGAATGAAGAAAGACGACCATGGATAAGAGAACATGAGATGAGTAGTATAGCAAGTTAAAACCTTAAATGGGCAGTAGAGAGGGTAAGGCTGGCCAGATATAACATGGTCTGTAGAGAAGAGTAGTACAGCAGGCCGGAGCCAAAGAAAGGAATTGAATAAAACAAAATAAAAAAAAGATCAGATTTTGTAATAACTATTTCTAAGAGTTCGTTAGTTCTATTTCAATAATTGATAACATCATTGTATAGGCTAGTGGTTCTCAACGTGTGGTTCAAGACACATCAGTAGCTCGCGGGCGATTTTCAAGAGGTCGTGAAAAAATTTTAACTTATAATTAAAAGATGAAGATTCTATACCAGGGTGCAATATAGTAGTGAAGAAAAAATAGATGGAGTGCGCATTCGACGTAAAAAGATGATTATTTTGGTTTTCTACACATGTGATGTTGATAACGATATGGAAGTGCAATATTATATTTTAACACTAAAAAGAAAAAAAAACAGCATCTTAAGCCTGTTCCATTCTGGACACAGGACGTGTTAGCGCATTTTCGTGTTATGTATCAGTACGTATGTTAGCTTTCAGTAAATATTTGTAAATTTTGGAAATGTTTATAAATTCAATTGTGTAATGCATATATCTGAAAAAAAATTAAAAAATGAAAATGACAATTATTAATATTGCTTATATAGTAAAAACGGTATCCTAAGAAACACTGATGCCCAGCCCTCAAATGTCAGTCAGATCGCGAAATGGGCTTTTGATGCAGGAATGGCAGGCCAAGACCTACAAAAAAAGTATATACATCATGGGTCTAGGACTTATGGTTGCTGAGATACAGCCCCGTAGCGTGAAAATTCTACAGCAGGGGCCAGGCATTCTACAGCAGGAGCCAGGCAATAGCAGGGGGCAGGTAATACATTTTACTAAGTAGAGCCAATAAGCAGAGGGGGCCAGATAAAACGCTGGGGGGCCGGCCCCCTGCCCCCCCCCCGCACGCTACGGGCCTGCTGAGATCTGGGGTGATGACAGACAGACGGACAAAATGGGGACATTTGCGCATTCGGCTTCTCGAAAATGCGCTAAAAATTTAATTTTAAAGAATGCCCTTTAATAAAAACGTACTCAATTTTACGTTGCTACAAATATTTATAAAATGGAACATAAAGCTGTTATTGGATATTGGCACTCACGCTTTATTTTTTGTTTAAGTCATCTAAATTTCTATACATTTTTTAAGTTAGATAACCACTTGTATAGGCTAAATGAACATATCAGACTCTAGCCATATTTTTCATCTCATTCAGGAGCTGACGATTATTTTCGAGTTACAAATCGGCCTTTTCTAAATGTTGCACGGGGCTGGGTGCAAATAGGTGCTGACTTCATTGTTCCCAACAGAGGTAAATCATTTAACTTTTATCGTTAATATAAAAAATAACCTTTCAATTTTATTGATTTCAGTAATGTTATTGCTGTTACTCTCTGGACTTCTTGACTGATTTATTATTATTATATCCTGATTTAGAATACACTCAAGCCAAAATTTATTTGGAAGGCCTAGATGCTAATGTTGATTTTTACTTTGATGACGCGTCATTGACTGAGATCCCAGAGAACACGGCCTGGAAGACAGAAGCTGATCAAAGAATAGAAACTCTCAGGAAGAGCAACATAAATTTTAAGTAGGAAACTTGATGAATGCTCTTTTATTATGAAAATGAGCTATAAAAATAATAAAAACATATAATCTATAGGATGATATAAATATGAGTAAATAAATTAAAGTTTATAATTATGTTAAACATTTTATATCACCAGATTTAACATAGCCGCAAATTTTAACGTCAACGACCTAAAAGTTCAGGTAAATGCAACATTTTTTTCAGCGAAAAAATCTATAAGTAGTTTTCTACCACAATGAATTTAATATATAATAGTCTATTTCATTTAATGAACGTAAAATACTTAATCTATAATAATTCTTTCACCTCTGAGATTCAGTTTAACATCATGTCTATTGTATAGTAATTTCAAAGTCAGTATATATATATATATATATATATATATATATATATATATATATATATATATATATATATATATATACTAGTTGCAAGTACCCGGCTTTGCCAGGGTTTAAAATAAGGTTTTCTGTTTACCTTCTGTTTTCTCCCTACTCCCTCTCTCCCTTCCTCTCTCTCCCTCCCTCCCTCTCCCTTTCCCTTCCCCCCTTTTCTCCCTCCCTCCTTCTCACTCCCTCTCCCTCCCTCTCTCTCCCATTTCTCCCTCTCTCGTTCCCTCCCATCTCTCTCCCTCCCTAACCCCTCTCTCCCTCCCTTCATTCTCCCTCCCTCCTCTCTCCACCTGTCTCCCTCTTCCTCCCTCCCTCATTCCCTCTCTCCCTCCTTGCCCCCCTCACTCTTTATCTCTCCCCCTCCCTCTCTCCCACCCTCTCTCTCCCTCTCTCCCACCCTCTCTCTCTCCTCCCTCCCTCCCCCCCTCCCTCCCTCCCTCCCCTACCCCCCATCTCCCTCCCTTCCTTTCTCTTTCCTTCCCTCCTCCCTTTCTCTCTCCCTCTCTCCCTCCCTCTCCCACCTCCCTCTCTCTCCCTCCCCTCTCCCATCTCCCTCTCCCCCTCCTTCTCTCCCCCTGTCCATCCCCCCCTCCCTCCCTCTCTCTCTCTCCCTTCCTCCCTCCCTCCCCCTCCCTCCCTCCTCCTACCCTCCTTTCCTCTCTCTCCCCTCTGCCCCCCCCCTCTCTCTCTCTTTATCTCTCCCTCCCTGCCCCCCTCTCTCTCTTTATCTCTTCCTCCCATTTCTCCCTCTCTCGTTCCCTCCCCTCCCTCTCCCCTCCCTAACCCCTCTCTCCCTCCCTTCATTCTCCCTCCCTCCCCTCTCCACCTCTCTCCCTCTTCCTCCCTCCCTCATTCCCTCTCTTCCTCCCTGTCACTCACTCTTTATCTCTCTCTCTCCCTCCCTCTCTCCCACCCTCTCTCTCCCTTTCTCCCATCCTCACTCCCAACCTCTCTCCCTCCCTCCCTCTCTCCCTCCCTACCCCCATCTCCCTTCCTTTCTCTTTCCTTCCCTTCCTTCCTCTCTCCCTCCCTCTCCCATCTCCCTCTCTCTCCCTCCATCTCCCATCTCCCTCTCTCTCTCCCTCCATCTCCCATCTCCCTCTCCCCTTCCTTCTTTCCCCCTGTCCATCCCCCTACCTCCCTCTCTCCCCTCCCTTTCTCCCTTCCCTCCCCCCCTCCCTCTCTCCTTCCCTCCCTCTCTCTCCCTCCCTAACCCCTCTCTCCCTCCTTTCTCCCTCCCTCCCCTTTCCACCTCTCTCTCTCCCTCCCCCTCTCTCCCCTTCCTCCCTCCCCTCATTCCCTCTCTCTCTCCCTGCCCCCCTCACTTTTTATCTCTCTCCCTCCCTCCCTCCCTACCCCCTCTCTCCCTCCCTTCCTTTCTCTCTCCCTCTCCCCCCTACTCCCTCTCCCATCTCCCTCTCTCCCCTCCTTTTCTCCCCCCTGTCCACCCCCCTCCCTCCTCTCTCCCCCTCCCGCCCTCCCTCCTACCCTCCTTTCCTCTCTTTCCCCCCCTGCCCCCTCTCTCTCACTTTATCTCTCTCTCCCTCCCCCCCTCTCTCTCTCTCTATATATATATATATATATACTTATTATTATGGTTTCACACTTCTTCTAAAATCCTTCTTCATTCCTTTACCTTCCTCAAACTGTACACATCAGAGAGCATGATAAAACATCAACAATTCTTTGCATCACAAAGGCACAATACAGCACCAGCGCGCAAGTTCTATTCGATCATAGGGAAATGACGTCACAGAGGAATTTTATTTATGGCGCCGTCGAGATTACTTTAATATAGTAAAATACTAAAATAAAAAAAAATTAATTACAGTTAAACTACCCATCGATATGAAACGAAACCTGTCCTATAACCTTCCCCATGTAATTATGTGTATGTGTAACAAATTTCACGTTATTTGTTTGTCTGGATCTTGAGTTATAAGGGAACAGACAGACAGACAGACAGACAACGAATGCGTCTTATAAGTATATATATACTTATAGATAGACCACAAGAAACATTTGTTTGGGTTCGGATCCCAGATGACAGCTGACTACATAGTCAGTCCAGACTTCGAACAGTTCCAGAACATCGCCTACCATATGTTTAACTGGGCGACCATTCAAGAATATAAGTGGCCCTATAACCGTGGAACCAAGGTGAGTTGGCATCGCAATAGTCCAGCAAAGACAGGAGGGTTCTATTTTTACTTTGAAACTGGACGTACACGTAAATATTGGTTGATTAGCCAACTAATTTATTTTTTAGTCTCTGGCCAGTCACAGTATTTCGTTGAACTCATTTTATTATCTTTATCATAGGATAATCCTGATTTCTCTGTAGCTGTTGCAGCCACTGATGAACTCAGAAAAAATGGGTGAGTATTTGCTTTAGACCACTGGTCTCCATCTTTTTTGTTCTCGAACGTCTAAAATAACTCGTTCAGTATTTGCGACCCACGAAAGAAAACGACGAGAAAAAATATCTATAATCAATTATACATGTATGACGTCACGACTGTATTATATTGTATTCTTAGTAAGAAGTAACTTTTAAATTATCAAGATTTGCTGTTACTATTAAATTAGTTTCAAGCTACAGTTTTGGTATACTGGTTAAAAAATGAATAATTTTTTTAACTGTAAAGCCTGAATGTCAGAGGTCACTGTATGTTTTGGGCAGTACCAGGTAACCAGCCTAATTATGCGACATCCATGTACGGCCAGACTTTGAAAGATACCGTGGACTCACACATCAGATACATGACCAGCTTGACAAAAGGGAAGTAAGTCAGTTCATACATTTTTTTCACATGATTTATTTATGGCTATGTCCCTTTAAATATAAAAGTAAACTTGGGGAACTGATAAGCATATCGTATAAAGTTGTATATAGTTGCAGTATAAGTAATATTTAAAGTATCGTCATTCAGTAACTCAACAGAGGCTATCTGAGTAATTATGTATATTTCACACGCAAAGATTGTCTCACTGGGATGTAAATAATGAATTGCTTCATGGGCGTTTCTTCGAGACCCACACGGGAGATGAGCAGTACAGTTTCCACATGTTTCAGGCCGTCCACGCGGGTGACCCAGCGCCCAGACTGTTTCTCAACGACTACAATGTAGTGGCTTATGGCGAGTTCACACTGGTCAGTAAATGACATCTTAATTGGAATAAATCAAATTGTAAAGAATGTATATTAAGCTTATTATCGTGGGCTGTGATTTATACAGTAATTTGTAGATATAAGTTTCTTAACAGACTGACGCAACGAGCGCGCGTCAAGGGCCTCACAGGGCCCAATTTTAATCCTTTAGATATGTCTATCTTTTCTAAAGGGCCCAATTTTTCTTCTGCGCACAGGGCCTAAACTGACAATAGTCCGCTCCTATGTAGCCTACTAGCATTACGAAGGTATTCATAAAATAGAGTTCAATACACCATCTACTCTCATTGATAAATATGCGCTGAAGAGGTTTTATAAAAACTGGTTGTGCATATTTTTTATTTATTCGAAATGTTCAATTACAATCCCTTTTTTTTTTCCTTCATGAATATTATTGAATCACTACGGAGGATCAATATTTATGTCGGTTAAGCCGGAAATACAAATAGTTGAATTTGTCTCATCATGAAGATCGTTATCAGCTATCTCACAGAGAAAGAATTCTTTTGCATAATTGACCATTTATTTTATCTTGTTCAGGGAAGGGAATACCTTTTAAGTTACCCTAAAATATATTTCGAAACCTTTGTAGTTAACAGGCCAACGCCGTAGAAGTGCCAATAAAGTGCAAAGATGGGTTTTTCTATCTCACATGTGCTGTGCATGTGCTTGGTTTAATGAGAAAATATTCTATTATCTCACATGTGCTTAGTTTAATGAGAAAATATTCTATTATCTCACATGTGCTTAGTTTAATGAGAAAATATTCTATTATCTCACATGTGCTTAGTTTAATGAGAAAATATTCTATTATCTCACATGTGCTTAGGTTAACGAGAAAATATTCTATTATCTCACATGTGCTTAGGTTAACGAGAAAATATTCCATTATCTCACATGTGCTTATGTTAACGAGAAAATATTCTATTATCTCACATATGCTTAGTTTAATGAGAAAATATTCTATTATCTCACATGTGCTTAGGTTAACGAGAAAATATTCCATTATCTCACATGTGCTTATGTTAACGAGAAAATATTCTATTATCTCACATATGCTTAGTGTTACGGATCCTTTTAATGATGATGCTCGTAGAGGGTGTAATAAATCAGACAACACAAATCACGAAGTTAACTCCAGTGAAGTAACATCAAACAATCATTTAATACTTGAACATGAACTGACATAAAGGTAGAATCAGGAGGAGTACAAAAGCAAACTGTAAATATGCATCCATCTACATAGATGCCCACAGCTAGACTAACTATAAAACAAAGCATGTGCTCCCAACTGTCGGTTAATATACGTCATTTGTACCAAATGACGTATACACTAAAGCTCCCAATATTTACACTCAAGATGGCGGAATGACGCCATAGATACTGCGGTGGGCGGAGCCTAGCGAATTGCGTCATCAAACTTAGACTATATTATTTCTCCACATTTCTCCCCTCTACCTAAGCATGATGTAATCATGTAAAACCCAATACTAATACCGACAAAAGGAAGCCACATGAAACAAAGTTCAATCATAGAACATATCCCAAATCATCATAACAACAAAATAAATTATACAATGATTCATCAAATCAATATTGCATGGAATTATAAATCAATACATGCAAACAATATAATAAATATCATCAATCATATATGTATAAACATATTGAATTCAATTAAAATTTCTCATCATTTTAATTTTTTTTTTTTCGTCACTGATATTCATTATTTTATTAGATATTTTTTTCTATGTGACTTGTTAATTTTTTTTTCTTTCATGTCACTTGTATATCTTTTCTATTATCTTTTTTTCAGGTGACTTTTTTTTTTTCATGTCACTAGTTATTCTTCTTTTTTTTTTTCTCAAGTGACTTCTCTTTTTTTTTTTTTTTTTATCATAATCATCAATTATTATTAAATATCATTATGTCATCATATAAACATATACATGCAACATGTCATCATATAAACATATAATACATGTAACATAAACATTACGGTACACAGGATTTCTTACTGCCAGGACATAGGTTTGTTGAGAACTTAAGCTCATTTCAAATGCAACGTGATAACGTGTCAGCAATAACGTTCTCTTTACCAGGTATAGCTTGGACGATAAAATTAAAATCCTGCAGTAGGAGTGACCATCTGGCTACTTTATTATTCCCTAGCTTTTTGGAATTTATAAATGCCAGCAGCGCATGGTCAGTCCGAAGAATAAATTGGGCACCTAACAGATACCTTGCCAATTTTGTAATGCACCATGTGATGGCTAATCCCTCCCTCTCTATTGTGGCATATCTTGTCTCTGGTGAGGTCAATTTACGACTGACATATAGCACTGGGTGTAACACACCATTGTGGCTCTGTAACAGGGCCCCCCCTATCGCAACGGCCGAGGCATCTGTGGCCAGAACGAATTGTTTACCTATGTCAGGTAACTTTAATATGGGCCCCTGAGCGAAGGCGGTTTTAATAATCTCCAGGGCCCGTTGACATTCATCAGACCAGATGATTTTGTTTGGCTCTCCCTTTTTAGTTAGATTAGCCAGAGGTTCCATTATATGAGCGAAATTCGGAATAAACTTCCGATAGAAATTGCATAAGCCCAAAAGACTGCGCACCTGTTTCTTTGATGACGGTTTTTCAATATTTAATATCTTTGACACTGATTCACCTATGGGTTTTATCATATTATTTCCCACTTTATGTCCTAGGAAAGTTACTTCCGTCAGTCCTATCTCTACCTTAGTCGGTCTCACGGTTAAATTATGTCTCTTTAAAACTGTAAAAATTTCTCTTAGACTCCTAACATGTTTATCCCAGTCCTCATGAAAAATACAAATGTCATCCAGGTAGCAAACAGTGTCTTGTCTATGGGAAAATAATTTGGCCATCATCCTATTGAATGTGGCTGGTGCATTTACTAGCCCAAAACTCATGAAATTCCATTGGAACAACCCAAATGGAGTTATAAATGCAGTCAATGGTTTGGCTTCAGGGGTCAGTGGTATTTGCCAATACCCTCTTGCTAAATCCAGTTTAGAAAAATATTTAGCTCTGGCTAGCCTGGTCATTAACTCCTCAGGATTGGGCATGGGATACGAGTCCATAATGGTTATTTTATTTAACTGTCTATAGTCTACACACAGTCTGATGTCACCTGTCTTTTTCTTAACTAACACTATGGGAGCTGCATATGGTGACTCTGATGGTTCTATGACACCCTGTTTCTGTAACCCTTCTAATTCTTTCTTGATATAGTCGCGGTGATGTAATGAGAGGGTGTATGGTCTCAAACGGATAACCTTGTTTTCTGACAGCTTTATGTCATGTTGTATTATATCAGTTTTACCCGGTCTATCAGAAAAAATATCGGTAAAGTCACCCAAAAGTGTCTTAATACTAACCACTTTGTCATGAGTTAAGTTATTTAATGCTATATCCTCCCATGTTTCCTTGTTTCCAACCTCAGGTCCCTCACATATCTGAATGTCAGCGTCAGGTACATCTTCCTCCCTTAACATGAAACAATTTTGAACCTTTCTCTCAGCGGTCTGAACTAATTCAATTGGTCTATTATAGTATACTTTCAACATGTTTATATGAAAGACCTTTAACCTATTTCTAATATTAATTTCATAATCCACGTCTGTCACCTTTCTAGTAACCTTAAAAGGTCCTTGCCACTTAATGAATAATCTATTGGTCTTGTCCGGTAATAAGACAAGTACATCTTCACCTGGCCTAATATGTCTGAGTTTCCTGTCCCTATTAACCCTCAATAATGTGCTTTTATTTTTGGTTAAAACATTTGATCTAGCCACATCACAGGCCTTTATCAGTCTCTGTCTTGTATCAATCACTAGCTCATAGGCAGTCCTTACGTCAGGGGATAAATCTTTCCTTATCATTAAGTCCTTAAGTAGGGACAGTGGACCCCTTGGATTCGCACCGTACACCATTTCAAAAGGTGAAAATCCTGTTGTTTCCTGTGGAATTTCCCTATACGCAAACAACACACAGGGTAACATGAGATCCCAGTCTCCGATTGTCATCAGACACTTTACTGATCATTTTTTTTATACTGCCGTTCAGTCGCTTACAAATTCCATTACTTTGGGGATGGTATGGCGATGTAAAGATTTGTTTGATCCCCAATACAGAGGTAAAATGGTTGGTTAATTCAGATACAAACTGAGTACCTCTGTCAGATAAAATATCTGGGAAGCCTGTCCTACAAAAAATAGTCATTAGTGCCTGTGCTATGTCCTCAGCCCTTATGAATTTAAGAGGCACCGCCTCTGGCCATCTGGAACATACATCCACCACCGTTAAGATAAAGCGATGCCCTCTATTGGACAGCACTGGCATAGGTCCAATTATATCAATAGCTAATTTTGTGAACGGTCTGTCAACTACATCGGTTGTTTGTAATGGGGCTTCCCCCCTGGTACATTTGGGCCCCTTTGATTGACACAGGTCACACGTCCTAACATATCTCTTTACGTCTCTGGTAACCCCGGGCCAAAAGAATTTTCCTAAGATCCTATACTTGGTTCTAGTAACCCCCAAATGACCCGCTAAAGGTGAATCGTGGGCTGTCCTAAGAACTAATTTCCTATACTTCATTGGGACTATAAGTTGATTCACCGTTTTATTCATGTACTGTGTCTTTCTAACCCAAACACCTTTTTCTAACTGAATGATTTCCCTATCTCTAAATGATTTTTTATCCCGGTTGATTAATTTTGATAATGACACGTCATTATGCTGTTCGGTAAAAAAGTTCTCTCCATCTATGGTGACCCTGTCAGACATCTCACCCACAGGAATGTCACTAGATTTAACATTGTCAGTCATGTGTGGATTAGGAAAGTTGACTACATTCTCTTCCCTTTGTATAATTTTTACTTCCTGAGTGTTAATTAAGCAGTTATCTGTACTACTAATTGATGACTGATTATGGAGGTTTTCCTCCTTAGCCTGAGCCCTTGTCACAGCATTACAGTTTCTAGTAGGATCATTAAGTTTTTTCCATTTATCCAATTCCATGGGATCACACTCTATTACGCCCTCAATATTGCCCACTAAAACGTCATAAGTTGGTTTCTCGATGACTAATGCTTCAACTAGCCCTGTGTAAAATGGACTTCTAAGATTAATGGTGGCTATGGGTAACTCATGTACCTTCCCATCAAATAACGCACATAGACCCATTCTTCCCGTGAATTCACTATCTTTCACCAATGATCTACGGACACACACGCACGTTGCCCCAGTGTCACGTAGCACCTTCACAGGTACATCACCAACGAACCCAGGGTAAAAATGTAAACCATTACCTCCCCCTGAACTAACATTGCCTGTTGTACCCTATCTCTTTGTCTCTGTCTGGTCTTGTCCATGGTTCTGGTCTGTTGTCCTTTTCTCCCCTGACTATTTCCCCGGGACCAAGTGCAGTTCCTAGCATAATGTCCCCTGGCGTTACACAGATAACATAGACTATCACTACCTCCATTTCCCCTTTTGCAGTCTCGCGATCTATGTCCGGCTCTCCCACATGAGAAACATAATTTGTCCCCGTCATGTCGGTCACTGGATCTATTCCTGTTCCCAGGACTTAAGCTACGGCCACGGTTAGGATATGGTACAGCTTTAGCAAAGCACAGCACATCCTGGTTATGGTCTGGTTCTAACTTAGATATGGGTTTTTCTGGATGTGCAGACTTATACTTTCTCAATAAATCAGTGACATCTTCTAAAGTTTTTGGCCCTTTTTCTTTCAAGAATGCCACTAAATCTTTATGGCACACATTAATTGCCCTATCTACTAAAATCAGTTCCCTTAAATCATGGTACTCTTGTTTCGCCCCAGACAGAGCCACCCATCTATCAAAAAACATTCTAAGGTTGGTGATAAATAAATTGGGGTCTTCCTCTCGTGATGGGCGAATATTATTAAATTTTTCCCTGTAACCATCACATGTGTTACCATAAATCTTCATTAATGATTCTTTCACAACATCATAATTTTTTATTTCATTTTCATTTAGTTTCAAGCATACATCAGAGCTTTGCCTCTTATGAATCCTAAAATTGACACGGCCCATGTATTCTTCGGCATACCCGCGCTAGTAGCTAGCATTTCAAACCTAGACAAGTATGTGTCCATACTGTCAACGCCCTCTGTAAAATAAGGTAATTTAAGTGATGTGGTCACTCTATCACCTGCTCCGTTAACTCCGGGGTTAGCTAACTGTCTATTGTTCTCAGACTCTAAGCGCGCCCTTTCGTTCGCGATTTCTTCCTTCCTCATTTCCCGTTCTGCGGCTCTTTCTTCCCTCTCTCTCTGTTCCTTTTCCTTTCTTTCTTCCCTCTCTCTCTGTTTTTTTTCCATCTCTTTCTTTTCCTTTTCCTTTCTTTCTTCCCTCTCTCTCTGTTTTTCTTCCATCTCTTTCTTTTCCTTTTCCTTTCTTTCTTCCCCTCTCTCTCTGTTTTTCTTCCATCTCTTTCTTTTCCACCCTTTCTCTCTCTACAGATACCCAGGTTTGTAACTCTTGGCCTGTAAGGCCAAGTGCTTTACCAGCTTCAACAATATTTAAAATTGATGACATGGCAGTAACCAAACCCAATTATAACTAATAAATGAAGATGTTTGATACTATATATCATACACAAAAATATTCTATTATGTCATCAACATACAAGTAATAACTAAATAAATACAAAATTCCTTTTTAAAAAAATCAGCAAATTAAATGTTTTGGCTGCTCAGGGTGGACCCTATTTTAACCTCTACTGTATCAAATACAGAATTCCACCAAGAACAACAAACAAATAATTACACCAGATTTCAATATTCTAGTAATAAATATATATTAAAAAAAATATGCCAACTTACATATAAAGAAATACACAATAGTAAATTTTGTTCCTTGACTTCGATGGTTGATCCTCGGTGATCCCGGTCCGCGATGTTCGATGTGGGGTTGACTAACACACGGGTTGATCCTTGGTGATCCCTGTCCGCGATGTTCGATGATCCCTTGTTGATCCTCGGTGATCCTATGGTGGGGTCCTCTGACGATGAGGAGATGATTCCCAGCCACACGGTAACGTCGGCCCCGTCAGTACACAGCAACTCTGGCCACTTTAAGCAGTAAAGTTGGCCACTTCAGCAACAGTGGGGTTGGCCTCTTCAGCAAACAGCAAGGTTGGCCTCTTCAGCAAACGGCAAGGTTGGCCTCTTCAGCAAACAGTAGGGTTGGCCTCTTCAGTAGCAGCAAGGTAGGCCTCTTCAGCAAACGGCTAGGTTGGCCACCTCAGCAAACAGTAACGTTGGCCACTTCAGCAACAATAGGGTTGGCCACTTCAGCAAACAGTAACGTCGGCCACTTCAGCAAACAATAGGGTTGGCCACTTCAGTAAACAGTAACGTTGGCCACTTCAGCAAACAGTAACGTTGGCAACTTCAGCAAACAGTAACGTTGGCCACTTCAGCAAACAATAGGGTTGGCCACTTCAGTAAACAGTAACGTTGGCCACTTCAGCAAACAGTAACGTTGGCCACTTCAGCAAACAATAGGGTTGGCCACTTCAGTAAACAGTAACGTTGGCCACTTCAGCAAACAGTAACGTTGGCCACTTCAGCAAACAATAGGGTTGGCCACTTCAACAAACAGTTTTCACGGCGCGCACCCAGAGTGGTGGCCGCCACGTAATTCACCGATGAATACTTAACCGGTAATTACAACGAGTCTTAATGTACTCACTCCGCTGCTCCTGAATCCAGCTAAGTCAGTCAGTTCGACGTCGGAGGTGCCAAATATATGTTACGGATCCTTTTAATGATGATGCTTGTAGAGGGTGTAATAAATCAGACAACACAAATCACGAAGTTAACTCCAGTGAAGTAACATCAAACAATCATTTAATACTTGAACATGAACTGACATAAAGGTAGAATCAGGAGGAGTACAAAAGCAAACTGTAAATATGCATCCATCTACATAGATGCCCACAGCTAGACTAACTATAAAACAAAGCATGTGCTCCCAACTGTCGGTTAATATACGTCATTTGTACCAAATGACGTATACACTAAAGCTCCCAATATTTACACTCAAGATGGCGGAATGACGCCATAGATACTGCGGTGGGCGGAGCCTAGCGAATTGCGTCATCAAACTTAGACTATATTATTTCTCCACACTTAGTTTAATGAGAAAATATTCTATTATCTCACATGTGCTTAGGTTAACGAGAAAATATTCCATTATCTCACATGTGCTTAGGTTAACGAGAAAATATTCCATTATCTCACATGTGCTTAGGTTAACGAGAAAATATTCCATTATCTCACATGTGCTTAGGTTAACGAGAAAATATTCTACGCGACGGGAATATAACTATTCCTGTCTCTGGCCGTTGAGTAAAATAAGACCAATGACGATAGACTCGTCGATGCTTAAAGTAAGGATAGCCGGATGAATAGTAGAAAGTACGGAAAATATGGTGACAAAAATAAGTATAGACAAGGAGTTCCGAGAACACTTACTGTCCGTAGAAAATAAGGACGTGTGATTAATCTAGGTGACTTGGTTAGATAAAACGAATCGTTTAAAGATGTACACCAAGCATTTACATATGCATTAATAAGATACTCAGACCATATATGTCAATGGTAGACACAGTAGTGACAATAATGTGTTTAAATGTTAACAAAATTTAACAGCTGGTAAACAGAGGCGTACTTAGGGTGGGGGGAGAGGGGGGTCCAAATTCGAATGTCCCTTCGGGCCCCAGCTTGAGGGGGGACCCACATTTTTTACATTAAATATTAATTACATTACCTCATGTCATGGTGTCGAATGTCAAAATGCAGGGGCCCCAAAAGAGGCCAAGCCCCCGGGGCCCCCAAATCCCAACGTTCGGCACTGCTGGTAAAGTAGTGTAAAAGAATCAGAAACTTGTACTTGATGCTTTATATGAAAAACGTTGGTCTCAATCTGGGAATGTGTACCTGTCCTCATTACTCATATAAATAAACATTTCAATGTTAATAACATCCTGTGTTTTAACTTTATTGCGATGAATCAAAAAAACAGTTTAATAAATCAGAACTGCACACACAAAAAATGAAAGTTTTTCTTCTAATTGAATCTATAATTGGTTATGGTAAAGACGACAAATGTTTACTTTTGCTCTTTTCTTAATGGATTGGGTTTGTGTACTGACACCGTTTAGTAAACAGGGGATTGGGTTTATGTAAATTTAAAACGTCATTGACGTATGATAAATGCATTCAATGTGACTGGTTGACAGGATGTGTTCTCTGAACCATGAATAGTGACGTGGGTCTACGACATTTAATCTTTTTATCATAATAGTTTTAAGTGCATAGGTCAGAAACTAGCGCCAACACAGCAGTTCTAACCAATTTTCATTTCTATATTAGTTAGTATCATTATAAAAAACTGATCTTTATAAAATATGATCACATGTGTTTACGATATATATATATATATATATATACTAGTTGCAAGTACCCGGCTTTGCCCGGGTTTAAAATAAGGTTTTCTGTTTATCTTTTGTTTTCTCCCTACCCCCTCTCTCCCTCACTCCCTCCCTCCCTCTCCCTCTTTACCCCTCTCTCCCTTTCTCTTTCCCTCAATCCCTTTCTCCCTCCCTCCCTCTCCTTCCCTCTCTAACTCTCCCATCTCCCTCTCTCTCCCTATCTCCCTCCCTTCTTCTCTCACCCCCGTCCCCCCTCTCTCCACCTTCCTCCCTTCCTCCCCCTCTCTCCCTCCCTGCCCCCTCTCTCTCTTTATCTCTCACTCCCTCCCATTTCTCCCATCCTCTCTCCCTCCCTACCCCCTCTCTCCCTCCCTCCCTCCTTTCTCCCTCCCTCCCTCTCCCGTCTCCCTCTCTCCCCCTCTTCCTCTCTCTCTCCCTCCCTCCCCCTCTCTCCCTTTCCCTCCCTCCCTTTCTCCCTCCCTCTCCCTCCCTCTCTCCCATCTCTCTCCCCATTCATCTCTCCCTCATTCCCTCTCTCTCCCTTCCTGCCCCCTCACTTTTTCTCTCTCTCCCTCTCTCCTACCCTCTCTTTCCCTCCCTCCCCTCTATCTCCCTCCCTACCCCCTCTCTCCTTCACTTCTTTTCTCTCTACCTCTATAACCTTCCCCATGTAATTATGTGTATGTGTAACAAATTTCACGTTATTTGTTTGTCTGGATCTTGAGTTATAAGGGAACAGACAGACAGACAGCCAGACAGACAGACAACAAATGCGTCTTATAAGTATAGATATATATATATATATATATATATATATATATATATATATATGTCAACATAAACAATAATGTTTACAAACAATGCAGTGATCACCTGTGCTCATGTTTTCTTCACTTCTCCCCATGGCAGGCTTACTTGGAGCAGATTCAACAATTTAAAGCGACCAATGTCGGACTTGGTGCTATTGGTATACAGAGTCACTTCCCTTCCTTCACAGAACCTGACCCTACTTTGATGAAGGTATAAATGTCAATAAATGACAAACTTAGTCAGTACATGAGAAACGCTTAAAGATAATGCTCCATTTTTTTCTAACAAGCCTCACACCCTAGCTTTACTTTCACAATTAGAAACAAATACGTTATTAACATAATTAATTAAATCATTGTGCACTGGTGTGCATCCAGTCATGGTCTTTTAAAATAGGACAACATAATATACATTAGATATTAAACTACAAGTCAATACTGACACAAAGGCGGCGTTAACAACTTGATGGATGGGGCCTCCAGCAGTTTTCAGCGATAATTTATTCTCCCATGTCAGGGGCCCCCTTGAGCTCCGGGGTATTTACGCACCACGGGCTTCTGCACTGACATATTTATAAATGTTTACAACTTTTGACTTTAAAAAACAAAAAAAAATTTCTTTCCTCAGTACCGTCTGGACCTATTGGCCCAGGCTGGTCTTCCAATGTGGGTTACTGAGCTGGATTTATCTGCCCACGATGAGAATAGCCGAGCTGACTGGTAGGTTAATTGACTTGACTGTCATGTTGTCATTATTAACGAGTGAATTAAATCATTGATCGACATCTTAGCTGAATACACGGAAAACGTCGTTATCTTGTTTGTGTTTTTATAACAGGTACGAGAAGGCACTGAGAGTGTATTTCAGTCACCCATCCATTGAAGGAATTATTTTCTGGGGATTCTGGGACCATGACATGGATCCCAGTATGGCTCTAGTCCATGGAAATTTCTTCACTGTAAATTTCATGTTTTTTTAGATTATTGTGCTGATTTGAAACATTTTCTAATCAATATGATTTGTTTTCAACTTATCCGATTATGTCAGAATATCAGTGATCATGTACTGTTAGAGATGATACAATGATTATATCAGAAAACTTCATACCATTGTATCTCCATAGTTAGACAAGGCTGGTGAGCGCTATCTTCAGCTCACCAAACAAGAGTGGAGCACGCATGTGAACAGATCACTGTCTGCTGGTACATCGTTTGACGTGAGAGGTTTCCAGGGTGACTATGAAGTCATAGTATGGTATCAGAATAAGCCAATCAAAATACAGTCCTTTTCACTTGGAAAGTCTGATCAAACCGTCAACCTTGACATTTCTGGAGATGGGAGTAAGTAGTCCGAGAAATGAGAGGTCATTGTTTTATGAATTAGAGGTTTTTGAAGCCACGGCTATGTAAGGGGGGGGGGGGTATGTATACATTAATTTACTAAAAAAAAAAGTATTTCAACGTATGTAACCCAAAACCTTCTCTATGGATAGGCAAACAAGAGCACCCCTTCCCCCAATTGTTAAAGGGAGCCCGCCCCCCTCTTTATAGACTTTATTATGCCAACAAGAAGGATAGGCTGTATGAGCACTTGTCGTCAGTGCCCCCCCCCCCTTGAAAAAAGACAGTTTGACAGTCTTTTTAGTAACTTTATATAGTAAAATATGTATTGATGATTTGGTCTGGGGGGCGCTCAAGCCCCCTCTGCCCCCCCCCCGGTTGCACCACTGCTTGTCGTAGATGGGGGGGGGGGTCGGCGGCGGTCTAAAATTATTTATAGATTGGAGGAATTACAGTGAGGGTCCCAAGTTTTTTCAAAAAAATATTAGAGGCCTTGCATTTGAAAGTGATGGCTTTAACATCGTTTGAGCTTAGTACCCCAAATTTACCTTTGTCTAGGGCCCCCAACGTCTCTGTATGTACTATACAGTTTTTACTCTTGCCTCAGATGAGATCCAACTTCCCACGGCTAATGATCCTTTCGCCTACGTCCCTGTCCAACATGAGACGACCAGTAACGGTCTAAGGACGGAGGGTCATGCTACTTCATCGTCCACTTCTAGCCAGTTGACCTGCGTAACCCGAAGGTCAGGAGAATCTGAAATCGGGGACGATAAGGAAGTGGATGTGGGGTGTCAGTCTGATGAAGTTTTAACTGGCTGCTCTAGTTACCTGAAGGTAATTACAGCAACATACGGCGACATACTGCGACTTACAGTGACAAACAGTGATATACTGCGACATACAGCAATATATAGCGACACACAGCGACATACAGTGACATACTGCGACACACAGCGACATGCAGCGACATACAGTGACATACAGTGACAAACATCTACGTACAAAAATACACAGCGACATACAGCGACATACAACAATACAAAGCGACATACTGCGACATACAACGACATGCAGTGACAAACAGCGATATACGACATACAGTGACATACGGCAATATACTGCGACTTATGGCGACACACAGCGACATACAGTGACATACAGCGACATACAGCGTACTTTCTTTGATCGCCTTTGTCTGTCCAAAGATTTACTGCGATAATTTGAATGTAAGTGAAAGAGTATTCTTTATTTACTAACGGAATATTTTCGTAGTTGGAGTAAAGAAAATTTGTTTACATCTGTTTTCAACATTATCTTACTGCTCAAGAGGTTTTTATACTATTTTTATAAGAAATGCTCTTTGCGAGTTTAACATTCTGGTAGGCCTGAATTGCTAACAGTCATGCTCGCCATAAGGAAAGGCAATCTTAGAACGTGTGAAGGGAGAGAGTGAAAATGACTGAATAGCTATGGGTAAGGGTAATTTATTTAGAGGTCTGATATTTGAAAGCGGTGACCGTGACATCCTTGATTGTGTAGGGCTGCCAAATACATAAAAATAGCTCTCAGCGTGGGTCATCTTTTGATTTAAAAAGTACCTGGGGCCCATGAAGACATAAAGACGGCCCTGATTCTTCCAACATAAATATTTATAAAAACAAACGAAACAAATTGCAAATTACATCCCTTGCGTAAAATTTACTAAAT
Organism: Bulinus truncatus; assembly: GCA_021962125.1. Lineage (NCBI taxonomy): Eukaryota > Metazoa > Mollusca > Gastropoda > Planorbidae > Bulinus > Bulinus truncatus. The sequence goes on from JAGDYQ010000007.1 coordinate 11,316,088, forward strand.
AAAAAGTGAAGACATAAGTAATTGTTTGTTTCAGAACAATGCCTGGCATAGGGATGGTGAAAAAATAGTGATGGTCAATGGTAAACCATCCTGTAAAGCCATCAATGGTTTTATGACAACTACTGGTAAGTTGTGAAATCTATAGATGTAAAAGTATATATATATACACTAATGTACAGTCTTTCTAGTCAATGGGCAAACTAGGCGATTGATAATGGCTTCCTAATATATATATATATATATATATATATATATATATATATATATATATATATATATATATATATATATATATATATCCTATATAAAGTTGTCAGGGCTTCGACGCATAATTTATCCTAGGACAGTGCCGTAGCGAGCTTAACTCGCGCCCGGGGCACAATACCTTTTTAGCGCCCCCATTCGAAAACCATATAATAGTATGTGTAAAATATACCATTTGGCGCCCCTTTGTGATTTTCGCCCGGGGCATGATGCCCCCTTGACCACCCCTCATTACGCCTCTGCGCCTAGCCCCTCCCACAACATCTCTAAATGTATCGATCTAGCGCACTCAAAAAATAATTTAAGTCCGGCTATCCATTGATAATAATAAATATAGAGTCTCTTGATATAAGCTAGAAACACAATTTTTCACAAAGCCTATACCCATGTAACGTACCATGTAAAACATTTCTTTCTGTTCAGGTGTTCAAGCTTTTGCCAGATGCTGTAAACTGAATAGTTTGACATGCACGTACAAGTCGGCTGGACCGTCCGGTACGGGAGTAGATGACCAAGTTATTACACCATGCGCCTCCGATGGCTATCCATTAGGTGATGTCTAACTTCTTTGTTCAACCATGTATAAACAGTTGGTGATATTACAAAAAGATATTAATTTCTCACATTTCTTAAGAGTATGTCCTTCAAATCATGTTAGGAATGTTCATATTTCAATAGGTTTTTATTTCAACTAGAAATGATTTTCATCCATTTAAATTTTGGTCCTCTGTCCTATAGAGTAGGACAAGTTTTAAAAAAATAAGAATGCCCTACTTTTAAAATAATAGTTTGAATTTTATTCAACTTTGTTCATTTGTTTACATTTTCATCAAAGTAAAAAAAAAAAACTCATGTCAAAATATCTTGTCTTTGACATCCGGCCCATAATTCCTCTTTATGTTTGTGGCGAGTTTAAGCAGTCGTCCACAGGACCTATTAGGGTGATTCAAAAAATTTTTTTTTTTGAAATTAATATTGCATTGTTGTTATTTTTTTTCCTTTTATATTCCTATACTTTCTTGCCAAATTTTTATTGAAATTGAATTACATTTAGAGGTCGCTCATCGAGACTGAAGTTTATAGTATTTTCTTTAATGACATGAATTATTATAATATAAACATTAAATTAAACATTATCTTAAAATCAACATTAAAAATTAATTACAGCGAATTAGACATGTTGAAATGTTAAATAACATAAAATATAATGATACGCAAAAGTTACTGCTTGTTTATTCATGTATACATTGTATTATAAATATAAACATAAACAATACACGTAACAAATGATCGTCAGTTCAACGCTTCAACCTCAGTGTACTTTTCTTCAAATTTGACACTCTCTGTCTGTGCTCTTCTACAACTTGCAGCAATCTCTGTATTTCAGATTCCATTTTAGTGATTGACTTATTAAATGATGACATCAATATACTTATGACGGGATACTGGATCAACTTCATCGAAGCTGGTATCAATACCGACTAAACGCATTGCAGATAGTGATGAGGTACCTACAAAGTGATGCAGTTCTTTTGTCCCCAAGTTAGTGCAATCCTTCACTTTAAACACTTGATCCGTCCAATTATCGCCAGCATTCAGCATCGCTTCAGCATTACTGCAGTTTTCATCTGCAGAAACTTTTTCAGAAAACATCGCAAGAAAAACCACCTCTGAACTACTATACCAAAGATGGTTTTCAATTTTTTTTTCGCAGCATTCGACACCGTTTTGTATATGACAGAATTTCGCGAGATCTGCTTGAATAACAATATATCGTTAAACGGAGCATCACGACTCACAGGACATGAGATTCAAGCTTTGGCATAAATGTGAGTGGCAAAAAAGCAGAATTCTTTCAAAATCTTTACCTCTGAAGGTGTGAGCCAGAATTCATTTCTAAACAAGTAGATCTTGAAGCCGTTTACCACTTTCGCCATCCAGCGAGCCTTATGGTAATTGCCTAGCGCATGAAAGTGGTACGGTTGCTTGCTTACACTGGCGCCATATATCAACAATCAGGTTTTGATTATCCCTCTGTAAACTTCACGTGGTATGCAACTTGAGGCACTTGACAGACTGTCTTGCAGGAATGACACAACACTGTGTTTGTGTTCCACCATAAACGGATCATCTAGTCTCGAATCCTCTAGCGGACAAAACAGCTGCTGATCAACCTTAGGCTAAAATCGTTTGAAACGTTTGAACAGTAGAATGTTAGAGCTGTTTGTGGAGCCACAGAGAAAAAAACAACTCCAATGATCAGTTCATGCACATGATGTCGGCAGGCAAAATGTAACAGCTCCTCTTGCAACAATCTACATGTCTCCTAAGTAACACCAGTGTTTACGGATGTTGTGTCAATACACATACTAATAATCTCATCAGATATCTCCCATAGTCTTAAAAGCTGTATTGTTGCATTGGCTTGTGCCTTCCCAGATCCGTTTGGTATTTTAGCTAAACCCAAAATCCTCTCAACTTCTTTCCCAGTTACAACTACAGCTAATCGGTTTACGTGTGACTGCAGCTCTGGATAATCTGTAGTTTCCTCCATTATCTTTCCATCCCAGTGAATGACCAATGGGCTTTTACTTCTAAACTGAAATTCTGATTTCAAATTTCTTGTCTGGCATCAAACCCTTTGACAGAAGCTTCTTGTAGTAAACAGGAATCTGAATATCAAAATCGTCATCATCTTTGCCTTCATCCTCACTTTCGCTGTTACTTCTCATGTCTTCTTTCGTCTTCAACTATTCGATTTTTTTCGACTGCTTTTCTTTTTGAAGATCGTTGACAGTTACCTTAATGCATTCAAATTTTGTCTTCTTCAGTACCTTGTGATTATAGAAAACCATCTTCATAGCATGACCCAAGGTTAGTGCGACATCGCTAGGCAGACAATAATCCGTTTGCCCAATCAACCAAACTTCAGTTATACGTCTTGTCAATACACTTTGAGAATTACCATACCACTCGATGTGGATGCCATATCAATTAAATAATTTGTAGTTAGTCAAAATCTACTTTATTATCCAGCAAACATGAATAATAAAATTAATTATAATTTTAAATTCAAGGTATACTTTTAATTTTACAATGAACTAAAATTGCACTATACCGAAAGCAAGCGACACATCAGAAATGCCGCATTATCTCATACTGTGATACTTTGGGTCGCTTGAGCGACCTCTAAAAGTGGTCATTTTTTCAAAAAGTTTAGTTTTTCTTGATTTGCTTGCCAAAAGGAAAAAAATAGCCACAATGCAAAAGAATCGGAGAAAAAAAAATTTCCCCATGCAATGATGACTAACGACCTATTGAAGTATAGCAAAAACTGGTGATGGCTGAAATAAAATATTATGAAATAGGAAAAAAATATTTTTTTAACCAAAAAGAAATCAGATTCCAACAATGTAGGATGTCAGTAGATCTTTATGAAATGACTGTATTTTTGTCTTCTAAACAATGTGGTTTATAAATACATATATTAGATTTGTTTGTATCAATCAATCCCTTTAAATTAGACAGTACACCTGAAATTTATATTGACTCATGCAACTATTTTATATTACTGCATACCATCTAACAACAACTCTATCTAGCATACAGTCGCGTGATCCCCTTTAGTTAACTGCTATTGGTCTTTAATGAACACTTAATTGATTGCTCATTTTATTATCTAAAGGCTGCACTACACATACCTACATGTCAGACTCAGATGGATCTTATTTCACCAACACCTCATGTATTGCTCAGAATGATGGTTTGGCTCAAGGTACCTTCTTTGTTGCTGTTTTTAATTTAACCTTACTGCTGACAAGTATATTTATTGTCGAAATGCACACAAAGCAAATTACTAAGTGCAGGGCATCCCCGAGGGGGGGGGGGGTTCTGTAAAAGTACAATCCCCCTAGTTTTATTAAAATGGTGATAAAAATTTGAATAAAACTAAATACAGTATATTTTTTTATTTAATAGAAATTATGTTGTTAAAGAATGTGTAGTAATATAGTTTTGTTTGAGATGTTGCCAACTTTGTTTTTAAACCACGAATCAATGCATCCACAAATAACACAGTTGAAGGATTCCCCAACGCAACCTCTTAGCTTCTCTACAGGAAAAATTGAGAGGAGTTAATTTAAATTTTATCCTCTGCACAGGAGTGTACGCCTATGCTTCGTGTTGCAAAGGTGGCAACATCAAGTGTACCACTGTGGAGTCCGCCTCAAGTGACCATCCAGTTGGTGCTAGGGCTACAGTTCAGTGTCCCAGTGGTCAAGTTATGACTGGCTGTAATGTTTACTCGACTAATGCTAAAGCAGCAGGAGCATTTATAGAAGGTACAGTATTACTAGTAGAACATATATAGAAGGTACAATATAATTAGTAGAACATTTATAGACGGTACAACATTACTAGTAGAACATTTAAAGAAGGTATAATATTACTAGTAGAACATTTATAAAAGGTACAATATTACTAGAACAACATTTATAGAAGGTACAATGTTACTAGTAGAACATAGACATAAACTGAAGCGGAAATTCCATGAAAATATATATATGTCAAGGTATATGACTACTATCTAAACAACATTTAAAGGTTCCATTAGTCGGAAGAGTTATCTAGAAAGAGATTAAAAGTATCAATTACTATATACAACCTAAAGCAAATCCAAATTTCCCAAAGGGCCCAGCCCCGTAGCCAGGGGGCACTGGGGGGCCGTGCCCCCCGCTAGGTATGGAGTGCCCCCCCCCCGCTTAAAAAAGAAGAAAAGACGAAAAAATAAAGAAAAAGTAAAGGTGCCCCCTTGCTGGATATTGGTGCCTCCCTGCTTACTTTGACCTGGCTACGGGCCTGAAAGGGCCATCGGAGCTAATGAAGAATATATTTATTCTGTTTCTATAACCTTGGCATATATAGGGATATACCCTTTGAACCAACTTTCATCAAGACCCTCCCCACCCCCGACCCCACTTCCCATTTACTAATTGATGTAACATTGTGTTGTCCTTAATATTGCATTTATTAACTCCTAACTTGCCAACTATTTTATTTCCATCCCAGCAATAAACGGTGTTGATACGTGTGTTGCTGTCAATGGATATGAAAGATACGGAAACAGAGAAGAAGGAGTAAGAGCGTTTGCTGCATGTTGTACTGTCTAGTCATAAATAAACTAATTAGTAAATTTGTTGTCTAGCAATAAAAATAAAACCCAACTTATAAAAGAATTGTCTGTTATTATTTTTTATTTTTTTTTAGATCTGAATACAAAAAAATTAAAAAAAAAAAACTTAACGGGGAAAAAAACAAACTAAACAATCATTATAAGCGGCACTCCAAAAACACATACTAAATAAACAATAGAAGTGTCTAAGTGTCCAAGAACACATAATAAACAACATTATAATGGGCTCTTCAAGAACACATAGTAAACAAACACTATAAGGGAGTCTCCAAAAACAAGGTTCTGAAATTTTTTTAATGTTTTTAAATTTTCAATAGGAGCCACAAATAATGAATAAAAAATGAATACATTAAAGATTATCCAAGAATCTTCATATAAGGCAGCACACACACACACACACACACACACACACACACCATACTCCGATGAGGAAAGTAGGGCTTTGTGTAAATGTACGTGTACTTTATAGTTGAGACATCTAGTTATATTCATACAAACCATAGGCGTACAGATCGTTTGAATTAACTTTTTCCTTCATTGTTGTAAAGTATTTCTAAAGCAATGACTCTAAATCAAATCTTCCCATATAATGTTTCGGACGAAGTACATGAAACGTCATCATCTTTTACATTTCTGAAATTAGCCTAATAAATAAATTTCGAAATGATTTGCGTTTTTTTTCCACAGTTAATTATTTTTACAAAATATACGAAATAGAAAAAAAGTTTTAAGAATAAGTGCAGTTAATGACCTTGTTCTACTTTATTTTTTACTGGGCAAAGATAAGGAGATCTTATTTATAAAATCAACTTTTAAACTGTAAGTAGACAGTATTTTTAAATTTAGAAGTCCCTGATTTTTCACATATAATTTGACGACAGACGGAACTGATACAGCATGTTCCATTTATTATGTCAAATATTTCTTGTGTTTCTGTGGACAAGGGAGGTACATGGCGCCTCAGAGCTGCTGCATAACCCAGGTTTTGAGAGCGGCCTGACCAACTGGACCCATGATGGGTTCACTTTGACTGTTGATAAATCAGTTCTCCATGGCGGGACATCGAGTGTTAAATGTACTGGGAGGTAAGAAATAACTATTTGTTTTGCCATGTTAGGGGGTAGACAGTGGCGTAACTACAGTTAGTGGCGCCCTAGGTGGACTCTAAAACATTCTGCCCCATTCTTGTGCTAAAAAATACTAAAATGGTGAAAATGCCCCAGTTACGCCACTTCTGATATATATATATATATATATATATATATATATATATATATATATATATATATATATATATATCCGTGGCTAATCCTTTATCGATTGTATTTGCTGGACAACTGTTCGTACTACTTAATTTACGTTTGATAATCACGTCGTCACAGTATCTACCAATTCGAACAAATCTGGTCTGTCATGTTTCAATTTCTTTTACCCCCTGCTAAGCAAGCCTCTGCATTAGTTCTCCTTTGCTCACGTTCTGATAGGCCTTTTTCAGCTCCACTCCCCTCTCCCTCAGCCCCACACTGTCAGGTTGTATCTCCTATTTGAAAAACCGTCTCCCAGTAGCGTTTGGGCAGCCGACCTTCACCTCTCTTTACGGGGTCCACTGCATGGCATTTATCTTGAATACATGTATATCTTCATGTTAGTTTGTAAGAGAAGGACCAATCAAATCACGTTAATAAATTGTGTACATTATTTTGTTTTAACTGATAAAAAACAAAAAAGAAACATCTACGGATGAGTAGAAATACATGCCCCTCCCCCATTTAAAAAAAAAATGGCTCCCAGGAACAACTATGTCAACTTTTTATCTGCAGGTCGCAGAACTGGATGGGTCCGGCCCAGTACATAACTCCAAAACCTGGAGCTCGCTACGCCTTCAGCGCTTATATTAAATTGATCAATGATATTCCTGGCACAAATTACCAAACAGTATCTATCAAGATTGATTTCAGGTGGAAAGACACAGGTCTGGAAAAAAAGAGATATCTTATTAACTTGATGGACATCTTCATAGTTTAATAAATTTCACTTCTTCCCGTCGATATAGGGCAAGCGAGGTACATAAGAGCTTTACGATAACGGGGGAAAAAATATTAATTGATCCATTTTAGGCTTGAAATTTTTTGTAATACTCTCTGCCTACATTTTTAGACACCTATCATCAACTTCATCACAATTATTTACTAACAGAAACCGTCTTGGTATAAAGGAGGCCTGGGTAAACGTAGATATGAGGAACCTAAGCAAACAGTTCAATGTGGAAAGTTATGCCTCGGTTCCCAAGGCTGACGCTTGCAAATCTTGTGCCCATAATAATCCTTGAGTAATGGAGCCCTTTGGACAAGGCTTAGATTATCCTCACTTGCCGGCTTGACTTTTAGAGCCTTGTCAAGATGTCAAACTCTCTTACTACTTATCTTTTCGACCTTGTAAATTTCTCTTTAGAAGCAAGAAGGTTTGCCAAATTTGTAATTTACTTAAAAACAAATAAACTTTAAATTTTTAAAAGTCGCATCCCATTAGTTTGGCTATCCATAAAAATGGCTGTGTCTAAAAGAAAACATCTGACATAATGTTAATCAAGAACAAGTCAAAATTTTAAAAGCCATTCCTCGGATTCATTTACATCGAACATAAATGTCGTGCAGTCATTTATTCGCCGCCCTCTAAGAAGCTGTGTTGGCAATGACACCAAAATATTATCAGTGAGGCCAGCGGGCGCGGGGAGGACAAATGGTATCCCCCTCCACCCCGAATGTTAGAAGTACGTCTAACATTCTTTTTAGGTCTCCCCTCCAACATTTGGCTGTTAGAGCACTCAGTTGATACCGACACCTCTATATGCCGGATAAGGCCAATGTAGGCTTTTTATAAAAGAAAAAATTAATATACTTTGTTTTCTCTGATCTTGTTCATAAATAAAAAAACATTCAATCATTCAGTCGTTTTTTATTTAACTAAGGTACTCACCACTTCTTTCCGGTCACTAGTCGTCCTTTACTAAATGTTGCACGAGGGTGGGTGCACATCGGTGCTGACTTTATGGCCCCCAACAGAGGTAAGTTTAATTCAATTTGTTTTAATTCTAACAAAAACGTTTTTTTTTTTCTCTAGATCTCCTTACTTATATGTTGTTTGTTTGACTGCTAAAGAATTCAGTCAGTCTAAGATTTTGTTGGAAGGCCTGGCTCCAAATGTTGATTTTTACTATGATGACGCGTCTTTGACTGAGATCCCAGAGAACACGGCCTGGAAGACAGAAGCTGATCAAAGAATAGAAAATTTCAGGAAAAGCCATATACATTTTAAGTAAGAAAACTTGTTATTAAATGTAAAAACTAAAAAGACTTACTTATAGAAAAAAATATGAAACTAAAACTACAAAAATTAAATAAAATTGAATACTAAGTAAATGGCAGATTACAACTTTAATGTAAGAAATAAAACATTAAAATTCTCAGATTTAACGTTGGATCAAACTTCCATATCAACGAACTGAAAGTTCAGGTAAACAAACTTCTATTTTTTTCTAATTGATACTTTTTTATGAACATTTACTAAGTGTATTAAGTTGCTGTATTCGGTAGTTGATGTTGTTTTTACCTTGTGCTCAGTATGTATTTTTTAACTGTCAATCAGTAATTAAAGTAATTATATACCAACAGATTGACCACAAGAAACAAGAAACACCTTTTTGGGTTTGGGTCTCAGATGACAGCCGACTATATAGTAAACCCAGACTATAAACAGCTCCAGAATATCGCTTACCATATGTTTAACTGGGCGACTATAGGGGAATATAAGTGGAATTTTAATCGTGGAACTAAGGTGAGTTAATACTACAATTGTAAGCTAAGGTGAGTTAATACTACAATTGTAAACTAAGGTGAGTTAATACTACTATTGTAAAGTACAGGCTTTATTTTATTTGTTGTTGTTGTTTTGTTTTTGTTTGTTTTTCGGCTAATTAACTAGTCGTACTTATGCATTCTGGGTAGCTGGTTTAATTATGTATTGTCTACGGCACTTAACCGGTGGCGGATTAAATGGCGGGCACACAGGGCGTGCCATTGGCCTCAAACTTGAGGGACCCTGCAGAGCTCAGCTTTAGAGCCGCAAAACCCAGCTTGACACCATTTTTAACGTTTCATTTTATTTCAAGGATTCAATATTTTATTCCATGCCTGGGGCTCCAACCTACAAGAGACCGCCTCAGCACTTGACAATGTTAAGTTTGTTTTCTATTAGTATTTTCGTATATACTCTTTATCCTAGGATAACCCTGATTTCTCCGTGGCTGTGGCAGCTACTGATGAGCTTAGGAAAAATGGGTGATTTATTTTGATTTATGTCATATATATATATATATATATATATATATATATATATATATATATATATATATAGTTCATGCTAGTTTATAACAAGATAAAGAACGTTAAAAAAAAGTGATACGTAGCGTTTAGCGTTTACTTCCTATCGTTATCGTTTGAAGTAATATTACTCCAAATACATTGTTAGTTGTAAACTAACATCATTGTTTGATGCATAAATGATAATAACTTTTTATTGCAAAGATTACATGTCAGAGGCCACTGTATGTTTTGGGCAGTACCTGGTAATCAACCCAGTTGGGTCACATCCATGTATGGTCAAACTTTGAAAGACACTGTTGACTCACACATCAGATACATGACCAACATAACGAAAGGGAAGTAAGTCATATCAAACATTTTTACTTAACGTTATAAACTAAGTGAGAAGTAAAGTTTTCATTTAAACCCAGGCAGATGTTTAGGGGCCCAAATGTTTACTTGACGGGGCCCCATTTTCAGTTGAGACCCAAGGTGGTCACTTTGCCAATCGACAGATACAACTCTAGAACTTAAGACCATCGCGATGGAAAAACTGTAGAATGACATTGAATGTTTTGTAGACACAATTTGCCGGTTTATAAGGAGTCATTTGCAGTGCCAAACCTAGGTATTTGGGGGCCCGGGGGACTTGGCCTCTTTGGGGGCCCCTGCATTTTGACATTCGACATCATGACATGAGATAATGTAGACAACTTAATATTTAATGTACAAAAAATTTGAGGCCCCCCCTCAAGCTGGGACCGGAGGGGGGGGGACTTTCGAATTTGGATCCCCTCCCTCCCCCCCCCCCTAGTTACATCTCTGGTCATTTACCCATTTTATAACAAGTGTTTCGAAAAATACGAAATAATTTGTGAAGTAATAGTCATTCATAATAACAATACTGTTTTTAATTTTTATTTTTAATTAGAATCCAAAACTATTCCTGTGATAAGTCGTTTTGTGTATATTTTACCATTACAGGCTCTCTCACTGGGATGTTAATAATGAATTGCTTCATGGGCGTTTCTTCGAGACCCACACGGGAGATGAGCAGTACAGTTTCCACATGTATAGGTCTGTCCACGCTTCTGACCCAACGCCAAAACTATTCCTCAACGACTACAACGTGATGGCTAACGGCGAGTACACCCAGGCCAGTAGTGACATTTTACAAAGAGTAAAAAAAAAAACTATTGGAAGCAGTAGCGTCACTAGCGTCAGTGTCACCCGGTGTGACCCATGCCAAAAAAAAAATCCAAATTTGGAAAAAACCCGGGGCGGGGCGGATCGCCCATTCTGGTCCTACCAATTACGCCGCTGGTTGTAAGCCTTGTTTTTTTTTATTATTTATAAGTAATAGTTTTGAAATGACATCACAAAGCTGTTAATAAAACTACCCACCTCTTGTTGTTACCACTGGTATCGGCTGCTATACGCCCGTGTATACATAGACACACAGGCCAGTGGCGGCCCTAAGAGGTTGGAACTGCGGAGACCTGCCCATGTCCAGCGCCTCGGGAGTGGAGGGGGGGTGTCTTGAAGTTTATTTTTACCTTTACCTAGCTGTAACCACAGATGTAAAAGATCTATGGCTATAAATAAAACAAACGTTGGTTAAAGGCCCGTATACAGCACTCGTGTAGGCCCCGCCAATGACACTCACCGTGGGCCCCGCGTTCAGCTAAAGCCTGTCTCTGATTACACACCCATGCATCTCTTACATACACATAGATAGAGCATACACACACACCAGGCCCGTGGCGTGCGGGGGGCCAGGAGGCCGGAGCGTTTTGTCTGCCCCCCCCTGCTTATTTGTTCTACTTAGTAAAATGTATTACCTTCCCCCCCCCCGCTATTGCCTGGCCCCTGCTGTAGAATGCCTGGCCCCTCCTGTAAAATTTTCACGCTACGGGGCTGACACACACACACATATGTAAATTTGAATACAGCTAAGGTCACTGACATTTTTTTTCTTTCTTATACTTGCAGTAAAAAAATAATCAATAGATGGAGAAGAATTTTTCGGCCATGCATGTTAATAGCCATTGAAGGGGTGGGGGAGGGGGGGAACGGACCAATGGACTTAAAACTTCCAGTAAGGGGGTCTGTGAGATATTTTCGTGAGGTCGAAAAGTTTGCCGACCGCTGATCTCTCTAGCATAAACATTTTCAATTTCAAGGACATCTGTGAGAATGATTTTCCTATTGATATCAAATCTTTAAAAAAATATATATTATCTTAACCTTGGTGACTGTCCGTAAACAAAGTCTTGTGACTCTTTGACTGTGTATGTCCTCTGAACCACGGCTGCTGGCGTATTTGGACTACGTCATGAAACCTTTGAACAGACAAATTTAAAAAAATAGGTTAAAGTACAAAGTTATAAACGAAAATGGTAGTAACACGAACCATATTATTAATATTATTAATATCACCAATAAGTTGGTTTTGATTTTAGATTTCTTTCTTTGTCTCATCATCTTTACTACCACACATGTTTACATTCTCTCTGATTCTCTACCACACATGTTTACATTCTCTCTGATTCACTACCACACGTGTTTACATTCTCTCTACTTCACTACCACACATGTTTACATTCTCTCTACTTCACTACCACACATGTTTACATTCTCTCTACTTCACTACCACACAAGTTTACATTCTCTCTACTTCACTACCACACATGTTTACATTCTCTCTGATTCACTACCACACATGTTTACATTCTCTCTACTTCACTACCACACATGTTTACATTATCTCTACTTCACTACCACACATGTTTACATTATCTCTACTTCACTACCACACATGTTTACATTCTCTCTGATTCACTACCACACATGTTTACATTCTCTCTACTTCACTACCATACATGTTTACATTCTCTCTACTTCACTACCACACATGTTTACATTCTCTCTACTTCACTACCACACAAGTTTACATTCTCTCTACTTCACTACCACATATGTTTACATTATCTCTACTTCACTACCACACATATTTACATTATCTCTACTTCACTACCACACATATTTACATTATCTCTACTTCACCATGGACAGGCTTACTTGGACCAGATTCGACTATTCAAAGCGGCAAATGTCGGACTTGGTGCTGTTGGTATGCAGAGTCACTTCCCTTCCTTCACAGAACCTGACCCTACTTTGATGAAGGTATGGCCGAAATGACAACCTTAGAGTGACGCTGCGTCCATCTGTCCGTACTTAAAGAAAGGTGTTTGAATTGTATCAATTGTGACATGCTGTTTTCGTTTATTCTCTAGCAAATATAACAGGCTGGTTTGATTTCAGTATTTTGAGATTATTGCTCTGCTTAGGAAGGCTAACTAGGGTACAGTCTACCCCTCCCCCCAACTGTCAAAAGCTTCCCCTCCCCATTCTTTCCAGATAAACATATCCTTGGACATTGACATTTTACCAAGCCATAGAGAATGACATTATTGGACACTGATGACTTTCCACCAAACTATACAAAAAGACATATCATAGGACACCTATCTTTAGGCACTGACATATAATAATTTTTATGCAAGTGTTTTTTTAAACAACATTTATTTTTGTTTCCTCAGTACCGTCTGGACATATTGGCCCAGGCTGGTCTTCCACTGTGGGTGACTGAGTTGGATTTATCTGCCCACGATGAGAATAGCCGAGCTGACTGGTAAGTACATTCCTTAACCAAGATTCGCGAGCCTCTTTGAAAAAGTAGGGTCAAAAGCAGTGACCCTAACGCTTACAGAACTTTCTTCCTGTGATATGCCAGTGCTACGAATGGGTATTTCTGGCTTGGTGTGGAATCTACCTTATCAGGAAATACTGATACAACCCATGGCTAAAATAAAATGGTTGTTATAGGTGCGCCATTTACCTTAACTTGTCCTGCATAAGTCTTTTTGACTTAAGTCAGGCCCCTAGCCAGAGGGGCGCTAGGGGGGCTGAGCCACCCCCCCCCCGTGCATGATTTGAGCTTTTTGACAAAATTTTAATAATAACGGCTATAAAACATCAATCATTTTGTTCAATAAATCATTAAAGTTAAAAGTTTATATTTTGGGAATCATTCAGGCTATTTTACTTACATATATAGCTTATCTAATTTTTGGGCAAAAAAATTGAATCCTATTGAAGTTCACTTCTGGGTATTTTGGGCAGCATTGGCATTTGGGGCTTCAACAGCCGTGTGTGAGAACAGTTTCTCAACCCTCACACAAATGCTCACCCCATATCGCAGATCTATGTTACAAAAGTGTCTAAGCAATCTTTTCCTGCTTACATTTGAAAAAGATTTAACAGACAATCTGAATGCTAAACATTTTTAGGTAAATTCTGTGCTAAACCACGACGTTTGCAAATTTGAAACGTATTACAATATAAGTTCGTAACCAATGCCGACGAGTGTGGGGTGGGGGCAGGGGGAGCCAATGCCCAGGGGCCCGGCGAGTTTTAGGGACCCGGACTGAGCTGGCCAATCAATTTTTAAAATATTAATATCAGCACGGGAGTCGTGTCACCCCTGCCCAGGGGCCCGAAATTTCTGTCGATGGGCCTGTTCGCAACCTTGTAATAGTTCTATATATTGGTATCTTCTGAGGACAACTAGCAACTTAAATAATTTAATAAAGTAACATTGACTTCTGACTTCATTTTTATACATATGTATAATAAAATAAAGTAAAAACTCCGTGATTTCTGAGTGATGTTATTTAATTTGCAAATTTACTTTTTAGCAGAATTAATTTTATTTTAAATTGAATAATTGCGACTGGTAATTTTGTTGTTGATAGATCTGTTCTTTGTTTTCAATATTTTATAAGAAATATCACACAAATAGCTAAGCTATATTCGTGCATCTTTGTCGTTCATCCCGGGTTGTAAGTTAAACAAACAGTATAATAATATAAATCAGGTATCTATTATGTAACAATTGTGTAGCAGAACAAATGGTCAATATATTTATAACAGGAATCAGAAATTGCTCAGCCTCAATACATTTTTATCATTAAAACGCTTTACTATTTAAATTATTTTTAACAAAACTGCAACATGCCATGCATTATTGAAACGTAGTTAAAATTATATATTTCTAATTAATAGCTAAAGAATCGGTACTAAAATGCACCATTCCAGATATGAAACTGCAATAAATTTCTTGGGGAAATTATTGCAATTATTGTACAAGTATTGGACCAAGTCATCGATAGATCTGTAATTTAAACGGGATAAAATAAGTGGTCACTCTGTTCATGTGTTATAGGTATTTCAGTCACCCATCCATTGAAGGAATTATTTTCTGGGGATTCTGGGACCATGACATGGACCCTAGTATGGCTCTAGTCCATGGAAATTCCTTCACTGTAAGTTTAACGGTTTTTTTTAGATAATTAAGCTGATTTAAAACATTTTCTAATCAATATAATTATGTACGGCTTAGCAGATTATGTAAGAGTGTCAGTGATCATGTACTGTTAGAGATGATACAATGATTATATCAGAAAACTTCATACCATTGTATCTCCATAGTTGGACAAGGCTGGTGAGCGCTATCTTCAGCTCACCAAACAAGAGTGGAGCACACATGTGAACAGATCACTGTCTGCTGGTACATCGTTTGACATGAGAGGTTTCCAAGGTGACTATGATGTCATAGTATGGTATCAGAATAAGCCAATCAAAATACAGTCCTTTTCACTTGGAAAATCTAATTTGACCGTCAACATTGACATTTCAGGAGATGGACGTAAGTAGTCCGAAAAATGAGTGGTCATTGTTTTGTGAATGAGAGTTCATTGTTTTGTGAATGAGAGGTCATTGTTTTAAGTATAAGAAATGTGCTAAACCATCTACACTAGTACTGCGGTTCAGTCATTGATGTCATTCAACTAAGAAGCATCTCTAAACATATGTTTATAAAGATGGTTTGTTGTTTATCTTTCCAAGATGAAATCCCTATCCCTTCTAAAAATAATCCTTTCGCCTACGTCCCTGTCCAACATGAGACGACCAGTAACGGACTAAGAACGGAGGGTCATGCTACATCTACGTCCACTTCTAGCCAGTTGACCTGCGTAACCTGATGGTCAGGAGATTCTGAAATCGGGGATGATAAAGAAGTGGATGTGGGGTGTTAGTCGGATGAAGTTTTAACCGGCTGCTCCAGCTTGCTGAAGGTAATCCGAACAAAAAAGGTCATGAAGATGATGTTTTCAGTATAAATAAAAATAATAGTATTGATCAGGCCCGTAGTGTGCGGGGGACAGGGGGCCGGGTCCCCCCCCCCTGCGCTTTGTCTGGCCCCCTCTGCTTATTTGCTCTACTTAGTAAAATGTATTACCTGCCCCCCCCTGCTATTGCCTGGCCCCTGCTGTAGAATGCCTGGCCCCTGCTGTAGAATTTTCACGCTACGGGCTGGTATTGATATTATCTAAATATAATTAAAACACTATATATCATACTAGCTAAGGTAAACAGAATAATATAGATCCTCCTATGTAAAGATAAATAGAACAATATAGAATAGATCACGTCAGAGGGAATTACATGAGATGAAATTTGTACTGGTTGTTCGAGTAATCAGACTATAGATTAATACTCAATATACCAGGGACAAGACATGCCCATGTAACGGGTTAAATCCCTGGCTATGTAAATAATTATGTAGACCTTAGATAAGTCTGTAGAAATACTTTATATCTCAATTAGACACCTAAGAGATAGTTGACACTATTTATTCATCTTTGAAACCTATCATGGATTTACAAAACGTCAGGGATGAGCAGCCTCAAGCCGTGCATGTTGCCAACGTGAGTGGTAAATTGTGGTCATCAAAAAATGTACAATATAATATATTTCTTCATAAATATATCAGACTAACGACCGCCCTTTCTGTGATTAAAACGTTCAATGCTGCCCCCCAGCATTACAGTTTCATTGTTAATGCGTTTGTATCTATTGTTTTGTTTCAGAACAATGACTGGCATAGGGATGGCGAAAAAATCGTAATGGTCAACGGCAAACCATCATGTAAAGCCATCAATGGTTTTATGGCAACTGAGGGTACGTCTTTGATAATTCTTTGCAATAAACATACGGGTCAGAGATGGTGGAGAGATTCTTAATTAAACTCTACACAGAGGACGCTTTAGTGTGTGTGGTGGGGGGGAGGGGCTTACTGTATCTTATACGCAGTGGCGTAGCGAGCTTAACTCGCGCCCGGGGCACAATACCTTTTTAGTGCCCCCCCCCCACCATTTGAAATCATATAACATAATATGTAAAATATGCCATTTGACGCCCCTTTGTGAATAGCGCCCGGGGCATGATGCCCCCTAGCCCAGCCCTCGCTACGCCACTGCTTATTCGCTGATGTTGGGCCTGGAACAAATGTTTATTTTGTTTAAATAAGTTTTAAAAAACCTCCTAGCGCGGGGCCCCCTATGAGTGCGGGGCCCCCTAAGAACGCGGAGCCTGGGGAGGATATTCAGATTGCCACCTCCTAACATTGTTCCAGCTCAATATGCAAACAAGTTAATCTTTTATTAGCAAAACAAAATCACAGAAAATTATTGCCTATGTCAATTAAAAAAAAGTCTGGAATATTAAACTTCTGAAGAGGATTTTAACAGATAGTTAACCATGTTAACTATTATTATTTCTCTAGGCATTCAGGCTATTGCTAGATGTTGTAAACTGAAGAGTTTAGCTTGCACCTATAAGACAGCTGGACCGTCCGGTACAGGTGTAGATGACCAAGTTGTTGCCCCCTGCGCCTCCGATGGCTATCCATTAGGTGATGATCAGTTTTTGTTTGTTTATTGTTTTTTATTCCTAGTTCCCTCAACTCGAAAGCACATTTTCAAATACTGATAAAGCGGCAAATAGCTTAGCTAGTTTGAGCAAGAGGGGACATATGTCCTCGGATGAAAGTACCGAATAGCAGGATCCGCTGTGGCTCCAACCAAAAAGTTGTGTCACCCGAAGCAGACCATCCCCTCTAAATCACGCCTACCGAGGGGGAGCAGTAAATACTTTGTTTTGCACTATCTACTTTCAAATTTATGTTCTAGTTATACTTTGTAACACTTATATATTCTAAATGTATTTTAACTGTGGTAATTATTATTTCAAAATGAAAAAAAAAGCTTCACTATTGTATGCACTTTGTGCTATGCTTCGTATTCATTTTGACATAATAATCCCATTATAATAATAGAATAAATAGCTTTGTAATTTTAAAAGGTACTAATTCATAGAGTCGAAGTTATTAAAATCATGATTGTCTTGAAGAATCTACACGTGTGCCAAATTTACATCTCACTAAATTAGAACAGGTCCAAAAGTGACATATGATATTTAAGGACAAACCCACAGAAAGTGAAACTAATTTAAATCGTATTAAAAACATTTCCTTAATCCATACTTATATAAATATAATTATATTCAAAATGTTATATAAATTAATATAAAATATAAATCTCAAGTTCAAAATGAACGTTTTAAACAAACACAAAAGGTAAGGAGCTTTATATCTATGAAGGAGCATGAGGCTTGCAATGATCTTCGATGCTGAGTTACCGTTTGAAAAGCCTCTAATCTTTATTATTTCTTTACTGTAGTTTCTAAAATGATTGACTTCTTTTAATTTCACTTTGAAAAAAATCTAAATCTATTGTTGTTTTTTTTTAAACTTACAATAGAAACTGGTCTGATCAATTATTGTATCCCTCCTGCCAACATTTGGAATTCAACCTGCCATTTTGCCCCACCATACTATACACAGCAATAATCTCCTAATGAGTGCCATGTTGTTTAAACTATCAATAAGCCTAAGTATGCAAATACCGCTGTAAAGTTACAACAACAATTCTGCTTACTTCTGTATTTTAAGGTTGTGCTGCATACACTAACATGTCAGACTCAGATGGATCTTACTTTACAAACATGTCATGTATTGCTCAGAATGACGGTGTAACAGCAGGTATATTTTTCCTACCAAATGCTATTTAAAGGTACACTTATGAGTTTAGTGATCGTTTAAATCTATACACAAAACTACCTATTCTGTTCAGGTGTACATACAATTGCTGATTGTTGCAAAGGTGGCAATTTCAGGTGTACAACTGTCAAGTCGGCTCCAGGTGGTCATTACATTGGTGCCAGAGATACGGTTCATTGTCCTAACGGTCAAGTTATGACTGGCTGCAATGTTTACACAACTAATGCTAAGGCAGCGGGTGCATTTATTGAAGGTATTTTTACATTAAATTACGAAAACATTTTTCAGTTATATTATAAGTCATTGGTTCTTACAGTTTAACTACTTAAAGACTCAAGCCCGTAGCCAGGTCAAAGTAAGCAGGGAGGCACCAATACCCAGTAAAGGAGCACCTTTACTTTATATTACTTCTGCACAGAGCACTACCATCATCTTCCGAGATAGACGGATGCCTACTGCTCTGCACAGATAACATTATTTAAGCAGATCCCATATTGAGCTACTCGAAGATTACAAAGAGTAGCTGAGTTCCTCCTATCATACCTACCCACCGTCATTTTATTGTACCCTGACTGGGCCCTAGAATGTGGTTGAGTTGCACCCCTTTTTATCAGCTCTACACCAAGCTGTGTAACACACTTCAGGTTCAATAGCAACTTGTAGAGCTTAAAAACTCAAAATGTTATTCCCCATTTCATTCTTTGAGATAAAACAAGAATTGCTGAAGTACTAGAGTAACTCTAGATATATTGTACAACCTAATCTTGATCTTTGTTTTATTCTCAGCAATCAATGGTGCAGACACTTGTATTGCTGTCAATGGTTATGAAAGATTTGGAACTGAGGAAGGGGTTCAAGCTGTAGCAGCTTGTTGCACTGTGTAGCCCATTCTCATTACAATTCATGAATATTTTTTGTTTGCTTTGTAAATTTCAAATATAAAGCAACACATAATATATTTAAACAGTTTATTTTACATCTGTATGATTTAACGAAAAATTAGTCACATAAAAAAAAAACAAGACAATTTTGTATAACAAAACAAAAATGACAGTTTATTATATTACAAATCAAAAATTCAACAATGAGAAAATTATAGATGATTTCTTTTTTTTAGATGGAAATTAATTACTGGTACTTTGTAATTCATGAAAATTAATAAGTGATACACCAAAGTAAATTAACAAAAGTTTGATTCAAGTCCAAAAGGAAACAGAATCTCTACAAATAATTTATAACAAAAAAAAAAAAATCTTGCTATCATTCAATGGCTAGTAAAGTGGCACTGTGATGGACAAATGACCTTAAGTGTATATTCAGTAAAATAAATGTATAAAATTAACGTAACATTTTTATAAACAATGAACTTTTTACATTAATAGCTGTTATTAGATCCTTTGCCACTTTGTAACTTGGCAATTATTCTTTCCAACTGTCGTTTAGCCTCACACATTGGGAAATTAGCCATGTCATAGTATTGTGGAGCTATCTTCACAAGCCTAAAAAAAAATTTTTTTTTATAAATTATTATAGTGGATCTCAAAGCAGCAATCATTTTAATAAAAAATCACTTCAATTAAAAAATTGTACTAAATAAAACATAAACAATAACTTACTTATATTAGAAAGGGATTTCAACCATTTATGTTTTTAAAACAACTCACCATTCTGGCTTAACATCTGTCACTGTGCGAATGTAGTTCTTTGTTGTGAGCACAAATTCATTATACAATACCCAATCAGGTTTGTGATCAAGAACTGTGGAGGGGTGTAGTTGAACAACCTGACTATCTTTCACTGTCAAATAATGACCAGTTCGTTCAAGGTGAGCTACCTGCCATTGGGAAAGAAAATTAAAAGACTGGGTTGTGTTAATACAAGTCAGAAAACAAATGAAACTGAGTTGATTCATTTATTCATGCATTCCCTGGAGTGCCCCGAGGCATGCAAGACTGCAACAATAGTCTCAGTGTGGTTTTAAAAAAAAATTTAATTTAATAAACAAAATATAAGAATATTGTTTTTGTATTAACTGACCTGCATGAAGAATCCAGACACCAAAGCTTTTCTGATATTTATATAGTAGTCCCTTGAAGTAAATTCTGTACTTGATCTCCGTAAATTGAAGCGGTCCATAATTCTTGCAAGTTGTTGTCGTACATTATCTGCACTTTTTAAAGAACGGTAGTTCACAAAATTGTCATAACACCACTGAGGATCTTCATGATCTGAGCAGAGGGAAAATATATTTTGAAACCACTGTAAGGAACATATTCAATTCATAGCTAACACTTAAAATTTCTTTAGTACTGCATTATAAAATAAAACCAGCAAGGTATATTAACTACTTACTTTGTTTGAATGCATGGTAGACATTCAGAAGAGTGAGGTGATCGCCATCGATGTGAGCGAACCTCATCTTTGACTCATCGGCAGCTTTCTTGGCCTCCATAGGTCTTACAAAACACTGAGGGACTAAACATGAGAAGCGGGTGGGGCCACACGGCCCATCCCCAGCGCCATTAGTTCAAGGTCACTAAAAGGAAGCCAATATGTTAGAAAGTGCACACCACCCAAACCCAGAGACTCAAACCCTAATGGACTGAATTAATATTTTTATTGATATATTCAGACTCTTTGAATGAAAAAAATTCACAAAAAATTTAAGAATTACTTTTTGCCAGTTTATAAAATAAAACATCTATGATGAAATAAACTAATTCATGTTTCAAAATTGGGTGTGTGCACATCCAACACTATACCACATTTATAAATTTAAAAAGTAGAAGGAGAAAAAAAAGCTACAAAGGAGCAAATAAATTTGAAATATTTTGTGAAATTATAGTTTTGCTATCTTTTATACCTGATAACATTGCTGTAATAGATAGTGTTTCATTGGAACAGTTGTAGTCACAACTTGCAATAACCATCTTAGCCAGCTGAGGATCTAGAGGGAATTCTGCCATCATAGATCCCAATTCTGTTAGTTCACCATCATCATCAAGGGCAGCTAAATAGTTTAACAACTCCAAAGCTCGCATGAGTGTTTCAGGGGCTAAAGATTTTTTTTAATAATATAATATTTTACCACATAAAAATTAAAAAAAAAAAATTTGTAATGCAAAATGTACATTATTTATATAGAACATAAATGAGGCATATAGGTACATGTGTATATAGTAAAGAAAAAAGTCTTTAAGACATTCAATAATGCTTCTACTAATTAAGATCTTTAAAAAATCTCTTATTAAATTATGGACCTCCTTCATTTGTATAGCTCTGCTTATTACTATGGTTTCTCTACCAAGATGACCAGATCCTGTCCAATTATTGCTTGATAAAAAAATATTCAGAGCTTTAATCTCATAATGGTAAAACCCTGAATACTTTCAAAATTTTAAGATGTTTTTTTAATTTGGCAATGAAATCAAAATGATTTAGATAATTTATACATGTTACACATTCATAATAGCCTTAAGTGAAAAATATCACATCAATTTTTCTTATTCCTTTTATTAGTGGGTGGGCTCACAAAGGGTGTGGTGCAGATGGAATTGCATCACTTAACCTCATATTTCATGTTAAGTACTTGAACTGTAAGTACTGTTCAAATAAATACTAGTACATGTATAACTAGGTGAAAAAAGAATGGTGGGGAAAGGTAGTGTTTTTTTTTTTTTTTATTTTCTTCTACATGTATTAGTGAAAACATATTGTTATGAAACTGTTGTTGACTGGTTTTCACCACTTCCAACATTGAGAAACATTCTTTGATATTTGTTGGGAAGCAGGAGAGAAACAAATACACACTCATGTATTTAGAGCTAATATAGAAAAAAATGGTCTCAGCCTTTAGAAACATTAGAGAGTCCACATCTACATTACTAATCATTAGACTAAGAAAGTTGTTTCTGTCACAATATTTTTATTAACTAGATTGAGAATAAAATTAAGTGATAAATCTACATGAATTACATGTATATTTGTCTTATTGATTGATGTTCTTTACTGTTTTAGTTTTATTCAGTTTTCTTAATAATAAAAAAAAATTATAATTGTTAACATTTATGTTTTAGCCCATTTCAGAGGATGCACAATGTAAAAAAAAACAGCAGTAAATAAGTCCTAACTATTCTCACTGCATGAGACGTTAGAATAGGCTATTACTGTTCCCTAAGCATATTTAATTATTCAATAAGACTGTTGAGTAGGCAATTACTTGGCCTACAATTTGATTTTCGTATGTTATTAATTCAAATTGAATAAATTTTAAAAGAAATTAATTTTATCTTGAGAAAAAAAGAGTCCTGAAATTCCGAGATAAGTGAAAAGCTAGAAAATGAGAAACCCTAACAATTACCAACAATGTTTACAAACTTTGTATCCGAACTAATTAATAATATACAAGTAATGATTTTCTGTATTTTTTTTACCTGGTGGATCCATAAAATCAAAGTGTACCAAATCATCAATGCCAAGTTTTTTAAGCTGTAACACAACAGTTCCCAAGTTGGACCTTAAAATTTCTGGATATGTGTTTTCTTGCATTTCTTGTTTGTATGCTTTTTCTGTGTATAATCTGAAACATTTACCAGGCCGTGTTCGACCAGCTCTACCTGCTCTTTGCTGTGCACTAGCTTTGGAAATGGCAGTAACCAATAAAGATTCCACACGTATACGAGGATTATATACCTAAAGAGTGAAAGAAGCTATATAAGATTATAAAAAAAATAGCATAAAGACATACAATTTAACCATTTTATGTTAGATTAGCCTAACCACATCCTTTAATTTTCAAAGTATTAATGATGCTCATGCCTAGAAAAATACTGAAAAAATGAATATAGATTTCTATGATTAAAATTTATTTTCCACCAGAGACCAATTTTCCTGTTTAATTCTATAACAATATTGAGATTGTAAAATGGCTAAATAATAAGTAACCAATTAGTAGAATTTATGAGAATGCATAATACCTTCTGTTTAGCAAAGCCAGGGTCAATGACAAACACAACACCATCAATAGTAAGAGAGGTTTCAGCCAAGTTAGTCGATACTACCACTTTCCTTCCTATTGCTCCATTAGCCTTCTTGGGAGGAGGTGGTTCAAATATCCTCTGTTGTAAATTAGGTGGTAAAGTTGAATACAAAGGAATACACTTTAGATCTCCAACATCCTGTCCCAAATTTTCAACTTCCCTTTGAATTCTTTTGCAAGCTTCATCAATTTCCTGTTAAGAAATGTGATGTGAGTGATTATTATTAAAATAACATGAAAAATAAACAATAAAATTAATAAATTAAAAACAATAGTTTATCTGTGCTGTTTGAACATACATATTCATATACCAGTAATTTAATCCCAACTTGGATGAAAGTGAGAGACAGGAAATACATGTAATTAGAAAAATTATTACCTCTTGACCAGTTAAAAACAACAACATATCTCCTTCTGTTTCTTCACACATATGAATCTGAATAACAGTTCTAATAGCTGCCTCCAGATAGTCTCTTTCTGGTTCTGGTGTGTAAAATATTTCTACTGGATGAGTTCTACCAGGAACACTCATTAGTGGAGCATTATCAAAATATGTCTGATATAGAAAAATTAACAATGTTCAAGATGTATTATACAGGTAACATTAAATAAATAATATCATTCCCCATAATCAGATGTTTTCAATCTTTAGTACAAACCTGAAATTTGCCAGCATCTAATGTAGCACTCATTATAATAATCTTCAGATCAGATCTCTGTTTAGCCACTTCTTTTAATAAACCCATCAGTATATCTGTGGCAAGGGTACGTTCGTGAGCCTCATCAAGCATGATGATACCGTAAGCTTCCAATAAAGGATCTGACATAGCTTCACGCAGTAACATACCATCTGTCATGTACCTTAAGAAAACATAATTATTAATGTCAAATGACTGGTTCATGCTTATCAGCTCATTACATTGGACAAAAAAAAATGGGTTTTACATTTACTTTACACACGTAAGTTTTGTTTAACTGCTCTTATGGTTGCCACAGAAATTTTAAAAAATGGAGAAAGAACTATTATTTTCAGATGCTTATAACTTTCTTTGAAAAAACGATAATTATGTTTTGTTTTAATTTCTGATTGTTTTTTTGTCAATAAATTTGTTTTCAAATACACCTATACCTCCCTATAAAACCAATTATATGACATTTTGCTGTAACTGCCTATTTAAATTATGGTACTATTTGAAGTTGAAGTCCACAATGTTTTGCTATATATTGTACTTTAATTTTCAATTAAACATCTTTAATGGAATTAAAAAGAATAAAACACTTTATGAACTAAAGACTATATTATTTGATTAAAAAAATTGCAGCAGATCCAATTAAATTTGTTTACAAATTATTTATTCAATGTATTGCTTTTCACTTTAAGGCAAACTTTCCCAGAATTTAACTAGGAGGTAAAGCAAAGAACGTTTTATGAAAATATTATTACTATGATTGTGTGGTGCTACAGATAATAAATAATACTTACTTGAGTACAGTTTTCTGGGATGTGCAGTCTTCAAACCTGATGCTGTATCCCACTTCTTGACCAAGGCAAACATCCATTTCCTCAGACACACGCTGAGCAACTGACATAGCAGCAACTCTGCGAGGCTGAGTACAAGCAACACCTTTTTTAGGATTTCTGGCCCTAACCCATTCCAAGCACCATTGAGGAATCTGAGTTTTTTTTATTTAAAAAAAAAATGTTAACTTACAAATGTTTAAAAAAAAATGTAACAGCTAAATGTTTGTGATAAAGAAAGTTCAATATAAAAATATAAAGACAAGCTAACTTGATACTAAAATATAAAAATTCCTCTGCAGAAGTAACAGTATTTATATTTGAAATTCATACCTGAGTGGTCTTTCCTGATCCTGTTTCACCAACTAAGACAATGGTCTGATGTTTTGTGACCATATCAACAAATCTTTCTTTGTATTCCCACACAGGAAGTGTAGTTCTTTTACGATATAATTCATAGTAACGTGGTGTGAAAGGCAAACCTACAATTTGTGAAAAGATTGTTTTTTTTATTTCATTATAATCTCTTGAATATCTTTTTTCCAACTATTACATTTATCACAAGGAATTTTTAATAAAAGCTTCATATCTTTTAAACATTTAAAAAAAAAAAAAAAAAAAAATAAATACTTAAGATAATTATTAAGAAAATGATATACAATGCCAGGTGGACCATAAGAATGTGACATGAGAATTTTAATTTTACAACTGGAGAAGACAGCTGAATATACTCTGATGAGATGTACTAGCACCAACTCATGTCCAACTAAGAGTTACTTTTTGTATTTATTTTTGTAAGTAATATGATTTTAATTGATAATTCAAAAGTTAATTAAAAAAAAATGAAACAAACCTGTAAAGGGGTTCAGCTGAAGTGTTGGTCTGGGTATATTAAACTGTTCAAATATAGACTGAGTT
The DNA here is from genome assembly GCA_021962125.1 of Bulinus truncatus. Taxonomy (NCBI): domain Eukaryota; kingdom Metazoa; phylum Mollusca; class Gastropoda; family Planorbidae; genus Bulinus; species Bulinus truncatus. Next base: position 11,342,404 of record JAGDYQ010000007.1, read on the forward strand.
TTTCCAGCTTTGTCGTCTTTTTTATCTCCACTGGCATCTTCATCTCTGTAAATAAATTATTTGTGAATAATTTTAAATAACATACAACATTTAATAGCCAGATTTAAGACTGACATTAGAGGACAGTTCATCTTGCACTGTACTTAATTTTCCATCAGCCAGGGGTGTATTGTCAGTCATATTTCATGTTTTGGCAAAGAAATAAAGTGGCATTTACAGAGTCCACTCCAGGCACCAATAATCCAAGTTATGCCTCAAACATAATTAAAATATGCATTTACAAGTGCTAATAATACTAAACATGAGAGCTGGAAATTCAGAAATTTAAAAAAATACATGAAACTTGTATGTTTTTTAGATAGTATCCATTTTCTTAAATGGGAGTGTGATTATTCTGGTGGAAAAATTCCTTTCTATTTTAATTTTTTTCTATCCTTTGTTTTTATAGATTTATATATATTGCATTTCAATACTCATAGCTGATGCAGAAACAAAAAAATTGTAATTAAAGTTTAAAAAAAAATAATTATACACAATTAATGGATCAGAATTGGATTTATTCTAGTTAGCCAACTTTAGAAATGGTGCATGTAAAAAAATTCTATTAGTGAAGCAGTGATTTGCTATTTGGATTTTTAAAACATTTAATCCTATTGTTACGATGTAGGTTTTTTTAGCACAATAGTTTACGGTTTCAGGAACAAAAATCAGGGGGCTCAGGATTGTTTCAGATCCTATTGCAAAGGTCTTAATGTGAATTGAACGGAAAGGACTAAAAAAATTACTCATTAAATGATTAATAATTCTAAGTTTTTTTCTTTACCTATATTTCATTGTATTTAAAACCAAACACAGAATTTTAAAGCAAGGCAGAGTAAAATGTAGGTGTTAACAATTACCAATTTTACAATTACTAATCTAACTTGTATAATATGACATGTAATGTTTAATAATGATCATGGCTACACACAACTATCGAATAAAATGCGGGATGTGGAATTCAAAGAAATACTATCGAATAAAATGCGGGATGTGGAATTCAAAGAAATACTAAGCCTTTTAAAAGAAAAAAGGTGACAATTATTTAACATATAATTTTGCAGTCAGCAGCTATGTACTATGTAGTGTGCTATCCTTTTTTTCACCTTTAAGCCTTTAAACTTTTAAAGGCTTAAATAAAATACATGTATGCTATGAAATATATTGATATCTTTGATTATGCAGATAATTAAGTTATAAAAGTTTTATAAACGATTTTATAGATTTATTAATAAGTTTTTAATATGAAGAATGATTTATATCCTTATATTTATTTAATAAAGTAAGAAACGTTTCGAATACGAATGTGAGATGCCTACGTCATGCTTCTTTATCGATAATTGATAGCATTGTGCTACAATGATATTTAAACTTCGTAATTTCGAAACAGTGAAAAAAAAAATATACACAAAACGATTATACTAACATAACATTACCTGTTCTTTTTATTGTTTGACATACTATCCCCAACATCAATTCGACGTTTGGACATTTTTAAATCAATTAAAACAAACCATATATAACAAATAATGAAGCGGTTGCGATAAACCGGAAGTCATAGTACATAATTTTACGAAAATTTACATTTGCCAGATATACTTTTCTATCAATCTTTTCTGGCAATCAATTTTGTAAAAAAACGTAAAGATTAAGATTATTTAAGATGCATCGCCGCAGTGATACCATTTTCCATTTATATAATCAATCTATCTGATTTGATCCTTCACTGAATTCCATTGTTTTCAGTCATACAGTCAAGACCTGCTTACTGCACTTGGTTTTTACAATTAGTTATTTTTTTTTTAGTAAAGATTAAGTCGGATAATCAAACCTTATACAGTGTCACCTGTTCTAAAATAAAATGTTCAGTTATTCGTGTCATGAGAACGTGGCTATGGATAGTAGGGAAAGAGTCATTTCATTGAAGCCGTTCATCAATTAGTAGGCCTATTTGATGGTTCAACCACACGGTTTTTGTAAAATGAGCTTAGCACTTAGCACGCTAAGGCTAACACAAAGGCGTACAAATAAGAGGGTGGGAAGGGGGGCGGCCCGCTCCGCGCAGCACTTTATCTCTCGTTGAAGGTTGTCGTTTGGGATGTTCAGTGTCGACATACCTCAGAAAACTAGATTGATGCGGATGAAAATTATTCGAATTCCGATTCGTCCAGTTTTCGTTCAGGTTTCTAAAAAAAAATAATAGTTTTTAAATGATATAGGCTAAATCAGAATCAAAGATGAATCATTCAAATTCTAGATCATAATCCAAGTATAGTAAAATAGCTGGATCCAGTGCCATATTTGCCGTGCTTAAGAACAATGATACCTCAAAATGAAAAAAAAATTAATTTGTATTCAAAATTGTTTCATTTCAAATCGTTTAATTTTTTAGTCTATTTTTCTACTTTTTAAATTACATGTATATAGCAGAGACTGATCAATTTCTGTGTCCCCATAAAGCGTTATTATTTATTTATTTATTTTACATTTGTTTAGCCATCAGCCAGAAAGTGGCGTCTGCTTTACTTGTGTACAGCAATAACTCTACAACCACAGAGACAGAAGCTTTTGTCGCACCTGAATACAATGAAACATCATATTCCTTCTATAAAGATGGGTGCATTGGTTGCAGTAGCTCCACCAACAAGTGGCCTAGGGTGAGGGTCATTTGCGGGTCCTGATACAAACGTTATGTTTTGCTACCGTTAGGTAACAATTTTTAAAAATCTCGAAGAGTGGTTGCCCAAGCTGCCACTCACTAAGGCTGCTATCATGTATTTGAGTGGTTACTGTTACAAGTTGTATGTATATTTTAAAAAAAATAACACACGAAAAAAAAATTCAACTTTCCTTCTAAAAAATGTAAAAAAAAAAAAAAAATGCACCATACTTTCACCACACAGATAAATGTTATAAATGGCATAAAGATAGACCACATCGATAAATGTTATAAATGGCATAAAGATAGCTTGATCGCCGAGTGAGGGTACAAAAAATATAGAGTGAACATGTCGGACTTTCGAGTATTAAAGCATTTCGTATTTTAAAGTATTTCGTTTAATATATTTAGTTTGGTTTCAAATTGTTCGACTTTTAAGGTGTTGGGATTTGAAAAAAAAACGGGGGGGGGGGGGATTTTCAGAGTTCGCCTCAGGCGTCATTATCTTTCCATTACACTGGTTTTGGTGGGAATCCATAATGTCGTTAAGTTGGCCCTGTTTGAATATTTTGGATACCACAAACTATTGACCTCTACACTGCCTGATCTTCCCACACACAGCCGTCGGTGCTACTTAAAAGAAATCTTCACTTAAATTTAGGGCGATATAATTAGCTAAAATTCGAGAAGTAAAAAAGCCTTGACCATCGACCACGAGTGAAACCAGAAGTGAAAGTTGTTGTATGCGTTTCGTGAAGAATGCATCAATGCTGGGCGAGCGGCGAGGTAAGTATTCTGATAGTAGTTTTAAAAAAAAAAAAAGCTGCAGCATTTTGCTTAAAGGCTCGAATGTTACACGTTAATACATTTGAAACAACATAATATGTTACATAAATAAACTTTTTAAATTAAGCTTGTATAAACAAATCTGATTTAAATAACGATTCGGCATTCATAATATTTGTTTTAATACAGTGGAATTACTACTTCATGCAGACAATGTCACTTGAAGTAGACCTGTAAGGACAGTAATTATGTATTAGTAGTTTTCATTCACATTTCTGCTAATTTAACAGATGTGTGATAGCAATTAGTGTTTATATTGCATACAATTGACAACGTTGTCAGTATGATCAATATCACTATCTGAACTACCCACCAGAGGCTTTCGTATGGATAGGCAAACTATGCCGGCAGCTCCATAGCGTGAAAATTCTACAGCAGGGGCCAGGTACTAGCGGGAGGGGGGCAGGTAATACATTGTACTAAGTAGAGCAAATAAATAGAGGGGGCCAGACAAAACGCAGGGGGGCGCCCCCCCCCCCCACGCTACGGCCTGTATGCCGGTGCTCAGGGATTCAAATGTTAAGAAGGCTTTATTGGGACATTTATTTTGTTGTAATTTTAAAGCTTAAGTTGAGCTTAAGTTATTGCTTTCAAATGAAAACATAACCCAAATAATCCTTCAAATTTCATTAAATCATGTGTTCAATACGAGAAAGATAATGCGAGTTGAAAATCACCTCCTGATGTAATTATTAATTGTTTATTTGTTAGAAGTTGTTCAATATGAATGATCAAAGCCCCCCCCCCCCCAACTGACCCCTACAACATGCCTTACATGGGAGATGGGACAATCCGAAGTGGGTTTTCCGAACTACTCGTAAGTGCTGGTAAAAAAAATGTTTGTACAAATGTGTCATACAATCCGTTAGTGACACCGTTAAGCTTTGTGTACAAATGTGCAAACAAAGCCTTGTTTCATATGTTTTCATCCAGTATCCTTTTTGTTATCACTATTAGTCAGTCTTATCAACTTTGTTAGTTCCTTCAAAGTCGTGTTTAGGGTTCGTTCACATACTATATATTCACATATAGCGTAACTAGTAGGGGCGGAGAGAGCGGTCCTCACGGGTGTCCTTTAATTTGCCTACATCAAGGGGCGGAATTTTTCAAAATTTATATGGCTCGGAAATGGATCGGCATGTTTATAGGCCTCACCAGGCGCCACCGCTCTTTTATACTCTACTCTTTCTCTCAGTAGTGAAAGTATCATATATTATTTTTGAAACTTTTTTTGATGCTAGCTTTAATTTTTTTTTTAAATATTCAAACAGCTTTGTACATTTACCATTCAAGTACAGTGTCTTTAAAATAAAGTTAAAAAAGTTAAAATATGAGCCCCGGTAGAAGTCTTAGTGAATGGGAGGAGGGTGCACTCATCATGTTCACTCACCAACCATTCAACGAATGCCTTTCGGTAAAATGCAAATGCGAGAAGATATGGCCCTCTTTTTTTTTTGAGTCAGTCTAGTAAGGATGCAATTTGTGGATAATTTGAATGAGTCTGGCTATTACAGTAACAATTTAATTATATATGTACTTTTAATGTCAACTTGTTAAAGCAATAAATGATAACGTATTTATAACGTTAAAAAAACCTTGATTGTGAATGTAGATAATTAACTATTCTAGTCTACACGCGCAGTTTGCATGTTGGCCAGGATATAAAATGTCAATGCCAGAGGTTATAGTTCACTATAGTTAACTTGCAAAAATAGGAAGAACACGGTTAGCGGACGTGGTTTTCAAGGTCTGTCAAGGGAGTAAGGTGTATTTTTTTCCCCCAGTGATATGCCTTTTTTATGTGGATGTTTTTAGTTACTGTAACCCTAAGGTTTGTTGGTGTTGAATGTTGTACATTTGAATTTCGATTATTTTCTTGTAACACGAACTATCACCATTTGATTCATTAAGATCAGGTTCTGATGGTTTTATAAAATTCAAGTGACGTACGTATACAGTAGTATACTACATTGGATGACTGTCCCATCATTCATTGTCAATATTTCTGCGCAAAGAAAGGCGTAGTGTAGATAATGATTCTACATTTTTTTACTTTATATTAAAAAATCTTCAGTCTGTCAGATAATCTGACCATTCACGTACATAAAAGTTAGGCTTAGCCGTGACTAAATAATTTTTGTTAGTTAAGCCCGGGTGTAGGCTAAGCCCAAGCCTACACTACACTCACTTCACTCAGTTAACAGTCACAATGAGTTAACTTAATTAATTTGTCGTAAAAAATAATAACTCCAATTAAATAACTTAATAAATCATAATTTGACTTGTCATAATAATAGCTTGTCTTTACATCTTCAGACTTTCTCTGCTTTTTAAAAATTTCAAATCAAGATTCATTCATTTTCATGAAAATGAAAAAAAGCTTATTAAAATTTAAATAATTTATTTAATATTAATCAATGACAATGTACCATTAATCAACAAAAGATTTTGGAGCTGTGCATGAACAGTACAATTACTTTTAATTAGGCGCTACTAATGCCATTATTAGACTTAAGACTTATTAGTGAATTACTAGTCTTGTCTATACAATATTCCAAGTTTATTGGTATTACTGTACTCTGAGTCTCTATAGAGACTATACTAGACTATAGAGTATAGTATTAGTCCCTTATTTTTTATTATTCTTCAGCTAAGTCAAAAAGTCAACTAAAGTTATAATTGTAACTTTTAAAATTTTTAAAATGTGATAATAAATTTGAATGATCAAGACAATACACAACCTATTATTCTTATACTATAATTTAGTATAATAAGTATAAGGTAAAATTTCTAAAATCTAAGTCAGGTCTAAATTTTATTCAATGAATAGGGCCATTGAAGCACATGTGATATGCTATTATCTGAACATTTCACATGCTACCTTATTTTATTTTGTAAATATTTTTTACTTTTTAACTAGTAAAGTAAAAGGTTATTTAAACAGTTGCATGCATTTTTTAATATAATTTTAACATTTCACTTTTCTTTTTGTATTTGTTGTAATAGTAATAGCTTACAACATTTTACACAACTTGGACTAGGTCTGAACATAAGCTACAATCGTAACAATGTCTGTCATGTTTCAAATTTTGACAACTGAAGAAACTCAAGATCTTAAATGGGAGCTTCATTTACAGTTACCAGGATCTGCAAAGGTAAGCTTTAAATTTAAAGTATGCATTTAAATTGTAATTGGTTTTAGGATGGAAAAAAACATTTTGTTCACAATCTATACAAGTTTTTTTTAATAAGTGTTATATTTGATATCTACCAGATATACTACATATTGTGTAATCATTTGGAAAATTTATTAAGTGGATTTGAAGTCATAGTTGATCAATGGCCTCACTGGAATTGTCTTATGCTCAGACCTCAGACATCAGACTCTGTAAGTACTTTGTTGTATACATTTTGTATTTAAAATTTTAATAAGCAATAATGAAATACCAGACATTTAATTTTAAATTAATTAAACAGAATTGCATTCTGAATAATATTAACTCTTACATTTTAAAGCGTTGATTAATTATTCTGGCCTGGCTAGTTTGAAGCTCTAAGTTTAGATCATACATTGCATTCAGAAGAGTTTAAACTCTGTTCTTTCAAATAGAATATAGCTTTAACAAAGTTATTTGCAGAAAGATACATTTCTGAATGTCAAAAAAATATATTGGTCTAAACATCTACCAAATTTTTAAGTTTGATATATAATCAACAACTTAATAAAATATCACACATGTATTATGGCATTCACTGATTTTTTTGACATTTTTTTTTAAAGATAGAAAAGTTAATTTTTTTAATTGTATTTTGTTTAGCATACAAATCAAAACAAATTTTTTTGTGTGTGTTTTTTAAAAGTTAAAAATACACTTTAAAGATAAATTGGAATAAAATCTGCTACTAAAGAATACATTGTGCTCCTGAATGCATCAGTATTGTAAAATCTTTCCTAGTATGCTGTCTTTCAAGAAATATGTCAACCTAACTAACTTAACTCAAATAACACCTTTATTGGTTTATAAGGTTACTTTTATTTAGCTAACTGTATATTTTATTTTTAAACATTGTTAATTTAGACCAATGTTACTTTTAACTGTTTCAGGTCCCCACTTACTTCAGAAATTACTACATGTGCCATACATGTAGTATCAAAGATTTCAAGTTTTTTATTCAGAGACCATGTGTTGTGGACTGGAAAAAGCCAGCTATATTTACAGGTATTATTTTCTAAATTATTAATTAATAAAGTAATCAATAGTATTTATGTATGTGGCGAAAATAATTAATTTTTGTTATTTGTTATTTCAGGTATTCCTTATGATGTTGTAGGACTTATTCAGGAAAAGAGTAGAAAAGAACAGGGTGAAGTCACATCTATTGAACACAGATTCATGTATGCTTGGATGAAATCAGAACCCCCAGAGCCAGCTGTGTAAGATTATTGAGATCATTGTTTATGAAACAATATTCAATTTTGTTCTTTTGTTTTAGTAATTTATCCCAAATCTGCTTGTTAAATAAGTTTTGAACATTAAGAAAAAATCCAAAGATTCACTCTTTTATAAAAGTAAATCTTGCCTGAAAGTTTCTGTCTGATCATAAATTATGTTAATAATATTTCAAAATCTTTTTACTAAATTCTAGGCTACCTGATGACCTTCAGCTAACTGTCCTAAAGAGAGAGCATGCAGAGACTGTATGTGATCACTGGAAGCACTACCGTAAAAATGAGGGTCTTGTTGAGTATTTTAGACAAGTCATTGAAAATTTTGAGAGCAGTGCTATAGTCACTAAAGATGGCCAACTGGTGGCTTACATATCAATGCAGTACAATGGAGCAATGGCGAATCTCTTTGTGGACCCAGAGTACCACAGTCAGAATTTGGGAGTGATTCTGCTCAGAGACCTGACCCGTAAGCTGCTGGGCAAACACCACACTGCATACGGTTTCATTAAAACTAAAGATACATCATTTATAAACACTTGCCAGAGCATAGGTTTCTCTTGGGTTGCTCAAGGCAGCATGTCTTGGGTGCACTATCGTCCAAGAAAAATTTCATCTCTTATTGGCAAGCCATGTATAACAAGAAGCGAGATAGCTGAAAATTCAGAGGATGAATATTCTAAATCGGAAAAGGACTTGTTTTTAAATGCATTACCCTTGTCTTGTAATAAATGTTCTGGAATTCCTGCTATTGGCAAATCATCATGTGTACATGTAAGTTTAAGTTAAATGTAGTTAATTTTTTTCTTTATTTCTCCTTGATACTTATTAACTTCAAACCTGTTGTATTTTTTTAATCAAGCAATTATTTTCTTATGTGATATAAATATTGATTGTAGTCGTACATCTTCATTTGTCTGTCAAGGTATTTATTACCTTTAATTAATTTTCTTCTTTTATTTTTTAAATGAGACATTAAACTTTTAAAAGATTTTGTATATGTTATTGAATACAATATTTATTTTGCTTATTAATTTCATCCAATAAACTTGAATAAATTGTTTATCCCCAAATGTTTTTATTTTAAGAAACATTTTGGTTACAGAAAATGAAAAATGAATCTTTTTTATTCTTATTTATACTACACTATTGAATTAAACATGAACTCATCGTCAACTAAAAAAAAAAAATTAAGAGAAGAAAATTGGGCCATAAATTCTTTTAATTTATAAACAAATTTTTAATCAAAACTTTTGATATTTCTTTGTATCCCTATCATATCAAAAGCAAAATTCTTTCTTGTGGTTGTTTATAGGGTTACTTACACATGTTTACATCATTCATTTTTTTGTAATCAATTATTCACTTCTATTTATTTTTAAAGTAAAGTGTCAATAATAATATTTCTTTATTTATAGATTAAATGATTTAAAAAACCTGATCTTGTAGCTGTATAATAGTTTAAATGTAATTTCTTATGCAAAGTGTTTTTAAAATGTGGACATATCTAAAAGTTTCAAAATGAAATGGAACTTTCATCGAATTTAAATACATAGTACATGTATTAATATGGTTTTAAGTTCTGATATGCATATAGTTTGATGTCAAAATCATTTCATTTTTTGGCACAAAAGAAATGTACATTTTTCTCATTTTTCTCAAATGGTGAAAACTTTTTCTACCTCCCTTCCATGACAGAACATTGCATGTCATCTTTTATTCATTAAGACAGGTTAAGAAAGTGTATTAAAGTCAAATCTCCAATTTTGATCTCATGTTATCAGTCAGGTTTATGTTTCTTACTAAGGCTAAAACATTCCAGATTGCAGAAATGTAAATATTCTTATCACACTTGATTTTCGATTTTCTATATGAATTAGATAAAAAATTTTGCTGCAAAGATTGACATACCTTACTAGAAAAACAAGTTAGAATATATTATAACTAATTTTTTTTTTTATTGATTGCACAAATAGTGGTGAAGAAAATGTATTTTAGTCTTCACTAGTTATTTAAAATGAAAACAATTTTTTTTCGTGTTTTAAACACTTAAACATATTGACTCCTCACTTTATTAACATTAACTGTGATATATGATATATTCATTTTAAGACAGTTCATCTCCATTAAAATGTTAATTATCTACTTAACCTACATATTGCCTGTTTTCCAAAATGTTCACACATTTTTCATAACAATAAATATATTTTTAACTGAATTAATCTTTTTGAATCATTTTTCCCACCTTCAAGTTAAATTAGCTTTCTTTGTCAATAAAACTTTATTGGGATTATTTACATTATTCTCTTTAAAAAAGATACGAAAATAGCCTTATCATTCAATCTTTCGACAATTATCAACATATAGTATAACTTGCTGCATTCATTAATAATTAAAAAAAAAAATCAGATATTCTAGAAATAAAACTAATATAGTTTAAAAAAAACTTAAAAAATGTAAATTTTGCAACAGTGATTTATAAGGTAGTGTTTTGGACCCCATTTAGTTATCCCATGTGCAATTATTTGTTTTGAATGAATCTATCAGGGACAAAGCTAAATGATTTTTTTTTTTAATTTGTGAATTATGTAAACTGTAATCCGGTGCAATAAGTCTTGTAACTATTTGTTTTACAAAAAAACTTAATGATTGCTAGTATGTTTTTGTTTATAAAGAAATAATTGTATCAGTGGTTATCATCAGACAAGATGTAAATAATTTATTTAGTGATTGTCACTATGTTTGTATACTTTGTGTCAATTGAATTTAAAAGATTAAAAACAATTTAAAATACATTGCATGCTATAAAAGGCTTATCACTTTATAACAATTGTTTAATTTTTTTGTAAAGATTATTTGCTATGTTCAGCTTATGCAGGTATAAATTAAAAAATGATTTTGTACAATAAAAGACATTAATTTGTTGGAGTGTTTTATTTTTGTACATAAACTTGTCTCATCACAAACATTTGAATGGTTGTAAGTTGGTAGGAAGAGATTTCTAACCACTTACTAGTCAATAAGTTAATCAAAGAGGATTTTTTGCACTGTTTCCTCTTTTGAACTCATTTTTCCTTGGGTAAATGGTTTGTAAATATTTAAAACATGCTTTTTTTTTTTATTATTATTTTTGCTGTTGTCTACCTAATATTTTCATAGAAAAATTCAAATTATCCATTTGAACTTGTAAATATATTAAGATAGTACAAATCAATTTACTTTTTGAAAATGTGTTTTTAAGTCACTTGTGTGTTGGATAATATATAAAGATTTCAGATTATGGTATAAAGGGGGAAAATGTAAGCAGATCAGGAACTTTTTTCTAAACTGACTTTGATTTAATCATTCTTGTGTATTATTTTTTGGGTTTATTAATTAGACTGTATGTTTTTTTTTAAAATAATTTTTGTATTGTGTATGTTTTGTTATTGTGAGACTCTTGCTTTTAATTTTGGGAATTTAGTTATCTTCTCACAAAGTCTTGTTTACACATTCCTAATTAATGCATTTAAAAAAATGAGGTTCATGTTCATTTTTGAAAAAAATATCAAGTATTTTCTTATCTGTTGTTTTATTTGTGGATAAATGTAAAGCTTGATTTTTATTCTTTTAGAAAAAAAAACCTACCTTAAAGTAATGTATGTCTTAACTTATAAATTGTAATATATACATGCTTTTACAGTCCAGTTGTTATTTAAACAAGATATCTACATGTGCTGTGTCATATCTTGCATACACAGGACACAGTATTAAGTCTCAATGTTAGCAATGTTCAGTTCTCAATACACATTTTCTTTTTGTCTGTGAAATAATAATTGTTAGTTTTTTCTTAGTTCCATCAATACTTGGATGATCACGATAATAAATTTTAGTCAGCTGCTTGTCTGTGCTGTTTCTCATTCATTTTAAAGCTGTGGTTTATCTTATTAAATAATGAAACAAGCTGTGTATGTCAATTACTTTAACATATTAGTACAAACTTTTTTTTTTTTAAATTAGGTTATTTCTGCTTGTTTTTTGAAGGCCGATTAGTGTGAGTTGGTTTCACAGCTTACTGACTATTTAGGGATCTCATTATTTACCTTGCAGTTGTTCCAATAGTGGTTAGTGTAACTGCTTAAAGTTATCATAACTGGAATAATTGTAAAGTGCTAAATTCTTTTCAAAAAGTTGAAAAAATAAAGATCAGAATTTTTTTTTATGAACTAGTGGATTCAATATACATATTAAGGTCATTAGTCATCTTTAGGCTTCAGTCTGACAATTTCAGTAACACATTGCCTGCCATAGTAGGTATAATATATTCACTGATATAAACCATATGCACATTTTAAACTGAAAAAAAAACAAATGCATATATGTGTCAAATGAATGTTTTAATTATAAGATGGCTTCCGACAAGGTTTGTTACAATAATATGTGCTGCCAGATATAGTCACAGGCACTTATGTTCTTGGCTGAATTAGGACTGAAAATATGCTAGACACAAGTAGAATTATTTTAGTACAATTGAGCAATTAAAAAAAAATATGCATGTATAAGTTTGTCAGCAAAAATACTAAGTACTTTTTTTCTCACCATCTTTCCTCCCTATTTAAATAACAAAGTTCTTTGTTATGTTCATAAGCAAAGATTATATTTGATATCTGAGAAGTTTGCTATCAAATCAAGATAAACTGATGAAATATCTTAACATTGGAAAAAAAAAAGAAGAGCGCCTTTCAACAATAACTAGTAAATTACAGATTTAACAACAATTTACTCATTTAAAGTTATAATACTCAATAGGTCAGTAAACCAAGGAATTTTTAAAATCCTACAAATGATTGCCTTGTTTTGTTAGAGGTAAGTGAAACTGCCATTTAAAAAGTATGTGTAAAAGAAAATTATTTAAATATGCATTGGAGACATCTATTTAAGGTATTGCAAGCACAACTATGTATTTTTTTTTACCAGTAAATACTAATACACATGTACTTACAAATAGAGTGGAACATTAATCAGTACAAACAAATTAATTGGAGTCTATTTGGCTTATATTTTTTTCAAGTCATTTTTTAAAAATTACAATTGAAAAAAAATGTTAAGAATTTAATTAGGAAAAAGTATATAACAATTCAGTATCATTAAGGGGTAACAATACAAAATACATGTACATGTAATACAGTGTATCTAGAATTTTTTAAATTACTTAAAATGATGCATAATTTTTTTATCTCATAACTTTTGCAATACTCTTACTTTTCTCATACTCTTCTGACTTCCAATACCACACCCTTCTTAAAATATTAGGAGATTTACTAGTTTATTATTCATTCGTGTAAATAGATTATTACAAATAATTGTTCAATGAATGTTTAAGAACTCAAATTTTTTCAAAATATTTAATGTACTGGTACATGTATATATATATATATTTATAAAAATTCAAAAGACACAAGTTTAAAGACATGTAGAAAAAAATAAAAAAAAAAATAATGGTTAATAAAAATAAAATGAAGCACTCAATAGCTGCTGCCTAAATGTTCAAATATGGAACTTGTACTTAAGAATAGATACACATATCCACGAATTGAATTTTTCAAGTCTTTATAAAGCAAAAGTTGGTTTTTAAAAACATTATTTAGCCTTATATAAAAAGAGCTTTTGCAGGAAGGTTAGGTTCTTAAGTCTAAGTATAAGACGATATAATCGCAATTTTTACAAGGTAAACAACATGTTGAATGTATAAACAACCCAAGGAATATAAAAATAAAACATTTGACTAAGTAAGCCATGAAAAATAGAAATGTCAATGATATAAATTCACAGTGTATGCAATTATGATGCTAATATTAACAAGACAAACAGCAGTCATTACATAAATCTGATGCTCATACAACTGTTTTGAACCTGTTACTTAAAAAAAATTATACTTTATTATACATTCCAGCAATAATTCACATTCCCCTAATAATCAAGAATGTCTCTAGTAAATGTATTCAAATGTTCATTAAAAATTATATTCATCATGTTTAACTTAAAAAATATCACAGCATATTTTTTATGCATATAGAAATTATACATATAAAAAAAAACATAAAAATATTTGTCAACAGATGCAAATATATTTCAACAAAAAATAAACAGTCATTTAATATAGTGAAATAGCAGCTATAAAATTTATAAATGATTATATTTACAAATCCATAAACTAAATTAACTAAGTTAAAATTTATTAAACTATTTATTTAGCCATAAAAATAAATTTGAAAAACAATCTTACTTAACACAAGTACATGTATTAGATATTGTATTATAAATCTAAATATGTTAACTAGTAATTTAATTCTCTTGTAATTATAAAAGTATTTTTTTTTACCTTATGAAAACAAAATTTCGCTAAAATGTATTCTTTTAATGCCTGATAAAAAAGTACTTGCAATTATGAAGAAAACAAAGAGATCTACTCTAGAGAATTTATATTAGAATAAGGCTTCAAAAAAAATGAATATTATAATACATGTAATTAATGTTTAACATCTAAAAAGTTGATTATAATTATTTTAATTCTCAAAAAATTTCATTTCAGAAAATCACAAAATAGAAAAAGGCCACTTATCAGATGATGTTCAATCATGGATACAGTTGTTTTTTTTTTAATTTTTAAAATACGTCTGGCACAATAAATTGTTTATGGTAATGTTTGCTTCAAGGTGAAAAGTTTACATTTCATTTAGTCTAGCCAATAATTCTAATGATTAATTTTAGTGATAATTCAGTGCACAAATATGTGGAAGTAAAAGGTTTTCAAAGATATATTAAAATTTGGGAACATAATGAATCATGTTTATGTTTATTAAGTTTTAAAAGCATAACATGTAAATAAATATATTTATGAGCAGATAAAGTTCCTTTGTGTTTTAAGAGCTCCACAAATATTTTAAATTAAATGTATGCATCTTTAGTATAATTATCTTTCTAGGGATTTTTATTAATCTTTTTCAACTGAATAATATTATTCTAATCCAATTTTATAATTCTCATATATATGTAGTTTATTAAACCTTCTGCTAAACAAAAGCTACATGAAAAAAGCTATTAAAATACAGCCCAGTTTTGATTTTTTGGCGACAAACATCAGTGCACTTTTTTAACAAAGGGTCTCTGCATATTGTAAACCAACAGAATTTTTTTTTACAGTATAATAGAAGAACACACTGTTGAGAATGAATTCAATGCATCAGTTTTCTAAAAAATAATTGGCAACAAAATATTAACTCTTTAAACAAATAATATTTTTCTACCATTTTTACACAGGTCAAACCTAAAACCAAAATCTATTTGCATACATTATACTTTTAAAAAAAAAAAGCACTACAGTAAGTCAGCACGACAGAATTCTCCAGTGTCTAAATTCTTTGCCATCAGCTGGTTCGGAATGGCATTTGGTATGTTGTGTTTCACATATAATCTTCGTAGACAACAGTCCTGTTTTGATTTTCAGAATTAAAGAAAGTCATTAATAAAAATACTTCAAGACAATGTAAATGTAAGATACCTAATTTTAACTTTTCCATTCACTTTTCACTCTAATTTATAATGGATGTAGTAAATGAAGATAACGATGCCAGAGTTGGAAATTAAATGGGATATGAAAACAAAGAAAATGGATAAATCGTTAATTCTGCAGATATAATTTAAACATTTATAAAAACTTTTAAAAACATAAAAGCTAAGATGAGCATATTTCTTACACAGAATATGTTATATGAAAAAATAAAATAAATTGATAGAGGCTTTGTTAAATAAAGTGGTGAATTATCTGTGCATCAGTACTTATTGTAAATATTCTAGTACTATATATAAAGGAAATGTAATTATTTTTTAATTATTTAATTTTGTACATATAATTTTAATTGCACTTTCAATAAAAAATTAATGCACAAACACATCTCTTGAATTTTTGACTTGATACTAATGAAATAAAGTTAATGAAGCTATTAAAACGACGGACGTCATTTTTGAAAAAAACGGATGAGAGATTAAACTTTTCTATTTTTGTACAGAGAGTAACGAAATTCTGCAGTTTCTGTATGAATAGCTGCATGTGTGTTGCTACGCTACCAAACACACCAGCAATACAGTGATGATAATCATAAGCAACACTTCTATCATGACACTTTAAAACGTTCAATAGAAACCATATTGATAACTAAGTAAGATTACTAAAATATTATTGCTAAAATGCATATTGTGCAGCAGAAGTGACTAAGTTATACATGTAATCAATATAAAAAAAGTAATAGCATTTTTATATTTGAATATTTTTGTATTTAGGATAAAATTTAAAAAATAATATCCTAGAAACGCTAAATCTGAATCTCATGATTACCTTCAAATATTGAACAGCAACTGGTGAAATGTTGGCACACCCATTTAGATAAATCTCTTCTAGTTGTGGGCAGCTGCTGGCTAAACAAAAGATGCTTTTATCTGTGAGGGCATGCAGACCAGATACGCACATACTTTTCAAGGGACAGCATCCACTTAAGTAACAAATTGCTGCATCTGTAACCTAATTCAGTAAACATGATTGTTTTGAGATTCATACATATTAATCAAAAGACCCTTGTTAATTAAAACTAAAACTATAATTACATATTTTTTTTATTCAGCACGTATTCAATATTTGTAAGAATGAAATGAAACATGTTTTTTTAAGACTGGAAGCATTGCATTTTGCTGTGCAGATTGGAAACAAAAATTCCTTAAGAAAAATCTCTCAAAACAAGTATTTGTCACAGTTAAATAAAATAATTGCAGTTTTATTATTTTTTTTTTATCACATTAGCATTTTGGCTGTTAACGATAATGAATTGGGCAACTCATTACATGTTATATTATTGCTAGCATAGCAACCAATATAGTCCATAGCTAAATTTAAGTGTACATATAAAAAAAAAAGATGTAAAACATTATCAAATTACCATATAACCAACCCTTGTGTTCATTAACTAACTTAGAGGTAACTATGAATACCTGTTTACAGCCCTTCAGATTAAGCTGAGAAAGTTTTGGAGAGTGATCAGCAAGAGTGATTATCATATTGTCAGTAACGATGTTCAAACCTGAAACATCCAACATGTCCAGATTTGGACAACTGTACATGATCTGATCCAGTAAATTAACATCCATCTAAATTAGAAAAAAAATATAATGTAAGCATTAGTAAACAAACGATCCAAATTTAAATAAATAAGGCTTAATACAAAAGTATAAGAAAACAGGTTCTATTAAGCAAATATTAATACAAAAAAAATTACAATTTTTGAATTTAAGCTGTTAATACTATTTTTAAAAAAAATATAAAAAATGCAAAGAAAATTTACCTTTTTACAGTTAGCAGCAAGTTCCTTTATTCTTGATGCTCTCTTTGTATCTATAAATATTGGTGCTAAAGAAAAGCCTGTTACCTCCCGGAGCATACTTATATGAAGAGCCTCCAAATTAGTGCAATATTTTGCGACTGCTTTTAATCCTTTGTCAGTAATTTCATTGACACCTATTCCACTTAAATTTAAGTCTAATAGACGATAGCCAATTTTCTCTGTAATCTAGAAGAAGTAATTTCATAATAGTTTAAAATAAGATAGTGTACTAACAGTTTTAAATATTCCAAATGTTAAAAATGTAAAAAACTTTTTTTAAAGAAAATAGTGACTTTACATAACAAGAAAAAGAAAATAGTAGCATTCTGAACCTGAGTTAAGGAATCATCTGTTAATGCCGGTACTCCACACAACTTAATAGCTGTCAGATGAGGTAAACGTGTGATACATTCAACTAAAATTTCTTCATCTTGTAACATTAAACCACAAAGAGACAGGGAAGTGAGAGATTGTGGGAGTGTCCACAATACTTCACACTCAGGTCGGCTTGATATTCTACTACAATATCCTAAATCTAGATGCACTATTTGCGTGCAAGCTTGAAAGAGCTGAAAAATATAATAATAATCATTTACCAGCAAAATAAAAAATATATTAAAAAATAAAAATGAATTTGTACTATTGGGCAATACCTTTATCAAAGAGTCTTTACCAACAGACTTGGCCCCATTAAGATCCAGCCTGTATATTAAAGAGTGAAATAAAAAAAAATGTTGCTTTCTAAATGATGCCATAAAATGTTTTAATAAATGGCCTATTTCAGTCCAACACTCAGTAAGCCCTAAGTTAAAAAAAAACAACCCTTGGCTAATTACCTTTGTAGGTTTGGACAATAGAGAGCTAACTGCTCAATGCTTTCATCAGTGGCAAGTTGAAATGAAGTATCTAATTCTTCCTGTGAGAAAAAAATTCAAGAAAAAATAATGTGCGAAACGTTTTTGATTAAAGTATAAAATCTAGAATAGTTTCTATTGATAGAATGGTAAACAAACATCAGCCCATAGGTTAGATGTAGCCTTATTAAAGGTTGCAGGCCAGAAAAATATTTATTATTGTAATTGTCGCTAGAATTTTATTAAATAAAAATGTAATTTATGCACTTTAAAATTGAGAAGTTTATTGATAAAAATGTAAAAGAAAATTATATTTCAATACCACTGATTTTCTATGTCCCATCATCAATGTATTAGTATATTAATCATATAAAAATGTTTTCTTAAAAAAACAACAAAAGCAAAATTACACATTTCTTACCAATGAGCCTTTTAAATATTTTGCAATAACTGGAATGAAATCATGAGGCAATGAAATCTCAAGAACTTTAATGGATGGATTGTGTAATAAAAATGAAGACAGAGCTGAGGGAGGACAAAAAACAAAACTTATAAGAAAAGTGCTAATGTGCAAAATTTTAAAAATAATGCAAAAAAAGTCACAAGCTGCATGTGGTTAAAAAAAATCACATTATCAAATTAAAATCTTTGAACATTATAAATTAGTTAAAAAAAAAAAAAAATATACATTTTTCATTATCACAATCTTAAAATGTCAAAACCTTTAACAAACTCACCTGATGCATTTGTCCAGCTCTTACTTTGATTATAATTATGTACAAGTTTAAGACACCATAGTTTAGGGGCAGCTATGTAGTTTAGTATATTCTGTGTAACATTTTTCAAGTTTTTGAGATGAAGAACTAATAAAGCATTTTGATTTTGAGTAACTGCTTGAATGCCTAAGTCTAAAAAAAAAAAGAAATTTTTTATTTACATTAGCAATGACTTAAAAAAATATTTCAATGTAGTAAAAGAAAAACCACACTGAGAAAACCCAAAAATAAAAAATAATTTCCCTCACAAGTGAAAATACATGTATATTACTTTCATTTGAACAATTTTAAAGGCTAACCTGTTACATTTTCCAGTTTGTTCAAAACTAAAACCTCTAATCTGCAACCGGAATTACCCAGTAATTGAAGAACATGATCTGTAATTTGAGGACACCTTGAAAAACAAAACTAAAATTAATAATCTAGTTAATTTGATACAATTTTAAATTTAATTTAATGGAAAAAATTGACACAATTTTCTGTGGCCAAGAAGGTAAATGATCTTTTCATTGTTACAGATGGAAAACAGGTCTTTTGAAAAGTTCCCATTTGAGGTATTCTTCAGCTAATTTCAAAATTATTTTTTTTTTAAACATATTTCTCACTCCCAAGTTGTTTTACCTTTACATCTTCCGCAACCTCAAAAATATTAGGAGCTGATTAAATAGTCCTAGCAATCTGTTAAAATAACATAAAGATGTGTGAAATTTATCTATAACTCTTCTTAATTTATGACCCATTTTAAATAAAAGTTGATAGAGCAAACCTCTTTCAAAGCTCAATATATTCTAGTCTTTTATCTCATACCTCTCTCAAATGGTTTAGAAACAGTTTTATTTGAAATAAAATCATATAATTTTTGTATATTCTAATCGATAACTAGTCTTGGGATTAAAGATATTTTTATATTTGAAAAATAAAGTTTAACTGACATTTGCTTACTTTTGGAGGTTTATATGTCGAAGAGAAGATGTAAATAAATGGTTCTTTATTGAAATCAAGCGATCAGGAAAAAAGAGATCATGACAGGAAAGTCTTTCAATGAGCATTTCTTTATGTAAAGTTGTAAGATTGGATCCCAAATCTGGATAACGATGCAAATTTTGCTGAATACACTGTAAGCATAAGTCGCTTAGTTTCCAAACCATCTTTCAAAAATGTCTTTATAAACATAAGTCAAAGAAATTTTTAGTGAAAAATATCTGTTGAATAAAAAACAAACAAAAAAGAAATTAGATTTTTAAGGGAAATACTTGTAGAAAATTGTGCACAAATAATGATCTTTCAGTCTGGCAGGGATATTTTATAGTGTCAGATTAATTAGTATTTCAAAAACCTCTTTAATACTTATTCAAATTTTTTTGTTTAAGATAGTCTCTATCCCTGTTGCTAATGACAAACATATTGGCTAATTAAAACATTTGAATATTTGTGCTTTTTAGATCTATATGATGGTACAATTATGTTTACTCAGGGCAAACTCCAAAAAAATTACCTTGATATTTGGGATTCTCATTATTTAGCACTATGATCTTAGTAAGCTGCATTGATATAGGCCAGCAAACTACTGCCCATAGGCCAAGTACAGATCATTACTGTGTGATCCGGCCTGTGTATTTGATTTTAAGTAAATTTAATCAATATTAGTTCATATTAAATCTCCATCCATTTGATCTGAAATTGCCTTTCCATCTAATTTATGATCCTGGTCACAGCCTTTTGTCAAATTCATGAACCCAAAGTGGCCTGTGATTAAAAAGAAATTAGGGAGCGACCGATAATCGGATCGGTATTGGTACTGGACCAATATTGGCACTATCGGTTAATATCGGATCAGCCGATTGTTGTAGGGAACGACCGATATTGGCACTATGGGTTAACTATCGGACCGGCCGTTTTTTGGCTGCCGATACATTGTTTTTTTTTCACAACAGAGTAGCAGAAAAAAATCAGTAAATAACCCAATTCTATAACCAGATTAGACAAGATTTAAAAAAAAAGGAAAAAAATCCTGTACACAGAAATTGTCATGTCTACAAAAATTGCATCAGAGATATGACCTTGAAACAATAGGATTGGCATTTCTTAATTCTAATGTATGACCTTGAATGATAAAATTAGTGAACATCTGTGTGTATTTTTTTAAGGATGGGAAGTTGGGGCGGGGGGGGGGGAGTAAACAAGACACGTGTGAGCGAAGTGTTACAAAATATGTGAACATGGGTTGACATACGTCATACAGCACGAGAAAAACACATGTTTGGCATTGTTGTTGCTTAAGGGGCTGTCCATTAATTACGTCAACAAAATAGGGGGGAGGGGGGGGTCAGAAAATTTTTGAATTGTTGACAAGGGGGAGGGGGGAGAGGTCAAGAAAAGTTGACGTCAACAATGTTACTTTTTTTTATGTAATATAATTACTTAATAAATAGGAAAATTAGGCAGCGTTTGTAGTTCTGTGTTACACAGTCGCTTAACATTCAGTATTTAATTAAACTAACTATATTCCTACTAATTTTGCCACATAAACATTTTGGAAGCCACCTTTTTTAGGGGATGGGGGGGGGGGTAATCAAATGTTGACGTTATTTTATAGGGGGGGGTCTCTGGAAGTTTGACAAGTTGTTGACAAGGGGGAGGGGGAAGGTAAAAATCGCCAAAAATTTGTTGACATAAATAATGGACAGCCCCTAAAAAGAAAATATCGGTATCGGTAAAAATGCTGGGGGAAAATATCGGTATCGGACTATCGGTAAAAAGGCATATCGGTCGCTCCCTACAAGAAATTATAATAGCTTTTTTTTTGTTTATATTTGCACTGAATTAAAAATTAATTCGTGTAAAAAAAAACTTTTAATGATTGAGAATAACCCAGCCATTATGTAGTGGATATGATGAATGAAAAATACAATGTTATATTTAAGTGAAAAACTCTTCTTATTTTGGGTGCAATTCTTCTCTGTAGAAATATGACAAAATATTTATAAGTGTAGCCTTTTTGAAATATATAATATTGCCAGCTCTTTTGATGACGACAGTCATGAGATTAATATACAGTTTCCAATGTTATAACTTGGATTTCAAAGTTTGTTTCCACAAACTACAGGACTCTTTATCACAGATAAGATTCATTAAGGTTAATTAGAATAAAATGCATACAAATAAAAACAATATTCATTGGAATGTTAGAATTAAATTCATTTCAATGTTAAAAGTAATGTCAAGAATAAAAAACTTAACAGCAGTGCCTAGGGTGATTCATCATTGCATGGGGAAAAAATTTTCTCTGACTCTAATGCATTGTGGTTCATTTTTTTCCTTTTGGCAAGCAAATCAACAAAAACTAAACATTAAAAAAAAATTACCACTTTAGAGGTCGCTCAAACGACCAGAAGTTTCACTGTATGAGATAATGTGGCAGTTCTGATGTGTCGCTTGCTTTTGCTATAGTGCAATTTTAGTTCATAGTAAAATTAAAAGTATACTGTGATATTTGAATTTTAGATTATAATTTATTTTATTATTCAAGGTTGCTGGATAATAAAGTAGTTTTTGACTAACTACAAATTATTGAATTGATATGGCATCCACATCAAGTGGTTATTCGCAAAGTGTAATGACAAGACGTATAATTGAAGTTTAGTTGATTGGACAAATAGATTCTTGTCTGCCTAGTAATGTCTTACTAACCTTGGGTCATGCTATGAAGATGATTTTCTATAATCACAAGGCATTGAAGAAGACAATATTCGAAAGCATTAATGTTAACAATCTTCAAAAAGAAAAGCAGTCAAAGAAAATCGAAGAGTAGTTGAAGATGAAAGAAGACATCAGAAGGCAACTGTTACTACTTGGTCTACAAGCAACAGCGAAAGTGAGAAATTTGAAATCAGAATTTCAGTTTAGAAGTAAATGCCCATTGGTCATTCACTGGGACGGAAAGATAATGGAGGAAACTACAGATTATCAAGAGCTGTAGTCACACATAGACAGATTAGCTGTAGTTGTAACTGGGAAAGAATTTAGGTAGATTTTAGTTTTAGCTAAAATACCAACCAGAACTGGTAAGGCACAAGCCAATGCAACAATACAGCTGTTAAAGCAAAGGGAGGTATCTGTTATGTGTTTTGACACAACATCCGTCAACACTGGTGTTACTGGTGTTGTTGCAAGAGGAGCTGTTACATTTTGTCTGCCGACATCATGTGCATGAACTGATCATTGGAGTTTTTTTTCTCTATGACTCCATAAACAGCCCTAACATTCCACTGTTCAAACGTTTTAAATGACTTTGGCCTAAGTTTGATCAGCAGCTGTATAGTCCTCTAGAGAATTTGAGACTAGATGATCCATTTATGGTGGAACACAAACACAGTGTTGTATCATTCCTACAAGACAGTCTGTCAAGTGCATCAAGTTACATACCACGTGAAGTTTACCTAGGGATGATCAAAACCTGCTTGTTGATATTTGGCGTCAGTGTAAGCAAGCAACCGTACCACTTCCATGGCTAGGCGCTTACCATATGGCTCCCTGGATGGCGAAAGTGATATACTGCTTCAAGATCTACTTGTTTAGAAACCAGTTCTAGCTCACACCTTCAGAGGTAAAGATTTTGCAAGAATTCTGCTTGTTTGCCACTCACATTTATGTCAAAGCTTGGATCTCATGTCCTGTGAGTCGTGATGCTCCGTTTAACGATCTATTGTTATTCAAGCAGATCTCACGTAATTCTGTCATATACAAAGCGGTGTCTGAGGCTGCGAAAAGGAAATTTGAAAATCATCTTTGGTATGGTAGTCCAGAGCTGCTTTTTCTTGTGTTTTTTTCTGAAAAAGTTTCTGCAGATGAAAACTGCAGTATTGCTGAAGCGATGCTGTAAACAGACAGTGATTGGACGAATCTAGTGTTTAAAGTGAAGGATTGCACTAACTGCATCACTTTGTAGGTACCTCATCATTATCTGCAATGCGTTCAGTCAGTATTGATACCAGCTTTGTTGAAATTGATCCAGTATCCTGGGATCAATTGCTGTCATTTGCTGAAGCTAAGTGTATTGTTGATGCCTTTAAGGTCATCAATGATGCAGCCGAGCAGTCAGTTGCACTGATGTCATCATTTATCAAGTCAATCACTAAAACGGAATCTGAAATGCAGAGATTGCTGCAAGTTGTAGAAGATCACAAACAGAGAGTGCCAAATTTGAAGAAAAGTACACTGAGGTTAGATAAGAAGCATTGAACTGACGATCTTTAGTAACGTGTATTGTTTATAATACAATGTATACATGAATGAACAAGAAGTAACTGTTGCATATCATATTATGCCTAATTCGCTGTAATTAATGTTTATTTTATCATAATTCATGTCTCTAAAGAAGATACTATAAACTTCAGTCTCGATGAGCAACCTCTAAATGTAATTCAATTTCAATAAAATTTGGAATGAAAATATAGGAATATAAAAGGAAAAAAATTAATAACAATGCAATATTAAATTGCAAAAAAATTTTTTTTTTAATCACCCTAAGCAGTGCCAGTGGTCAGCAGTGATCAATATTTCAGTTTAACCATTAATGAAATTGAAATGTCTTCATGTGTGACAGTTTATTATTGTGTGATTATACATAATCAACATAATAAAGTAGAAAAAGTATCAGAAGGAATTCAGTTAAGCCTAGAGTAAAATTACCTACCATTAATTAAAAAAAAAGAAAATTTGCGTAAATGTATTGAATAAATAATATTTACCTAGTCGTCCTAGAGACTAGTATATCAGTATATGAGACTGAATAACACTACCTACAATGTACATTCTTTGATTCAAAATACAAACAGATAATTCTGCCAAAATTTTAAGGCGATATTTATATTAAAAAGAAATTTTTTAGAATTTAATTGTTCATTTTAATGCTTAAAAATTATCACTTGTATTTTCTTCTAAAAATTTAGTTTATGTTAGGAGAGATGTTTAGTAGGATAAAGTGTTATCAATCATGTTTATAAACTTAGAGTGGTCTTTCTTATATTGTTACCGGAACAAATGATTAACTTTCTATTTTAGGTGTCACTTAAAATAACTCAACCAATCGTAGCATTTAATATTTTTTTTTTTTTACCTTTAATTTTAAATGTTTTATCGATAGCGCAATGAATCATAACAACGGAGTAACAATGAAAAATGGAATGAAATAGTCGTACCCACATAATATTTGAAGCCACATATTCTAATTTCTTAAAATAATTCGATCCTCCCATTTTATTTAATCACATTGCATGCTAATTTTTACTCAAAGGAACGTTTTGACAGTCATTGAATTATTGTTATGTATTCTTACTGTTACATTTTAGCCTAAAATTTAGGGTTCCTTTTAAAACATTTTTTTTCTCTATGTGGTTCACTAATGACCATTATCTTTTTTTTTTTTTAAATCTATAAATGTATTCTATTCAAACATTTGAAAAACATCTTTGTTTCAAATGATATCTATGAACAAGATCGATGAACTTAGCAGCTACTGAAGCCATTCTGGCTTAATTTCCGATTTCGAACGTATCGGAATCGATACAAAGTAAGGTATCGTCTCATCACCAAATCATTGAAATATTTTAAGAGTGTCTTCATCATGGACTAATTTTAATTCAACAACATAACAAGCAAGACATTCGTATGGATAGGCGAACTGGGCATCTGCTAGGGCCCACGATTCTAGGGGCCCCCTGGCGGAGCTTTTTAAAAAAAATTGCAACCATTATGCAACTAACAATTTTATTCTGTTGTTATCTTGAGAGCACACATTTCAGGAAATGAAGGGTGTGGCCTGTTTGTGAAAAAATACGCTATTAGAACTTATCTCTTTCGGATAGTTTCAATGTGAATGGTAAGAAACCTGCTGCTACATTTAAATCGACCCAGTTAGAAAATTATAGACTGTTGTTATTTTGGCAGCTACAACGATTACACCTAAGCCTGTTCATTGACCATGTATATTTTGTTCTTTTAAGTGGCAATAAAAAAAATGACATTTGACATAGTTTAAAAAAAAAAAGATTTAAGTGGGAGCATAGAGTGGGAGTAAAGAAATACATTTGCAGACAAATTAAAAAAAAAAACATAATTAAAAAGAAACACCTTATACACATTATTATTAGCAGACCTTAGAAAAATAGTTAGTCTGAAGACAACCGAACGCTGTCGTCGCTACATTTGCATCTTAAGGCCAAATGTATGAGCCCAAGTGGAACGTTTTTTGCTTTTTAAATCTTAATACAACATTACGATCAATGACATGTCTAAATGTATTAAGAAACGACTTATCAGTGTGGCACTGTAATGCCCCCCCCCACACACACACCCCAATCAACCCTGTATATACTGGGTGGCCCAAAAGTAGGTTTACAGTTGTCACGTAGAGTATTTATTCGAAAATTCGACACTAGAACAGCGGGAAACTCGTTATACCCGTGAACATTAACATACACGATTTAATCTCTCAGATGCTGAAAATGTCCTCCTTCAACACTGCAACATTCTTTGAATCTCCCCAGGACCCTTTGACACACAGTGCGGCACAAATTCAGATCTTCGTTAATTTCTGTGAATGAGAGATGAATGTAATCTTTTAAATCATTTATTGTTCTGGGTTTCTTCTCATGAACCTTGTTGTTAACAACACCCCCCCCCCCCCCCAAAAATAAAAAAAGAAATCCATAGGTGTCAGGGCAGGTGAACGTGGTGGCCATTCGATGCTGTACGACCATATACCTAACATGGCAATGCCTTTTTAATGCGACTGAAACGTTACCACAAAAATGCCGCATACAAAAATCGCATAACAAAAAATCGTCTAAAAAAGAAAGTAGGCCTATAAGCCTTGTCAAAATAGGAATAGGTTATAAAATGGCGTAATTTGAAGTAAAAAAAATAGTGAAAATTAACACAACATATTATTACCCTTTTTCATTTGTTTATGACAAAAGCACTTGTAATAGTTGGCTACTATTCTATTTTTTATGTTATTTTTTTGGTGAACTGTGAACAGATTTTCATACAAATTTAATAAAAAAAAGTTGATTTGAATGTAGCGCGATTATTTTTGACTTTCTGCTAAAAAAAAAGCCAATCAGCAAATGCTTTTCCAAGATTTAAAAAAAAAAAACCGGCGTAAACGATTGTAAACGATTCTAAGAGGCCCAATATTTCAAAGCGCCGGATATTCACAGCATGTTTATCTAAGGCTCTCAAATGTGTCTCTTCAATGTACATTTGCATATTAGGTTGTTGTTTTTCTCTGTGTAACAAGACTGAATGAAATAATACATATAACATTCTCTTGGTGTGTGTTTCTATCAAGGATATCCTACATCTGTGAACTCATAATTTTTTTTTTCTCTTCACGTTATTATGCATTCAACATAGTTGACACTAACGAATGTCAGTGAACGACTGTGTGCGTACGTCAATGTGAGTGTTTTTGATCGTTTGTACTTGAGATAAACGTGTCCACGTTTTGGTGTGGGTGTATATGTCATATTTGCATACCAGGATGTGTGTCTGACATCGTTTTTTGTTGGTCGCTCACATTTTCATTTTAAACGTGTTGGGATTTTGTACCTTTGGGCTCAGTGGTAAGGTATTCATTTTGTAATTTTTATAACAAATAATATTTTGTCCTGTGCAAAAAATGTTAGCATTTTATATAAAAAATAATAACACGAACGGGTGGTCATATTTTCACATAACGGTTAAAAAGAGAAACTAATGTATAATCATAATGCATACTGCTTGTGCTGATTATTGTTAAGAGCATTATGCCTTAAAAATGGAAATGAATATGATAACAATAAAACTGTACTACGAAATATGAAGTGTAAGTAATACGCAGAGTCATTCTTAGGACTTCGAGAGCCCTAGACAGAGATAACTGGAGATCTTTAGGGACCCCAGGCAAAGACTTCTGGACATTTTTGGTAGTCTCAGACAAGAGACTTCTAGAGATCTTTCGGGACCCTAGACAAAGACTTCTGGAGATCTTTGGGAGCCGTAGACAGTGACTTTTGGAGATCTTTGGGGACATGATAATTTCCTAATTTGCTTATCTCCGTAAGAATGTTTAATGCTATATTTTTTTTGTACAAAGTCCACGAAAGGATGAGATGTTAATCCAAAAAACGGGGCGGTTTTAAAACGCCCTTCTATCATCCCCACCGTAACTGAAAGTGCGATGGCCATGGGGGCACCACGAGGGACATAGGTAGAATATAGGACATGCCGGGAGTTGAAACCATAGCATGTAGATTGGGCTACCGTATACAGCTCTGGTAATCTACCTCAGTGGTCATCCACTCATGGTGTTTACACATACCGGTATTTGTTCACATGACCTTACAATTGTGTAGGGGAAGTAATTTAACCTATTAGTTACCCCCACCCTTTCACCATTGGAGTTTGAATTTTTAAAGAAAAGAAAAACAAATGTGCTACTCTGTAGCATAGCTAGTGTTAGTGGCACTCGGGTGGACTCAACATGCCGCCCCTTTACTGTATCGAATGCCTCCTTCCCTAGAAGGTGGCAAACTTAGTTCCGTCCGGAGCTGCCCGCCTCTCCCCCCCCCCCCCAAGCTATGCCACTCATGGCTGCTACTACAACTAGGTCTTGTTTTCTCACCTGAGGAAACGTGTCTCCAAATTTGTGACTAAGTTGAAATTACAGATCATTACACTTGTATTGTTTTTCCTACACACTTTAGCTGCTGTGCTGTTGTTGTTCATGTTTAAATAAAAACATTTTAGCCACATTGGTTTTGTCGATGTTCATTTTGTTGGATGAAGAAGCTTTTTATCAGTTTAGTAAGTGCGTGGCTGAAATATTTAAAAAAAATACACCTAACCCACTTGACACATTCATTATTCACTTTGTTGAATGAAATGCAATTTAGTCATTCTGTTCGTTATTATTTTAGTTGGTTGATCAGAATTTAAACTATAATATTCGTGTGTCCTATGTTCCTTTACCTTTGCATACTGGTTTCTTTTTTCAGATTTCATGTATACTTCTCTGAATATTATTAAATATAGTAATAATTTATTTGTTAAAAACTGTAAACAAATGTCCGACTTTTCTCTGTATTTCTCGGACTACCGGTTGTCTATCATTTGCTATCGTGATTATAAACTCGATGTTATTGCTCGCCTAAAAGTACAACACTGTACTGTAGTTATCATATTACCTATTTTATAATGTGTTATTAATAATACACATGTATTTCAACTTTTAATCCTCTTTAGTATCCAACAGTTAACTTTGTGCGTGTCCTTTGGGAAACAATGCTGTTTGTACATTGTGGTAATAGCCTCTAGTTTCTAACACAGCACATCGTAGCAGGCTACGTGTAGGGGAGAGTTGCCCCAAATGGAACAGTGCCTTGAATGGAACACAGAATTATCAGCGCAAAAATACATTATTGTCGATTTTTTAAACGTTAGTAGTGCGGTTCGTACCGGATATTATCAAGTGAGCGAGTAACAGTTGTCATTTTGTAATTTTGTTTAAAGATATCGAAGGAAACAGGTTTCGGCGAAGGTTCATCTATCTTTGGACAACCAAAGTAGCGAGTGCAAAGGTAAGAAACCTTAATAAATAAACAAACTATATTTGTGTTACACAATGCTTGTTGATACTTCTTGTCAGTCTGTGAGCGATAATAGGAGTTTTTTGATCAGTGTCTGAACTACACGATGGCAAACAAAAGTAGGTCATAGTTGCCCTGATTGGAACAGTGATGTTGCCTTGATTGGAACAAAATGTGCCGTGTGTTCCAATCAGGGAAACTAATTAAAATATGAGTGTTCGTAACCTAGACTATATAAAATATCTAGAGTAATATAATCTCCGGATCATTCTCTGTAAAAAGTAAAATACTATTCTATTTTTATTTCTCAGATGAAGCGTGTCTGCGGCAAATGGAGTTCAGAAGATTTGGATCGGGCTATTTCTGCGGTGCAGCGGTGCAGCGGGGTGACATGGGCCTTAACAAGGCAGCAGAAACTTATGGCCTCCCAAAGTCGACACTGTCGCGTCATGTGACAAGGAAAAAAAAATTTGCCAATGGCAATGTTAAACAACATGGACATGAATGTGTTTTTACAGAAGAACATGAAAGAGAATTAGTAAAACATTGTCTTTCTCTTGAAGCAATGTATTTTGGATTACGCATTGATGATCTAAGACGTCTGGCCTTTGATCTGGCAGAGGCTAATGCACTACAACACTGTTTTAACAAAGAAGAAAAACTAGCAGGTAAAAAATGGTACTATGGGTTCATGAAAAGGCATCCTGAGCTGACATTGCGAGAGCCAGAAGGAACATCAATGGCCCGAGCTCAAGGCTTTAACAGAGAACGAATGCACTCATTCTTTAAGTTGCTAGAGCGTGTTTATGATGAAGAAAAGTTAACACCAGACAGACTGTTTAACATGGATGAAACCATCTTGTCCACCGTCCAAGATGGACAATCAAAAGTACTTGCACAGAGAAGCAAGCGACGGGTTGGGGCTATGACTAGTAATGAACGGGGTGAGTCAGTTACTTGTGTTGTTTGCATTTCAGCGACTGGATGGTATTTACCACCTATGCTAATATACAAACGGAAACGCATGAAATTTGAGATGACACATGGAGCACCTGCTGGAACTGTATTCAGCACTCAAGAGAAGGGGTGGATGAGCAATGAAGGGTTTGTGGAATGGCTAAAGCATTTCATCCACACAGTCAAGCCAACAAAAGACTCAAAAGTTGTGCTAATTTTTGATGGCCATGTTACTCATGCCGAAAATCTTGCTGCTATTGAGCTTGCTCGTGATTCTGGAGTACGTATGGTGTCACTTCCACCTCACACCACTCATCGTCTTCAGCCACTTGATGTATCTTTTTTTGGACCATTAGCAAGATACTATGATGATGCAATGAGGAAGTGGATACGAGGACATGTCGGTCAGGCAGCAACAACATGGCAAGTCGCAGAACTGTTTGGAGAATCCTATGGTAGAGCTGCTACAGTTGGCACAGCTGTCAGTGGATTTAAGCCCACTGGACTGTGGCCACTGGATTATAACGTATTTTCTGATGCAGATTTGTTTAGCTGCAGCTTTTACTGATGTCAGCAGTCCACAGTCATCTGTGAAGATTGTTCCACAATCAGATATAGGCCTACATGTAGAGCTACCAGTAGCAAGCCCTGTTACAAATCCTTTTGTAAGCAGGCCCTTTTCCAATACAACAGTGACTGAGAAAGTGAAACCTGCCATTTCCAGTGAACCCCCTTGTAAGAGATATATTAATTCATCTTATTAAAGCCTATATTTAGCCTATATTTATTGACATAAATAACCTATATGCTTATTATTTGCAGTTACTTTAATCGTACAAGCTGAAATTCATCATCAGCAAGATGCAGCAATCTGTGTTCCTGGGACACCTACACAGGGAACGGATGACATTGACTCAAAACAATTGGGAATGTCTGAAGCTACTCCATTGATCACTTCATTATCAAAAGATGTTCGTGTTAAAGACATTTTGCCATTGCCTGTCATTGATTTGAAGAAAAAAGCTATTAAACGAAAGTCTCGAGTTTCACATGCTAGATCTAACAAGCTCGCCATACAAGAAATCACTCGCATCAACACCTGTTAATAAAGAAAAAGATTGCATCCTGTCTGATAGAGTCATTGAAAAGTCAAAACCATCTGAACAAGTGGCAACATGCAGTAAGACAACACTGATGCAACCTGTTCCTGTTCTTCAGCAAGGCAGTTGGGTTCTGGTAAAATACACTTACCCATCGAAAAAGATAAAATGTCACGTTGGTTACATCACTACAAAAAAGCAAGACAGGACATGGGAAGTTCATTTTCTAAGTAAACGTCAAAGAACATTCATCGACTCCTTGCCAGAACATCAAGCCACTGATGATGTTGATGAAGTTGATATAGTCACTCTCTTACCAGACCCAACAATTCATCGTGGTCTACATAAATTTAACTTTGATTTTAGTGGTTTCTTTGTAGAGTAGAGTTGATTTTGGCAGTTACTGTAGAGACTGCTTGTTAGTAATCTCAGTTGTTTTTTAATGATATACTAAGCTAAGAATGTGTTAATCTTTGTTTTTTGTTTATCTATATGAGAACAATCACCATAAAAGATTGCAGTTAAAAATTATCATAAAGTTACAAATAACAATTAAATTGGCTTATAATTGCTAAGTATTTAAAACAAGTTTTATTTTATGGCTTCTGACTAACTGTTCCAATTAGGGCTACCATGATTTGGGATGTTCCAATTAAGGACACTAGCTGTTCCATTCAAGGCAACCAGTTGCCTTGAATGGAATTTTCAGTGGTCACCTATTTTCATTTATATCACAGGTTGACCACTACTTAATGCCAGATGTTTGGTGTGGATTCTTACATTAATGGTATAGGTTCCTTTTGGCACCTTTAAGATTAAAAAACTCTTAATAAAAAAATGAATTAGCAGCACTTTTGCTTAAGTGTTCCATTTGGGGCAACTCTCCCCTAATTAAAACCATGAGTGTTACAGTAGTTAAAACAACACTTGCTGATAATAATCTTTAAGCCTCTCTTACATCATCTACCATTAAAAATATAGGTCTGAAGCATAGAGGGGGGGGGGGTGATAAAAACATGGTTTCAAAAGAGTTATTAATTTTTTAATAATATCTAGTTTTATATAGCTCTTGATTCAGTGCCGAACCGGGGGCTTGGCTTCTTTGGGGGCCCCTGCATTTTGACATTCGACACCATGACATGAGATAATGTACTTAATATTTAATATAAAAACATTTTTGGGGGCCCTCCTCAAGCTGGGGCCCGGGGGACTTTTGAATTAGTACCCCCTCCCCCACCCTAGCTAGCCTCTGTCTTGATTGATATGTATAGTTTCGATGGTTTGTTTCATATTACACTGTATAGTTTCGAAGGTTTGTTTCGTATTACACTGTATAGTTTCGAAGGTTTGTTTCATATTACACTGTATAGTTTCGAAGGTTTGTTTCATATTACACTGTATAGTTTCGAAGGTTTGTTTCATATTACACTGTATAGTTTCGAAGGTTTGTTTCATATTACACTGTATAGTTTCGAAGGTTTGTTTCATATTACACTGTATAGTTTCGAAGGTTTGTTTCATATTACACTGTATAGTTTCGAAGGTTTGTTTCATATTACACTTTACGTCTGTTTTCTTGATCCCAATACCAACAACACTTTTATTTCCAGCTACCTTAAGTTTATTTATGAAAAGCCTTTGAACTTCCATATCCATTTCAAACGGTTGTCTATAACTAATCTCAATAATTATTACATTTCCTATTTGTTTTATTTATGAAACACACACTTTCCCTTGTATTTTTCAGAATGCCTATATATGACAAAGTTAAGATGAAATATCAAGCTTTGCTAACATCCATCTTACAGTTGACATTCATCAGTAGAACAAGTTGTGAAAAGTCAAAAGTTCTTCTCGTTTCAATGGACGGTTTCCGCTACGACTATTTGAACAAAATCAACAAAGTGTCCAACTTCCAGAAACTCACTGACAGTGGAGTCACGATGCCCTATATGAATAGCTCATTCGTTACCAAAACTTTCCCATGTCATTACAGTATAGCTACAGGTGAGACCGAAAATATACCCATGTTACTACAATATAACTACAAGTCAATGTTTTATCTAAATCTCCGAAGGTTGTGTGTTGCAAAAGATGTTTGCTGTGCGCAACTTTGGAAAGTAATTTATTTGAGCGAGATATAGAATGATTGCATTGATCCACAGATGATTGAAGTGTTTTGATTATTGATAATATCACAAGATTTAGTCGCATTTAAATTAGAAAGAAAGGGATTATTTTCCAAATATCAGTAGATGATATAGTTAAATATTGCATCGATAATCCGGTTTTAGGGATAGGCCAAATAGGTTAACGCCTAGGGCTACCACTGCCAAAGGTCCCAGTTACATGAAAGATTCCTACAAGATGAAAGATGACACAACAGGGGGCGGATGGTCGTGCGGTAAAATACCTGGTACCTGGTTCGATCTCCGGTGAGGAAATTTTTCTGGTCTTGGCTCAAGTTCTAGATATATCTCCCGTGGTGCCTCCATGGCCATTGCACTATCGGCTATGGTGGGGATGAAAGAAGGGCATCATAAAAACCGTACCATTAGTGGTTCATAGGATCTAAGAGATTTAATCTCATCCTTACAAGGACTTCACACACATAAGGACCCAACAGGTACTGTTGCCTAGGGTCCTAATGAGTTTCTGCCCAGGGAGGGGCCCCATAACTTACTAACGGCTTCAACGGGACATAATATGGATAAAATAAAATATGGCTTAGCACCAATTGACGTGGAATGGAGTAATGTGACATGTAGTTTAGTAGCACAAAGTTGAAGGAATAATAACATTATTGTAGTTGATTCAATTACTAGAAATCGTTTACCATCAAAGTGTTTGTCCATAGGTCTACACCCTGAGGTCCATGGTATTGTATCTAACAAGATGTTTGACCCAGAGTTCAATAAAACCTTCTCAATGAAGAGCACAGAACCATTTTGGTGGCAGTACGGGGAACCCATCTGGATTACTGCAGTGAAGGCTAAACTCAAAGCAGGTCAAAACACGGATTACATAAAATATATTTTCTAATTTACCTTTTTTTTTGTTTGCAATAAATCGCAGGGAAGGTAAATGTCGAATCTGAACAGTCCATACAGATATATTTATTTCATACTTACAGATTCTCATTTTCTTTATCTTTTCTTGGAGAAAAGGAATCGAAAAAAAGTAAATAATTAATTATAAACAGTTTAAAGAAATCATGAGAGATCAGTCACTTTTATGAAACAAAAGCTCTAAAACTTTAGTTAAAGAAAAACGTTTTCATTTGTTTGAAACTTATCAACCATGCTAAATTGAGATTTTCGTCAAGATAAAAATATAGAAAAAAAATAATTATAATATTTCATGGTAAATTCAAAAATTGGATACGTGTTATAGAATCGACTTTATTAGTATTATTTAAATATTTCTATCAAATCAGGTGTCTTCTTCTGGCCCGGGAGCGAATCAAAGATTCAGGGACTACAGGCTACTGGGTGGAGACCGTACAACAACTCAACCCCCTTTGAGCTAAGAGTATCAACCGTGGTCCAGTGGCTGGCCAAAGATAACTTTGATCTTGTACTTCTGTACTTTAATGAGCCCGACTCTGCTGGACACGCTAATGGACCCAATGGGGAACAAGTGGTCAAGGCCATTGAGAGAATGAATGATATTCTGGGTCAGTTGATGGAAGAACTACAGCGTGAAGGAATAAAGGTGAGTTTGAATCTTTCTAAAAAGCATGGTTTGGGAACGAATAATATTTGGTCCAGTAAAAATATTTTAATTTTTTGTATTTAAAGAAAAGTAAAATAATTGAAAGAAAGTAACAACCTTTAAAAATACATAATTGAAATATATTTAAATGTTTCATTACATAAAAAAAATCATACTTCAAATTAGCGTCCCTAGTACAGTGGTAAAGCTAATTAACGACATCCTATAAGTAAACTTGTTTAGCTATGAGTCAACCGGTTTACCTATGACTATACTGGTAAATATATTAACTAAGTTCTATGAGGTGTGTACACTTGTAGTGATGTTAACAAAATCCTATCAGCAAATATGACAGATGTACACATATTTTTAGCTACAGTATGTTAGATACATTCATGATATAATGAAATACAAGTAAAGCACAAAATGGCTGACGTTTATATTCGTCATTCACAATAGAAGTTTCTTGTCTATGAGCCTGTTCATCTGGACACGCAACTACCTAAAGTGCTAGGGTCACCACAAAAAAGGGGGTGGGGATGCAACCAGAAAACATTCATGACCGCTGCCCATAGGGGCCCCTGTCGATAAGTTATCTGCTATAAAATTAGGGGACGACCGATATGCCTTTTTACCGATAATCCGATACCGATATTTTCCCCCAGCATTTTTACCGATACCGAAACCGATATTTTCTTTTTAGGGGCTGTCCATTATTTATGTCAACAAATTTTTGGCAATTTTTACCCCCCCCCCCCTGTCAACAACTTGTCAAACTTCCAGAGACCCCCCTATAAAATAACGTCAACATTTGATTACCCCCCTCCCTAAAAAGGTGGCTTCCAAAATGTTTATGTGGCAAAATTAGTAGGAATATAGTTAGTTTAATTAAAATACTGAATGTTAAGCGAGTGTGTAACACAGAACTACAAACGCTGCTTAATTGTCCTATTTATTAAGTAATTATATTAAATTTAAAAATGTAACATTGTTGACGTCAACTTTTATTGACCCCCCTCCCCCTTGTCAACAACTGTCAAAAATTTTCTGACCCCCCCCCCCCTATTTTGTTGACGTAACTAATGGACAGCCCCTTAAGCAACAACAATGCCGATCACGTGTTTTTGTCGTGCTGTATGACGTATGTCTGATATTAATCGATAGTGCCAATATTGGTCCGATACCGATCCGATTATCGGTCGCTCCCTATGTAAAATGACTACAATATGTGGGGGGTGGGGTGGGGCTGGTAAAAATGATTAGGGGCCCAAGATTAACTGACAATGAGGTGTGTTAACTTTGTGACTATAAACTGCGCCCGTGCTTTTCATTGTCTTAGACCACTGTCCACTCAGCTCATAAAATTAAAAAAAAAATGGTATAAATTATTATTGTTTATCTTTAGGAGAAAGTGAATGTAATGGTAACAAGTGACCATGGAATGACATCTATTGACGTGGATAACAAGGTACTTATATATATGTGCAGTGCCGGGCTGGGTCTTATCAAAATATTGTTTACCAGCATGGATCAAGGGGGGCCCACTCCTACAATGATATCATTTGATTTTGTTAACAAATAAAAACAATTGCGGGGGCCTAAAAAGTTTAAGGGGCTCATTTACCAATAGTCAAGCTGACTTAATGACCAGTCCGCTGTAGCTGTGAGTTACTTAAATTATGCATTACTCAAAAAAATTAGGCTTATAAAAATCCAAAAAGAGTAAAACAAGAGCGTTGCACTCTTGAGTTCCATATGGATGAGATACACATATCACTTGACAGTGGAGTGATTAGGGGTGTTACGGATCCTTTTAATGATGATGCTTGTAGAGGGTGTAATAAATCAGACAACACAAATCACGAAGTTAACTCCAGTGAAGTAACATCAAACAATCATTTAATACTTGAACATGAACTGACATAAAGGTAGAATCAGGAGGAGTACAAAAGCAAACTGTAAATATGCATCCATCTACATAGATGCCCACAGCTAGACTAACTATAAAACAAAGCATGTGCTCCCAACTGTCGGTTAATATACGTCATTTGTACCAAATGACGTATACACTAAAGCTCCCAATATTTACACTCAAGATGGCGGAATGACGCCATAGATACTGCGGTGGGCGGAGCCTAGCGAATTGGTCATCAAACTTAGACTATATTATTTCTCCACATTTCTCCCCTCTACCTAAGCATGATGTAATCATGTAAAACCCAATACTAATACGACAAAAGGAAGCCACATGAAACAAAGTTCAATCATAGAACATATCCCAAATCATCATAACAACAAAATAAATTATACAATGATTCATCAAATCAATATTGCATGGAATTATAAATCAATACATGCAAACAATATAATAAATATCATCAATCATATATGTATAAACATATTGAATTCAATTAAAATTTCTCATCATTTTAATTTTTTTTTTTCGTCACTGATATTCATTATTTTATTAGATATTTTTTTCTATGTGACTTGTTAATTTTTTTTTTCTTTCATGTCACTTGTATATCTTTTCTATTATCTTTTTTTCAGGTGTCTTTTTTTTTTCTTGTCTCGAGTTATTCTTGTTTTTTTTGTTTCTCAAGTGACTTCTCTTTTTTTTTTTTATCATAATCATCAATTATTATTAAATATCATTATGTCATCATATAAACATATAATACATGTAACATAAACATTACGGTACACAAGATTTCTTACTGCCAAGACATAGGTTTGTTGAGAACTTAAGCTCATTTCAAATGCAACGTGATAACGTGTCAGCAATAACGTTCTCTTTACCAGGTATAGCTTGGACGATAAAATTAAAATCCTGCAGTAGGGGTGACCATCTGGCTACTTTATTATTCCCTAGCTTTTTGGAATTTATAAATGCCAGCGGCGCATGGTCAGTCCGAAGAATAAATTGGGCACCTAACAGACACCTTGCCAATTTTGTAATGCACCATGTGATGGCTAATCCCTCCCTCTCTATTGTGGCATATCTTGTCTCTGGTGAGGTCAATTTACGACTGACATATAGCACTGGGTGTAACACACCATTGTGGCTCTGTAACAGGCCCCCCTATCGCAACGGCCGAGGCATCTGTGGCCAGAACGAATTGTTTACCTATGTCAGGTAACTTTAATATGGGCCCCTGAGCGAAGGCGGTTTTAATAATCTCCAGGGCCCGTTGACATTCATCAGACCAGATGATTTTGTTTGGCTCTCCCTTTTTAGTTAGATTAGCCAGAGGTTCCATTATATGAGCGAAATTCGGAATAAACTTCCGATAGAAATTGCATAAGCCCAAAAGACTGCGCACCTGTTTCTTTGATGACGGTTTTTCAATATTTAATATCTTTGACACTGATTCACCTATGGGTTTTATTATATTATTTCCCACTTTATGTCCTAGGAAAGTTACTTCCGTCAGTCCTATCTCTACCTTAGTCGGTCTCACGGTTAAATTATGTCTCTTTAAAACTGTAAAAATTTCTCTTAGACTCCTAACATGTTTATCCCAGTCCTCATGAAAAATACAAATGTCATCCAGGTAGCAAACAGTGTCTTGTCTATGGGAAAATAATTTGGCCATCATCCTATTGAATGTGGCTGGTGCATTTACTAGCCCAAAACTCATGAAATTCCATTGGAACAACCCAAATGGAGTTATAAATGCAGTCAATGGTTTGGCTTCAGGGGTCAGTGGTATTTGCCAATACCCTCTTGCTAAATCCAGTTTAGAAAAATATTTAGCTCTGGCTAGCCTGGTCATTAACTCCTCAGGATTGGGCATGGGATACGAGTCCATAATGGTTATTTTATTTAACTGTCTATAGTCTACACACAGTCTGATGTCACCTGTCTTTTTCTTAACTAACACTATGGGAGCTGCATATGGTGACTCTGATGGTTCTATGACACCCTGTTTCTGTAACCCTTCTAATTCTTTCTTGATATAGTCGCGGTGATGTAATGAGAGGGTGTATGGTCTCAAACGGATAACCTTGTTTTCTGACAGCTTTATGTCATGTTGTATTATATCAGTTTTACCCGGTCTATCAGAAAAAATATCGGTAAAGTCACCCAAAAGTGTCTTAATACTAACCACTTTGTCATGAGTTAAGTTATTTAATGCTATATCCTCCCATGTTTCCTTGTTTCCAACCTCAGGTCCCTCACA
The DNA here is from genome assembly GCA_021962125.1 of Bulinus truncatus. Taxonomy (NCBI): domain Eukaryota; kingdom Metazoa; phylum Mollusca; class Gastropoda; family Planorbidae; genus Bulinus; species Bulinus truncatus. The sequence continues at coordinate 11,382,021 of JAGDYQ010000007.1, forward strand.
TATCTGAATGTCAGCGTCAGGTACATCTTCCTCCCTTAACATGAAACAATTTTGAACCTTTCTCTCAGCGGTCTGAACTAATTCAATTGGTCTATTATAGTATACTTTCAACATGTTTATATGAAAGACCTTTAACCTATTTCTAATATTAATTTCATAATCCACGTCTGTCACCTTTCTAGTAACCTTAAAGGTCCTTGCCACTTAATGAATAATCTATTGGTCTTGTCCGGTAATAAGACAAGTACATCTTCACCTGGCCTAATATGTCTGAGTTTCCTGTCCCTATTAACCCTCAATAATGTGCTTTTATTTTTGGTTAAAACATTTGATCTAGCCACATCACAGGCCTTTATCAGTCTCTGTCTTGTATCAATCACTAGCTCATAGGCAGTCCTTACGTCAGGGGATAAATCTTTCCTTATCATTAAGTCCTTAAGTAGGGACAGTGGACCCCTTGGATTCGCACCGTACACCATTTCAAAAGGTGAAAATCCTGTTGTTTCCTGTGGAATTTCCCTATACGCAAACAACACACAGGGTAACATGAGATCCCAGTCTCCGATTGTCATCAGACACTTTACTGATCATTTTTTTTATACTGCCGTTCAGTCGCTTACAAATTCCATTACTTTGGGGATGGTATGGCGATGTAAAGATTTGTTTGATCCCCAATACAGAGGTAAAATGGTTGGTTAATTCAGATACAAACTGAGTACCTCTGTCAGATAAAATATCTGGGAAGCCTGTCCTACAAAAAATAGTCATTAGTGCCTGTGCTATGTCCTCAGCCCTTATGAATTTAAGAGGCACCGCCTCTGGCCATCTGGAACATACATCCACCACCGTTAAGATAAAGCGATGCCCTCTATTGGACAGCACTGGCATAGGTCCAATTATATCAATAGCTAATTTTGTGAACGGTCTGTCAACTACATCGGTTGTTTGTAATGGGGCTTCCCCCTGGTACATTTGGGCCCCTTTGATTGACACAGGTCACACGTCCTAACATATCTCTTTACGTCTCTGGTAACCCCGGGCCAAAAGAATTTTCCTAAGATCCTATACTTGGTTCTAGTAACCCCCCAAATGACCCGCTAAAGGTGAATCGTGGGCTGTCCTAAGAACTAATTTCCTATACTTCATTGGGACTATAAGTTGATTCACCGTTTTATTCATGTACTGTGTCTTTCTAACCCAAACACCTTTTTCTAACTGAATGATTTCCCTATCTCTAAATGATTTTTTATCCCGGTTGATTAATTTTGATAATGACACGTCATTATGCTGTTCAGTAAAAAGTTCTCTCCATCTATGGTGACCCTGTCAGACATCTCCCACCCACAGGAATGTCACTAGATTTAACATTGTCAGTCATGTGGATTAGGAAAGTTGACTACATTCTCTTCCCTTTGTATAATTTTTACTTCCTGAGTGTTAATTAAGCAGTTATCTGTACTACTAATTGATGACTGATTATGGAGGTTTTCCTCCTTAGCCTGAGCCCTTGTCACAGCATTACAGTTTCTAGTAGGATCATTAAGTTTTTTCCATTTATCCAATTCCATGGGATCACACTCTATTACGCCCTCAATATTGCCCACTAAAACGTCATAAGTTGGTTTCTCGATGACTAATGCTTCAACTAGCCCTGTGTAAAATGGACTTCTAAGATTAATGGTGGCTATGGGTAACTCATGTACCTTCCCATCAAATGACGCACATAGACCCATTCTTCCCGTGAATTCACTATGCTTTCACCAATGATCTACGGACACACACGCACGTTGCCCCAGTGTCACGTAGCACCTTCTAGGTACATCACCAACGAACCCAGGGTAAAAATGTAAACCATTACCTCCCCCCTGAACTAACATTGCCTGTTGTACCCTATCTCTTTGTCTCTGTCTGGTCTTGTCCATGGTTCTGGTCTGTTGTCCTTTTCTCCCCTGACTATTTCCCCGGGACCAAGTGCAGTTCCTAGCATAATGTCCCCTGGCGTTACACAGATAACATAGACTATCACTACCTCCATTTCCCCTTTTGCAGTCTCGCGATCTATGTCCGGCTCTCCCACATGAGAAACATAATTTGTCCCCGTCATGTCGGTCACTGGATCTATTCCTGTTCCCAGGACTTAAGCTACGGCCACGGTTAGGATATGGTACAGCTTTAGCAAAGCACAGCACATCCTGGTTATGGTCTGGTTCTAACTTAGATATGGGTTTTTCTGGATGTGCAGACTTATACTTTCTCAATAAATCAGTGACATCTTCTAAAGCTTTTGGCCCTTTTTCTTTCAAGAATGCCACTAAATCTTTATGGCACACATTAATTGCCCTATCTACTAAAATCAGTTCCCTTAAATCATGGTACTCTTGTTTCGCCCCAGACAGAGCCACTCATCTATCAAAAAACAAACTAAGGTTGGTGATAAATAAATTGGGGTCTTCCTCTCGTGATGGGCGAATATTATTAAATTTTTCCCTGTAACCATCACATGTGTTACCATAAATCTTCATTAATGATTCTTTCACAACATCATAATTTTTTTATTTCATTTTCATTTAGTTTCAAACATAAATCCAGAGCTTTGCCTCTTATGAATCCTAAAATTGACGCGGTCCATGTATTCTTCGGCATACCCGCGCTAGTAGCTAGCATTTCAAACCTAGACAAGTATGTGTCCATACTGTCAACGCCCTCTGTAAAATAAGGTAATTTAAGTGATGTGGTCACTCTATCACCTGCTCCGTTAACTCCGGGGTTAGCTAACTGTCTATTGTTCTCAGACTCTAAGCGCGCCCTTTCGTTCGCGATTTCTTCCTTCCTCATTTCCCGTTCTGCGGCTCTTTCTTCCCTCTCTCTCTGTTCCTTTTCCTTTCTTTCTTCCCTCTCTCTCTGCTTTTCTTCCATCTCTTTCTTTTCCTTTTCCTTTCTTTCTTCCCTCTCTCTCTGTTTTTCTTCCATCTCTTTCTTTTCCTTTTCCTTTCTTTCTTCCCTCTCTCTCTGTTTTTCTTCCATCTCTTTCTTTTCCACCCTTTCTCTCTCTACAGATACCCAGGTTTGTAACTCTTGGCCTGTAAGGCCAAGTGCTTTACCAGCTTCAACAATATTTAAAATTGATGACATGGCAGTAACCAAACCCAATTATAACTAATAAATGAAGATGTTTGATACTATATATCATACACAAAAAATATTCTATTATGTCATCAACATACAAGTAATAACTAAATAAATACAAAATTCCTTTTTAAAAAAATCAGCAAATTAAATGTTTTGGCTGCTCAGGGTGGACCCTATTTTAACCTCTACTGTATCAAATACAGAATTCCACCAAGAACAACAAACAAATAATTACACCAGATTTCAATATTCTAGTAATAAATATATATTAAAAAAATATGCCAACTTACATATAAAGAAATACACAATAGTAAATTTTGTTCCTTGACTTCGATGGTTGATCCTCGGTGATCCCGGTCCGCGATGTTCGATGTGGGGTTGACTAACACACGGGTTGATCCTTGGTGATCCCTGTCCGCGATGTTCGATGATCCCTTGTTGATCCTCGGTGATCCTATGGTGGGGTCCTCTGACGATGAGGAGGTGATTCCCAGCCACACGGTAACGTCGGCCCCGTCAGTACACAGCAACTCTGGCCACTTTAAGCAGTAAAGTTGGCCACTTCAGCAACAGTGGGGTTGGCCTCTTCAGCAAACAGCAAGGTTGGCCTCTTCAGCAAACGGCAAGGTTGGCCTCTTCAGCAAACAGTAGGGTTGGCCTCTTCAGTAGCAGCAAGGTAGGCCTCTTCAGCAAACGGCTAGGTTGGCCACCTCAGCAAACAGTAACGTTGGCCACTTCAGCAACAATAGGGTTGGCCACTTCAGCAAACAGTAACGTCGGCCACTTCAGCAAACAATAGGGTTGGCCACTTCAGTAAACAGTAACGTTGGCCACTTCAGCAAACAATAGGGTTGGCCACTTCAGCAAACAGTAACGTTGGCCACTTCAGCAAACAATAGGGTTGGCCACTTCAGTAAACAGTAACGTTGGCCACTTCAGCAAACAGTAACGTTGGCCACTTCAGCAAACAATAGGGTTGGCCACTTCAGTAAACAGTAACGTTGGCCACTTCAGCAAACAGTAACGTTGGCCACTTCAGCAAACAATAGGGTTGGCCACTTCAACAAACAGTTTTCACGGCGCGCACCCAGAGTGGTGGCCGCCACGTAATTCACCGATGAATACTTAACCGGTAATTACAACGAGTCTTAATGTACTCACTCCGCTGCTCCTGAATCCAGCTAAGTCAGTCAGTTCGACGTCGGAGGTGCCAAATATATGTTACGGATCCTTTTAATGATGATGCTTGTAGAGGGTGTAATAAATCAGACAACACAAATCACGAAGTTAACTCCAGTGAAGTAACATCAAACAATCATTTAATACTTGAACATGAACTGACATAAAGGTAGAATCAGGAGGAGTACAAAAGCAAACTGTAAATATGCATCCATCTACATAGATGCCCACAGCTAGACTAACTATAAAACAAAGCATGTGCTCCCAACTGTCGGTTAATATACGTCATTTGTACCAAATATATATAGCTATTAGCTCATTATATTTATATGTTGGCCCAATCAAAAAATCTTTAAACCATGGCCTGGTGTTTGCATTGCACGAGCTAACTTAAAAAAAAATCAATATTTTAATAACTGACATGTTGGCAAAACAAACAAAAAATCACATGAAATATATTATAAATGTAATATTCTCCTGAAACTAAATTAAAATAACGTAGTATTTGATGAGTCTTTTAAGGACATGTGAAATTTCGATTGCTAAAAACATATTCTAATTCATATTTTATAGTAACATATGTTATGTGACTGATATTTACAAATAATATCGAAGCAATATAAATTAATAAAAAAAAAACCTTTAAGTCAAAAACGAATAACGTCAGAGCAAATATTTGCAATGGTCATTTATTTGTATTTATTTATATTGTATTTTAACACATCAGCTATAGGTATCAGGTCCACTGATTGGCTTAAAAAGTTGTTTTTTTTACCCCCTCCCCCCACCTCAGCTCATCGATATTTCAGAAATAGTCGATAGTTCAATCTTAAAATCTGCAGTAGACGAAGGACCAACAGCAAACCTAATACCACAGCCTAACAAATCAAAAGAACTTGTCGAGGCTTTATCTAAAGTAGATCATCTCCACGTAATGTTGAAAGAAGACATACCAGAAAGATTCCATTTAAAAAACAACAAACGTGTTATGCCAGTGTTTGCTTACGCTGATGAAGGCTGGCTGATCACGACTGTAAGTTTTACAATTTATTATCATGCAAATGACTTTAATAGACTGAAGTACATAGGCAATTACATAAAGGGAGTTTGACATAAGACACGATTTTGTGAGACCCATCAGATTGAAATTTTGTTAGGGAGTGACAGAGTATGCGGTCTTAGGGGGCCCTTTTTCTGTGAAGGGTGCGGGGAGGAGCCTTGCACTACAAGCATAGACCGCCACACAATACAAACATAGACCGGCACACCATACAAACATAGACCGGCACACCATACAAACATAGACCGGCTCACAATACACACATCTATCCACTCAAAATACAAACATCGATCCACACAAAATACAAACATCGATCCACACAAAATACAAACGTCGATCCACACAAAATACAAACATCGATCCACACAAAATACAAACATCGATCCACACAAAAAACAAATATCGATCCACACAAAATACAAATATCGATCCACACAAAATACAAACATCGATCCACACAAAATACAAACATCGATCCACACAAAATACAAACGTCGATCCACACAAAATACAAACATAGATCCACACAATAAAAACATCGATCCACACAATACAAACATCGATCCACACAATACAAACATCTATCCACACAAAATACAAACATCGATCCACACAAAATACAAACATCGATCCACACAAAATACAAACGTCGATCCACACAAAAATACAAACGTCGATCCACACAAAAATACAAACGTCGATCCACACAAAAATACAAACGTCGATCCACACAAAAATACAAACATCGATCCACACAAAAATACAAACATCGATCCACACAAAAATACAAACATCAATCCACACAAAAATACAAACATCGATCCACACAAAAATACAAACATCGATCCACACAAAAATACAAACATCGATCCACACAAAATACAAACATCGATCCACACAAAATACAAACAACGATCCACACAAAATACAAACAACGATCCACACAAAATACATAGATCTATCAACACCAAACATGCAGCATCAAATGAAGTAAACAGTTTTTGGTTTAATGTTTATGCAAAGCCTTCCACAGTGCTCCTCATCTGTGTCATTCAAACTTATTGTATTGAAAATTAACCATTAACAAAATATAATTAAATCATTGGTATGGGTTTTTATTTATAAATTACAGAATGCTACAAAAAGACGAGCTGTCAAATATTATGGAGACCACGGCTATGATAATGACCTGCTCAGCATGAAACCTTTATTTATCGCCAGTGGACCTGATTTCAAAACTGGTGGTCAGCGAGTGGAGCCGATACAAAGTGTGGACATTTACCCTCTGATTTGTCATTTACTGGACATTCCAGCAGCTCCTAACAATGGAAGTTTAGAAAGGGCGAAGTCATTGTTGAGAGACAGCTTCAATAAATGCAGTGTTAATCAACATTCTTTTTTTGTATCTATTGTTACCTGTTATATTGTTCTATTTCTTTTCAACTGATTCTTTCAACACTACATGGTGGTAGTGGAAGTTTAGACTTTTAAAATAAAGATCCGCCTGACCGGTGCATAAAAATTTATTACTGTTTCATTTGTTCAATCATTTTCATCCTGTTATTTAAAATTATGTCAACATTTATATTATTGTATTCATAGTTTTATTTTGGAAAAAAAATATGTTAAAAAAAATCAAGTGTTTTGTCTTGTTTCATTTACAATTAAATTATTGCCTTATTTATTCACCTTTTTCAGAAATAAAAATAAAAATATTACTAATAGACCAGAATATATCTATATATAGATCTCCCTCCTTATGTTGTTTTGATAAATGAATGAGCTGTTATAACATACAGTGGCGCCAAATTGAGGCCCACGTCGGGGGAAGGACATACCGGGGTTCAAAGGCTAAAAAAAACCTTTAACATTTTTAATGAGGAGGGTCCACTAAGCTGTTAATAACGCCACTGTGATCATAGTCTTATTTACTGGTATAATTCTGTTTGTGCTACTAGACATGTGTCATCTGTACGTTGATATCATAACAGCTGACATTTATACATATAATAACAGCTGCACTTATACATGTCATAACAGCTGACACTTTACATGTCATAACAGCTGACACTTGTGCATGTCATAACAGCTGACACTTGTGCATGTCATAACAGCTGACACTTGTACATGTCATAACAGCTGACACTTGTACATGTCATAACAGCTGACACTTGTACATGTCATAACAGCTGACACTTGTACATGTCATAACAGCTGACACTTGTACATGTCATAACAGTTGACACTTATATATGTCATAACAGCTGACAATTATACCAGCGCAGTAGGGCCTTAAATTGATAGTTTCAAATCACTTTTGGCGTTGAGCTTCTACCAAAATAGGTCAAACATGCCGACTTTTTTTTGCCCAGCTTCTTGCGGAGAGAAGGTTAGAGTACTGCGCTTTACACCCTTACGATCAGAGAAGATTAGAGTACTGCGCTTTACACCCTTATGATCAGAGAAGGTTAGAGTACTGCGCTTTACACCCTTACGATCAGAGAAGATAGAGTACTGCGCTTTACACCCTTACGATCAGAGAAAGTTAGAGCACTGCGCTTTACACCCTTACGATCAGAGAAGATAGAGTACTGCGCTTTACACCCTTACGATCAGAGAAGATTAGAGTACTGCGCTTTACACCCTTACGATCAGAGAAGGTTAGAATACTGCGCTTTACACCCTTACGATCAGAGAAGGCTAGAGTACTGCGCTTTACACCCTTACGATCAGAGCTCCCACCTCACTCCCTGTGAAAAGTTTGTAGGCGCCCCCTTCCATTTGATCATAGCAGAATGAATTACTAACCTTATTGAATTGTTATATAAATCCATAATATATTACCTTTGCACTTCTTTGAATCGCCATGTTAACTTATGCATTAGCTACAGCTAGTTTAAGGGTAATAGTATAGTTAAAGTTTGACATTGCAATAGTTCTATGTTAGTTGATTTTAATTGTTGCTGGGTAGGAGTCCAGTATTTATAATATATGGGTCAGAGGTGTGCGGATCTTGAAATTTAGCGTCCGCGTCCGTCCGCGGATTTCTATCAATGATCCGCGTCTGCAGAATCTTACAACATTGGTCCGCAGTCAGTCCAGGCGTCCGCATTGCTGAAATTTAGCTGTTTAAATGACTTGAAATTTTTTTATGGTAACGCTAAAGAAGATCCGCGTCAGTCCGCGAGTCCGCAACTTAACCACACGAAGCGTCCGCTGTCAGTCCGCGGATTCGGAAAAGTCTGCGGATCTGCGTCCGCAAGCGGACGCGTCCGCTGTCCGCTCATCTCTGATATGGGTCTAAATGTGTAACCAGTAACGATATCTCTGTTATGAGAAGTGAACATCATTTGAATACGTTGGTCATCCCTCCCCCCCCCCCCTTGGCGGCGTAGAAAAGTTGTCTGATGGAGGCCGTGCTAAAACATTTCCACAAACCATGGGCCTTTAAAGTAAAGTTTGACTACTTCTACGCAACGGGCCCGACACCCTACCAGACAAATCAATGCATATTTATTGTCACCCAGTTCGAAATGTAAACAATGGTTGACAATCAAGTTCATTTTTATTTGATATCTGTGCTTTTATAATAAAATATTTGCCAATTTTCTTTTGATATAAACAAGTGATAATTTCTTTAAAAATTCTCTGTAAATACCGATAATGTCTCAGGGAAAGGAAAGAGGTGGGTGGGGGGGGGGAGCTAGATGTAAAAAAACGGGGTTTTGTACAGACAGCTTCACATTCATGTATTATTCAATTCTTGTATTCGAGCTGTTGTTGTAGAACACTTGTGTAAAACACTGTTGGTCACTACAAACTCTGTGCGCCCGCACAACTCGCCGTGAGTGTGCAACCCACATTACAACAGAACACTCGAATGTGCCGTATAGAAAACTTTTATACAGAAAGTTAGCGCACAGTAAATGCGGCAAACAGACTTCGTAAAATATAGAGGGAACATCGGTTACATCATACTAGAGTTAAGGATTTATTCCAAATTGGTGCCTTACATTTAACAGCTTCAACTAATACAATGTAATATCAAGAAATGTTGATTGTTTCTCTGGTCATTCTGTTCCCTTATTTAAATTGGCGGCTTCGACTATCTATCAAAATACCAAACTTTAAGAAAATGCTCTACAACAGATTTACAATACCGTAGCTGAACAATTGGTTTGTGACCAAAATATTTTCTTGCCATTACAATCAGGCTTGCGGTACCGGAGCCGAGGAGCCGGGAGCCGCTGCTTTTTGCTGGAGCCGGAGCCGAAAAAATATGGCGGCTCCACGGCTCCCAAATGCTTTTTATTTTACAGCAGAGTTTTTTTTTTTTTAGCTTTAAAATTCCAAATTTGTTTGATTGTTATTTTTACGAACGCCACAACAGTAACAGACAGCGTTTAAATGATAGCGTGCACGCACATCACCACAAGAAATCTTTAATGGGGATTCGTTTTGTGTTCGTTTTAAATCTTGTTTACCCTCCGAAATTTTTTTAATGGCATGTTATTTTGTTATATATAAAGTTAAAACAGTTTTATTTCATAGAATAATTGTATCAATCATTTAAAATAAATTTTACTAAAACGACAAATAGAACGCGTCATTTCGTATTATTATTTGACCGCGAATCAGGCCCGTAGCGTGTGTGGAGGCCAGGGGGGCTTAGCCCCCCCCCCTTGCGTTTTGTCTGGCCCCCTCTGCTTATTTGCTCTACTTAGTAAAATGTATTACCTGCCCCCCCTTCTATTGCCTGGCCCCTGTTGTAGAATGCCTGGCCCATGCTGTATAATTTTCACGCTACAAATAAGCAGAGGGGGCCAGACAAAACGCAGGGGGCCCCGGCCCCCCCTGGCCACCCCGCACGCTACGGGTCTGCTATGGGGGTGAACGCGACAAAATTTGCATAACTTTTTATCAGCGGCATGTTTGCGTGGTGCAATTACAAACATTTTGTCTCGTTTAAGATTACTTTCTTAATAGGGAGCCGGAGCCGGAGCCGTCGAATTTGTGGGAGCCGGAGCCGGAAAAAAATTTGGTGGCTCCGCAAGCCTGATTACAATATGACAACTGGTTATGTTTGGACAACGGAGGTTTTTAGGCGCTCGACTATATTGCCTATAAATTAGAACAACCCTTTGTGCATGCCCCATCATGCAAACACAGTATAAGTTTGTAAGTTAATAGGAAGATAAAAAGAATGAAACATCATTTATTTTCTTAACGTTGCAGTGTGTGTGTGTGTATATATATATATATATATATATATATATATATACATGTATATTAATTTGTTAATTTCAAAACATTTTCTTGTAAAAAATCATTTTTTTTCCAAACATGATAAATTAAGGGATTTTTCATATGTAATAAAATGCTAAAACAAATATACATATATAATTTTTGATCTACTCACTTCAATTAGATAACATAGGTCATCACACAAGAAAAGGTTCACATTGTTTATTTATTGAAATAATTTTAACAAAGTGTGGGTTCCTTGACAAATATTTACAGCCACACATCCACTTCTTTTAACGGCATTATAACCAGGCTTGCGGGGCCGGAGCCGAGGAGCCGTGGAGCCGCACTTTTTGCTGGAGCCGAAAAAATCTGGCGGCTCCCAAATGCTTTTTTTTAAAGCAGAATTTTTTTTTAGCTTTAAAATTCCAAATTTGTTTGATTGTTTGCCTCCTACAATTCGAAATGTTGTCATGTTTTACGAACGCCACAACAGTAACAGCATTTAAATGATAGCATGCAAGCACATCATCACAAGAAATCTTTAATGGGGAATCGTTTTGTGTTCGTTTTAATTCTTGTTTACCCTCCGAAATTTTTTTAATGGCATGTTATTTTGTTATATATAAAGTTAAAACAGTTTTATTTCATAGAATAATTGTATCAATCATTTAAAAATAAATTTTTACTACGACGACAAATAGAACGCGTCATTTTGTATATTATTTGACCGCGAATTTGTAATAGACTAAAAACAAATTGGTCGCTTTCTGTATTTAACAATTTTATTAGCTGAAATAGAGTAGATAAGTTTATAAGGCTGTGGGTCCGAATAACAATCAGACTTTATTGGGACGGGGTCCGAATAAAAATTGGAGTTTATTGGTTCCCGGGTCCGAATAGTGACTTCGAATTTATAAATAATAAATATAAATACTGAAGTCTTTAAAATATTTTAAATAATGTATCATTTTACTATTTGCTAATTTGATCATTGAAATAACTTTTTATTACTTATGAAAATGGCGACTAGTGAAACCTCGGTCGAAAATAATGATATGATTCTGAATGCACTGAAATGGTTTGTTTTTAGTAAAACCGACCATGCGTATATTTCTCAAGTTCCTGACTATGGGGGTGAACGCGGCAAAATTTGCATAACTTTTTATCAGCGGCATGTTTGCGTGGCGCAATTACAAAAATTTTTGTCTCGTGTGATACTATCTTAATAGGGAGCCGGAGCCGAGCCGGAGCCGTCAAATTTGTGGGAGCCAGAGCCGGAAAAATATGGCGGCTCCGCAAGTCTGATTATAACACCCCCCCTCCACACCCACCAAAATGCGTTATACAATACTACACGGCCCTTAATAAAATACATTTAAACGTAAAACGACAATTACACTTTTAGTTATATCTTAATGAATATTTTGTAGGAACTCAACACACTACGCCAGGCATGGCCAACATACGGCCCGCGGGCCACATCCGGCCCGCGTAACGAATTTATGCGGCCCGCGAGTAATTTTTCAATATTTACGTTTGCCTGACACTTACATAGTATTAATCAAGTAAATTCAAGATATTTCTGGTTTTTCATATGAATTAAACTTTTCGTGCTTATTTGTTATCTATAATCACACTTCAAACTCTATAATCTATGTATTTGAAGTGGAACAGTACGCCAGTTCATTCAATGCTTTCCGTAAGTAGCAAACTTGTTAGTAACAACTTGGTCGCTTGGAAGTTAATTTGCAATATTAATTCGTTTATTGGATGTTTATTATCATCGCATTAAAAAAGCAATTGCTCTCTTAATTTAAAAATAGAATTAATGTTGTTACTTGCTGCTAATATCACTTCGGCCGCCATTTTTTTTTCAATTTGAAAAGTGTTTTTTAAAGTACCATATTGACTGGAAAAAATTGGTCAGTGTTACAACAGACATGACAGGAAAAAATATTGGAGTAATTAAACACATTGAAGATAAAATTTTCGAAATCGATCCCAATGATAAAATTATACCAATACACTGCATTATTCATCAACATGTCCTATGTAAAAATGTTTTAACAATCGATTATGTTACCAAAATAGTTGTACAATTAGTAAATTTCATAAGAGCCAAAGGATTAAACCTTAGGCAATTCATTGATTTCCTTGAAGAACTTAATACCACATATTCCGATGTAATATACTACAATAAAATCCGTTGGTTGAGCTTGGGAAAGGTATTAAAAGCGTGTGTGGGAGCTTCAAGAGGAAATACGAATTATTTTAGTGCTCAAAGAAAATGAGGAGTTTCCTAAATTAACGGATCCAAATTGGCTTTGTGATTTGGCTTTCTCTCTAGACATCCTCACATATTTAAACGAATTCAACACAAGTTTACAAGGGAAAAAAATATTTGCTTATGATTTAATGCAGAAATTAAAAGCCTTTAAAATGAAACTTCAACTTTTTTCCACAAATCTTGCTGAATGCAAATTTGATCATTTCCCATCCTTAAAGACCATTTCCGCAATAATTTTAAAAGAAAAAGTTCAAATGTATACTGAAAATATTCTGGCATTACAACTTGATTTTGAAAACAGATTCGAATGTTTTAACAGAATAGATACAATATTGTCGATTGTTAGAAATCCATTTACTGCAAATATTGAAGAAGCTTCTCAAGACATTCAATTAGAATTAATTGAATTACAGTGTGATCAATTATTGCATGATAAATATCGAGAAGAGGAAGATAATTTGTGTAATTTTTATAAGCAATAGGATAGTAAAAAAATATGTAAATCTAAAAAATCTTGCCAAAAAATATTTAGTAATATTTAGTTCAACTTATATTTGTGAACAGACATTTTCTTTAATGAATCACAATAAAAGTCCTATAAGGTCGAGATTAAATGATTTACATTTGGAGGCTGTATTAAGATTAGCCACCACAGAAATTGAACCTGACATTAAAAAGAGTATAAACGAGGTAAACCGCCTCAATATTTCTCTTTAATTATTATAATATATTTGTTATTATTAAAATTTTTATTTTGTATTATTCTGTATAGATATTTGCTGTAAGTTACCTTTGATTTATAATTATTCATATATGTATATATATATACTTCTATGTATTTGTTATATCATTTATAGTCTCATAATAAAAATGTGTTCATTTTTTGTTTAAATTTTTGTATTCTTTATTATAATGTTAATTTTATAATTATTATATATTATATATAGGTATTTGTTACATTATTTATATTTTCATAATAAAATTTTGCTCATTTTTTGTTTAAAATTTTGGTATTTTTTACGCCTGGCCCGCGAAAATTATTTTTTTTCAATCCGGCCCGTGACAAAAAACTGTTGGCCATGCCTGCACTACGCCAACCTGTAGTTCTACATATTTTGTTTGAAACATGAGCTAGGCGTATTGACTTAAAACATCCTGAAGTCCATGGTATTGTGTCCAACTTTATGTACGACCATGGCCTAGATAATTCTTTCAGTTCGTCCGACTCTGAGACAGAATGGTAGTATGCAGAAGAGCCTATCTGAACTACTGCAGTGAAATCAAATATTAAAGTTTGGTTCCTGAGCACATAGCGCATGTTAAAGGTTTTCGCGAAGACAATGATTAATTACCATATTAGTATTGATATTCACCAGAAAGATTTTCGCGCTTAAGGCTGTTAAATCTAGCATTACATGTTTATCTTATTGTATCAATGCATATAGCCTAAAAAAAGAACAATGTTTCCATCCCATTAATAACACAACATCAATAATAAAACATTACAAAGGTATCGTCCACAAAACTCCATCAATAGTTTCCATCTTTCTTAGACAATAACTTGGCTGAGATTACATAGGACACATTGCTTTAAAAAAAAATTACTGATAACCTAAACAGTGTAAATGGAATCATTTGAGATTTTTTTTTTTGTTTATTTATACTTTCAGAATGCCTCAGAGGCAAGCTACAAAATATTATGGAGACCACGGCTATTATAATGACCTGCTCAGCATGAAACCTTTATTTATCCCCAGCAGATCTGATTTAAGTTGGTCAGCACGTGGACTTAAACACAAAAGAAAAATAGGTTTATGTGTCACCCTCTTATCTTTAAGAAAGATTCCACCCATCATACCGTAAGTAGTTACCTCAAGTAGTCTACAGATTTATTTGCCACCTATTTCTGGGCACACTTGTCAATGTAACACGTGACACCACAGCAGGTACACACCGAAAGAACAAGCTGACACAAAATCATTAAGTAGTAAAGTTTTAAAACATCGCCATTATCTTCGGATGGCCCAATTAGTGACCGTAGGTACTATGTGGTCCGAAGTTTAAACGGTGTGTAAAATAGTCCTACGTATGGAAGATGTGAGTCAGCAGAGGATAGTGCTGATGTAGGTAACGAAGTAGAATTATAATAGTACGTGTAATTACAGTACAGTACAATACGTGTATTTAAAATAGGTGTATTTACATCAAGTCTATTTAATGTACGTGTATGTAAAGTACGTGCCTTTACAGCAAGTGTGTTTATGGTACGTGTATTTACAACAAGTGTGTTTATGGTACGTGTACTTACAGCAAGTGTGTTTATGGTATGTGTATTCAGGGCCGGATTTAGACTTAATAAGGCCCTAAGTAATTTGAGACATGGATCCCTTTATACGTCGAGATATTATATGTTAATGCCAAATATTTAAGTATATATAAAGCGCTCACTCGGAGAGAGAGAGAGAGAGAGAGAGAGAGAGAGAGAGAGAGAGAGAGATATTTAGACTTAATTCTTTCTTTTTAAGAATGATTTTTTTAAGAGTGTAAAACACTAGCATTTTTCTTACAATATTGTATGTGCTTTCTCTGATCCTAAAATTGATGTACCATTCCTTAATTGTAGGCCTACACAAGACTTCCACCGTCTGCTCATTGTCCCCCTATTCCCCGTGGAGGTAATCAGTATCGCCCACTTTGAGCACCGCTGCTCTACAAAATCTTGTATAATCATTGAGAACCCCTCTGATGGGCTGCACAATTTACAAAAGGACTTTTTTTAGCCCATGAACTCTACCGGGAACTTGACCAATGAGTGTAAGGATCCCATCACAAGTGACCAATCATAAATTTCATCTCTTGAGTGGTTACCCTACACAAGGGTTGTCTGTTGGGCCATAATGCCTTTCAAAGACAACCCGGGTCTTATCTTCAATGATTTATATCAGTGCTTCTCAAACTTTTTGAAGTCATGGCCCCCCTTAGAACGTCAATCAATATGTCGCGGCCCCCCTATTTTTTTTTTGGTTTATCTTAAATTTATAATTTTAAACTTCTATAAGCAAACTTTTACTAGTCAATACATGCTTTTTCTAGTAGTAAGTAAGTAAAGTAAAGTTCCCTTAACCCTAATGGGTCATCGGGGCAGATGAAGTGTAGAATTCATCTGTTTCTATAACCTCGGCATATAAAGGGATTGTGTGGTTAGCACAACGCCCAGCCGCCTTTACTCCCCCAACTTAAAGTCAGGTACCCATTTAAAGCTGGGTGGACTTGGGGACTATCACCATGACCTGAAAAAATCCCAAGGTTCTTACTGAGATTCGAACCCGGGACCCTCCGGTCGACAGTCGAGCGCTCTACACCGCACGACCACTGCTTTTTCTAGTGTTAACAATTAAAGAGTGAAAGGATGCAACATATAAAATAAACTAGATTTTATTTTAAACATATATTAATACTATTTACATACAATACATGAGGTTAATTATATTTTATGTTTTACATTTTTCGAAATTCCACGGCCCCCCTCCGGACAGTCCACGGCCCCCTAGGGGGCCGCGGCCCACCACTTTGAGAAGCACTGATTTATATGACGCACTCATGTTTATTATTAGGCCTACTTTAATTATTTTAAAAAAATCTTTTTTTTTCCCCTTACACTTAAAACCAGTTTGCCAATAGTATTATCATAGCAACAAGCATCTACCGCTACAATGTTATTACCTGCTGTCTTCAACCGCGGATCAGTGTATTTAAACAAACTGTTCTCCGGATAACGTTACTTGTTTAGTGATGAAGAATTAGGAAAACACATATTTCTGTACACTCTTTAAAGATTATCCGCCCCCTCCCGCTCCCCCCTCCCCCCGCATCATTTCGTGATAAAGATAAAAAGAAGACTCCAATTCACATTGACAGGCGTATAAATAATGCGGACTGATATCTCACTTCTGCACAAGGTTTACGGCACTACACTTTTTTTCCCCCATGTGTTTGATCTAAATGGTTTAAAATCCCATGTGCTAGGGTCTTGATTTATTTTGTTTTGTTGACATTGTTACTTGTTGCTATTTGATTCGGCTTATATTCAAATTAAACTAAAAATATATATTTTTTAAAAATATTAAATTGTTAATTAAGTAAGTTTAAGATTATTTTTCTAGTTTCTGTTTTTCTGTGGAGGTATGATCGAAGAAAAGGCCATTTTTGTATTTCATTTATTTAGAAACTAGTTTTTTTTTTTTTTAAATTCATAATATGAAGGGATTTACTTATTTTTATTTCTTATCTAAAAAGAACATTTTACTTACAAAATACCATTAAAATATTCCTTTATACATTGTTTTACAAAATTAAAACCTGTTTAATGCTAGCATAGTATCTAGCTTATAAATATCATGAAGATTTATCGTAATGAAAATTTATCACAACAGTTTTTTTTCTTCGTTTTCAGACCAAGAATTTGTTCACAATAGACAATATCAACTACCACAATGAAATATTCAGGGATATCGATATATTCATTGGTCTTTTTGCTAATCTCAGTTGCCGGTGAAAAATCAAAAGTTATTTTAATGTCCATGGATGGCTTCCGTCACGACTATTTGACCAAGACTACCAACATAACAAACTTTCAGAAACTGATCAACAACGGAGTTACCATGCCGTATATGAACAACTCGTTTGTGACCAAAACATTTCCATGTCATTACACTATGGCAACTGGTAAGTCATATATATACCGACTCATATGTTACTTATATGATGATTGTTGCAAGAGATTTGTTTGAGAAGTAAAATCCTGGACAACAAAACTTAATTTTCCAAAGGAATTTTAATAACATTTCTACTGTATAAATTAGGGCTGATTTTTGTTTTCTTTTTTTTTTTAAACTAGTAAACAAAGGCCCGGTACCCGGACCGGCTAGTAGGCACATGAACAGATTATTGTAGCCGAAATACATTAGGGGCACTTAATAGTACATCAAATAAAGTTCATATGTTATATAGTTCATCCCAAAAAAAAATAATCCTCATTATGGGTACAGAAGCTTAACAAAAACAACCCCCGACGATTAAACTCTGAATCTTACTATACATAATGGGCGCACACAACAATTTATCATAGATAAATCTTAATTCATTCAAAATATATTAATGGACTCCTTTCCAAACAGTTCTTCATTTTATGTTTTATCATGTTCAACATGACGAATTTACAAAAAAAAGAGAGACGTGAGTGAGTGCCTTTCAGTTAAAGCGAAACGTTTATCAGGTGGTTTATTTACTGTCATACACATTGTAGCATAGCACAATATATTGTACTGAGTATTAACTAAGACAATATTGCCAACCTGGCAATGCCAAACCTAGGGATTCGGCTGCCCGGGGGGCCCCAGCATTTTGACATTCGACAACATGACATGCGATAATGTACTTCATATTTAATGTAAAAAAAAAGATTTTTGGGGGCTGGGATAATACTTAAAATAAAGTTCATATGTTATAAAGTTCATCCCAAAGAGAATAATCCTTATTATGGGTTCAGAAGCTTAACAAAAATAACCCCCGACTATAAAACGTTAAATCTAACATCCAAGTCAACTATAGCCTACATCATTTGCACACACACAATATCATTGATACATCTTAATTCATTCATAATATTTTAATGGACTCTTTTCCAAACAGTTCTTCATTTTATGATGTTCAACATGACGTATTTAAAAAAAGAATAGACGTGAATGAGTGCATGTAAGTTAAGCGATACGCTACATGTTTAGCAGGTGGTTCATTTACTGTTATACCCATTGCATCATAGTACGATATATCGTAATGAGAGTTAACTAAGAAAATATTGCCAACCCTGCAGTGCTGAACCTATATATTTTGGGGCCCGGTGGGCTTGGCCTCTTTGGGGGCACTGAATTTCGACATTCGACACAATGACATGAGATAATGTACTTAATATTTAATGTAAACAAAAAAATTTGGGGCACTCCTCAAGCTGGGTCCCGGGGAATAGAATCGTTGTGTAGCTTTTACCTGACCTTCAATTAAAAAAATAATAATATTCCATCAATCCAGTTGAGTCTGCAGACGCAGAAAACATCAGGCCTCTTAAAAAAAGAAATATCAAAGCTTTAAACATTATAGTTCTGTGAAGCCAGTGCCGAACATAGGGATTTGGGGCTTGTCCTCTTTGGGGCCCCCTGCATTTCGACATGAGATAATGTACTTAATATTTAATGTAAAAAAAACTTTTGCCCCCCCCTCAAGCTTGTGCCCAGGGGGACTTTCGAATTAGAACCCCCTCCCCCAACCTAGGTACGTCTCTGTCTTGATTGATGTGTGACCCCCCTCCACCTACCCTAGGTACGCCTCTGTGTGAGATCCCCCATCATAAAAGGGTTAGTTTGCATTGTCTACATTGTGGACGGCGCTACTCAAGACTCCACGATTGTACAATTCATTCATGTGACTTGATAGTAAAATGAAAAAAAAAATAATTGTGACGTAGTTTTAGGTCAGCGGTAAAGGGAGATAAGTGTACATTAGATATAGACATATTATATAAATAATACCAAATTGAACATTATAAATATTACATTATCTTGAGAAATTCATAATGCAAAATTTGTTTGCTTTAAAATTTAATTGTAAAAAATTATACAGAATATTAATTTAACGATTTTTGTATATATTTCTCCTAAGATCTCTTCTCATTTAATAACAAACTAAATATAATAAATATTACATTATCGTGAGATATAGATACTAAATGTTTAGCAATTCGTTAGTATTTGTAGCGTATTATTAATGTTTGCTGAGTTGACATAAATAGTTTACTCAACCTTGCCGACGGTTCGACTATGAGAAGGGTACTTCGACAATATAGAATTGACAGGACTAATGCTGGCAGCAAAGAAATATATATCTTTCTTGGCTGGCCTTTCCGGAGACGTATCATGCCTGTTTGATAGCATACATTAAATGTTGCTGCCATGTTATGTGACAAGACACGGGATTGCCGACAGAGCAGGAAAGGATTTTTGTATATATAAATACGAATATACATGTACTCGTATAAAAAGAACAGCAACAACAACAACAGCTTCAAAATTGAAAAACACACTCGCACGCGTTCTATAAAAATAATTCTCAATGTTTTATTTGTCCTTATTCTCGGAACAGTGGAAGCCTTTCACACCTGAGAAACTTTAGTATGAGATGGATGAACATTTTATAAACAGAGCATTTTTTTTTTGTTGTAATGGAGATGTGAAAAGAAAGAGTGATTAGACATGGCTGACCCTAAAACTTACTTGCTATTTTTAGCAGGTTGAACTTTGGCACCATAATTAACTTTTGAGATTTGAAACCCACTAAGAAACTTGTTAGTTTTCGCATCCCACCAGTTTAAGGGGAAAAAACGATATCCTATCCTGTTTATATTCTCGAATGTAAAAGTAATTATTACAATTTGTTGTGAAAAAAATTCAAATCAAGTCTCGACCCACATACTTTGAGAACCGCAGCCATCAGTTAATATAACGTAACTGTTTTCATAATCTTCTTTTTTTAAGTAATTTTTTTTTTGATAATTAATTTTGTCATTGCATTCTCCAGAGAGTTTTATTTACAACCAGCTCTATCACATCAGTCATTTCCGTTTAGGAACTTCATACAATAAAAGGATAAGGGTAGGGTTGGTTGGTAAGATTTTTTTCCGAAATTTAAAAAAAAAAAGTTTGAGAAGCACTGCAGTAAATCTCCAACGATGTATGTTAATGTTTATCAGGGCGTCTCTTAGTGGTTACCTCCAGTGGCGCAACCAAGGGGGGGCAGGGGGGTTTGGGCCCCCCCCCCCAAACCAAATCACCAATACATAATTTATGTTATAAAGTTACAAAAAATACTGTCAAACTGTCTTTTTTCATAATGTGAGCCCCCCTCCCCCCAGCATTTTTTGCTGGTTGCGCCACTGGTTACCTCTGCACATTGTGCTTCAGCCGGGGCAATTATGTAAAGTGTCTGTTCTTTAAACATACACTGGATGAAGGTTGTCGCAAATGAGGCTAAAGAAAGCAGATCTTCCAGCTGTTAGAAAAACTGAAAAGATCTGTCATTTTATTTACTGGCTTACTGAGAGTCGCACACAAAAATTCAAAAGAGCCGCATGTGGCTCTAAGACCAACATTTGGCCCACCTTCTCCTAGCCTTAGAAAATATATTCAAACGCATTGCATTACTTTGACATTACTGAGTTTAAAGGTCAAAGTGTGTGCAAGATAAGACGTTCTTCACTGATAAGTAAAATTCAAGTGTTTACTAAGTAACAATTTAATTTGTTTTATCAGACTAGCTCCGTGGGTCTCGTATTTTATGTTACGTATTGTCATGACCACAAGATATTTTTTTTATTATATTGTGAACACCTTTAACTTCTGAAAAAAACCAGTTCAGAAAGTCCCAGTTTTTTTATATTCATTGGTAACACCTAGTATAAATTAGGGCTGTACCGGATTGTAATTTTTAGATCCTGCAGGATCGGAACCGGAATCGGATTTAATATTTGAATCCTGCCGGAATCGGAACAGGGACCGGATTTTACCGAATTAAATAGTAATTTTTTTCCGAACGAACTAGTAATTTCTCCCCTAATATAAAAAAGATATAAGAATGAAAAATAGAATAAAAATTTAGTTTTTAAGTTCTAGATAGCAAAAAATAGTATTAACCATTTAGATCTTGAAGAATGTGACTAAAACCCCTTACCCAATCTTGATTTAAGAAAGATAACTCTGTCAAAATAACAGGTTCTTCGTTTTAAAAATTTATTTTAATAAAGCGGTACCTAATTTAACTTGATTTCTATTACAATCAATTTGAATCAAACAAAGAAATGGATAACATATCTAAGAAAGTATAATAAACATGTTTATTAATAAAAGAATTCCAAAAAAATATTTTTATATACTGTGGCACCACCCGATAGCTTATTTTTCTTCAGTTTTCCATAGTGACGTCACCAAACCTTGTTATTTCGTTTATACTTTCCTTTAAACCATTATCTGAATATTTCCCATAAAAACGCAAATTAAAATGCATTTCAAATCTAAATCAATATCACTTTAATGTTCAATTAAAAATGTATCATCAAGTTATTTATCAAAATATTCCAGGAATTTTATCCAAATCGTGAAAAAATCCACAAAATTAAAAAATGTGCAGAAAAAAATTATTGAACTTTTTTAAAACTGTAAACACCCAAAAATAGATCGTTGTCTGCTCTTTAAAAAAAGTTAAACTTTGAAAGCTAAATATAGTTTATAGCAAACACGGAATCAAAAGTAGCGGAAGATAAGGTGTCGTATTACTAGACCAGGGTTCGGCAACCTTTTGAGACGGAAGAGCCTAAAATTATAATTTACAATTTTCTCAATTTTTAAAGAGTCACTAAAATTGTTGTTCCAATATTATGGTATTTGATTAGGCCGCAATTTGACATCGAAAGAGCCGCAACTTGACATCGAAAGAGCCGCATGCGGCTCGCGAGTCGCAGGTTGCTGACCCCTGTACTAAACTAAATACGATTAAAATCTTCCTTTTTAATATATTTGTACTTGCATATAGAACTAAAAGCGATCTACGTTATTGTAGTTTTAAAAAAGCAAAGGAAGTTATTGTTTTAATTTAATTGTATAGCGCTAAATATTTCAAAATTATGTTGCGCTAAAAAAATTTCTTATCAATTTTAAACAACTAAGAAATCCGGCTTAAATCCGGCACATTTTAACCGGAACCGGAATCGGAACCGGATTTGTTTAAACTGCCGGAATCTGGCTTAACAGGAACCGGAATCGGATTCCGGTACAGCCCTAGTATAAATATACTCTAAATATTTATACTTTAGTTCAAATGTAACATAAGAAGAAGGGAAAGTTTGACACATTTGATAGAAGAACCGGAACTAGATTGATTGTTACATGAAGTGATATCAAATAAACTTAAAAGTCGTACTTAACAAAAAAAAAACATTTTCCGAGGGCAGGATCAGACAGCAAAATAGACCTTTCTAGTCTTTCGGGTCGTACTTTGCCCACCCCCTGCTATATATGCATTTAAAAAAAAGAGTCTTTTTTGAGTCTTAACACCAACGTACGTGTATTGACTTAACAGGTTTACATCCTGAAGTTCACGGCATTGTGTCAAACACCATGTACGACCCTGACCTAAATAAAACATTCACCATGTCCAACACTGAAACAGAGTGGTGGGATGGTGGAGAGCCCATCTGGATAACCGCTGTGAAGTCAAAGCTTAAATCAGGTAATTAATTTAATGGCAGTATGCATGACCGACAGTGTTCCCTCTAAGCAGTGCGCGTGTGCACGCACAGAACTCGCCGAAAGCGCTCACACACATTACAAAAAAAAAAAGCGCACAACCGTTTCGTTTAGAAGGCCTATACCGTTTTGAAAGTAAAGTTTCCTTTAGCCCTAACGGGCCATCGGGGCAGATGAAGTGTAGAATTCATCTGTTTCTATAACCTCGGCATATGAAGGGATTGTGTGGTTAGCACAACGCCCAGCCGTCTTTACTTCCCCAACTTAAAGTCAGGTACCCATTTAAAGCTGGGTGGACTTGTGGGACAACTTTGTACCAGATTTCACCTGGAAAAATTCCATGGGCTTCATCGAGGATCGAACCCAGGACTCTCAGGTCGACAGTCGAGTATCTCTACCACTCGGCCATCCGTCCCACATACCGTTTTGAAGCTCACATTTAAAAATGAATACATTCCAAAATAGCAAAGCCATTATATTTGCCACACGCAGCCATTATATTTTGCCACATACAGCCATTACATTTTGCCACACATCCTTTAGATAATTTAGAGGGAACACTGATAATCACCTTCAAAAACTATATGATAACGTCACTTTGTATACAACAATAAGATATCATGGGAGCTGGGGGCGATGCCTGAATTTATAACGGTGCCGACTCGATTCCGATTCTTCTCTAAAACATCGATTCTCAATAACGATTCTTGACGTTTATATAGAAAACAAGTATTTTTACTTATAGGTTCTTTTCATCTATGACCAGTGCTTTGTAACTATATGTTTTGGTATAAGTTCTCACCAATAGATACAAATTTCGTTACAAAGTAGGGAAAATGTTACATTATCGTGACCACAACGTATGCAGGTAATCATGAATATGGAGAGCTTTCACTTGATTACAATTTTGAACTTCTTAACCATTCAGCGGCCCGATAATATTAAGCGAAAGATGAATGTTATGAGATAAATATCAATGCCATGTATCACTTTAGTCACATTCATGAAAACAAATTCGTTGGAGAAACTATCATAGATCACTACTGTAAGCAGATAGACTTTTATACAAAAGCACTAAAGGAAGATACAGATTTTTTTATATGGTTGAATTATAATTTTTGATAAAATAATAAAAATGTGGGGCATTCAAAGTGAATCATTTGTGTCATTTTAGTTCGTCGACACATTATGTTAGTTATTATTACTAGCTGTACCCTGCAAAACCTTTGCATCTTTGCATAGAGTTATATCCCCTTAGGCTTTGTCGGTAGGCTAGGTTATTTTTTTGCTTTCGGGCAGATCCGATTTTTCCCATGATTGTATTTTAAACTGGAATACTGTTGTATTCGTTCTTTACTTTCGATTTAACGCAGAACCCAAATCGCTATTATTATATGATTATTTTCATTTTATTTTTCAAATATATTTTTTCGAATTTTATATATGTAAATTCAGGTGTCTATTTCTGGCCTGGAAGTGAAGCGGAAATTCAAAATTTGAGACCCACTCAATGGAAACCTTATAACAACTCGACCCCATTTGAAATAAGAATAACGACAGCCGTACAGTGGCTGGTTAAGGAGCAATACGACCTGGTTGTCCTTTATTTGAACGAACCAGATTCCGCTGGTCATTCTTATGGTCCAGACAGTCCATCAGTCATACAAGCCATAGAGAGGATGGACGTTATTATTGGTCAACTGTTGAGCGAGTTAGAGAAAGAAGGACTAAAGGTTTAAAAGAAAAGTTGAAGTGATAAGAAATAAATTATATTTTTTAATAGCCAAGATATTGTAATGGAACTCTTCAAAATATTTTTTTAAAACCAATATAGGCATGGCTGCCATTTAGTAGGATGGTTATAATTCCCATCAATAATTTAGTAGGATGGTTATAAATTCCATCGATAATTCAAAGTCTATGAATAAATTTTAGTTTTACTTTAACTACAGGATAAAGTAAATTTGATTGTTACAAGTGACCATGGAATGACATCTGTCGATGTTGAAAACAAGGTAAAAAAAATCTTTGTATAAAACATATGAAAAATGTATGTGATTTATATGTGTGGGATTTACATGTATGTGATTTACATGTATGTGATTTACATGGACCGTAAATGTTCTAGGATGGGGAGGAAGGTGTGTCATCCGGGAAAGGCCCTTCTCACTACCATTTGAGATGTGGGCTATAAGGTACAAAATCGGCATTCATCATTAAACGTACAGAAGTCTATGGAATATTAAAAATAAAACTTTAAATAGTAATGTATCATAAAATGGTGGGACGGATGGCCGAGTGGTGTAGATACTTGACTGTCGACCTAAGAGTCCTGGGTTCGATCATTGGTGAATACCATGTGAATTTTTTTAAAATGTGAAATTTGTTTCCAAGTCGTCCCACAAATCCACCCAGCTTGAAATGAGTACCCGACTTTAAGTTTGGGAAATAAAGTCGGCTGGGTGTTGTGCTAACCACACACACAATCTCTTCATATGCCAGGTTTACAGAAACAGATGAGTTTCTTTCCAATTTGTCTGCCCTGATGGCCCTCTAGGGGGGGGAACTTAAAATCATAAATATCAAAAAAGCTAAACTGAAACGATTTTGATTTAATTTTTTTATTACTGTCATACACATTTCAAATATTTATAGTTAAAGTTTAAAAAAAATTGATTATTTTGTATAGGCAATTATTCTTTAATAATGTACTTAGATGAACACCAATAACTTATTAACATGAATATTAAATGGAAAGGACCTTAGCCGATAGATAGTTTGCTAATTTATTATTTTGCTTTTTTAACACGTTTTACTATGCATTATTTCTGAATATTATTAGAGGATTTTACAATAAGTTAACGTTAAGCGTTTTCAATTAGTTGACAATGTTAGCCACTTGGCTATGAGGTGAAATGACTGTGTGACTCAATACATTCAGGGGGATACGATTATAATTTGACTGAGTAATAAGTCAATGGTATATCTATTGTTTTAAATAAACTTTTAGAGACGTGATTTTAATTGAATGAACACCGTCAATTAGTTTATGTATTTATATGTCATTTGGGCTAAATATCTTTTAAAAGCTTTTAATTGATATGTGTCATTTCTTAATAGCTGATTGATTTGACACTGTATGCCAACAACTCTCACTTCGGAAGTCCATAGTGGACGAAGGACCAACAGCAAACTTAATACCTCAGCTTAACAAATCAAAGAACTTGTTGAAGCTTTATCTAAAGTACAACATCTCAACGTAATGTTGAAAGAAGAAATACCAGAAAGATTCCATTTAAAAAACAACAAACGTGTTATGCCAGAATGTTTTTACGCTGATGAAGGCTGGCTTGATCACGACTGTAAGTTTTATACAGAAAACGTTTTTTTTTTATTAATATTTTCACTACACAAGATTTACTTGAAGAACTACACAGAAAGACTTAACATCTTTTGGCTGCAA